>NW_020869267.1:46446-61446 GCF_003789085.1 Penaeus vannamei | reverse complement strand
TTCTTTCTCCTTTCTTATGCTTCTCCCCTCTCTTCTCTCCCTTCTTTCGTCTATATCCTCTCCCTTACTGTACTGTCTTTTCCCCATTTCCCTTTTTACTCCCCCTCCTCTTCTTCTCTTCCCCATCTCCTGTTCTTCTCCCTTTCCTCTCTCTTCTCTCGTCTCTCCTTTCCCTCCTCTTCTTACTCTCCCTCCTCTCCTATCCACCCCGTCCCCTCCCCTCCTCTCCAGCTGCTTCCAATTTCCTCGCCCCAACGCCTCAGTTCCCTCCTCCCCTTCCTCCTCTTTCCCTCCTCCCCTTCCCTCTTTCCTCCTCCCTCCTATTTTTCCCTCTTCTCCCTCTTCTTCCCCTTTCCTCTCTCTCCTCTCCTCCTCCCCTCCTCTCCCTCCTCTCTCCACTCCTCCCCCTACTCCCTTCCCTCCCCTCTCCTCCTCCTCCCCCTCCTCTCTACTCCTCCACTCCTCCACTCCTCCCTCCTCCTCCCTTCCTCCCTCCCTCCTTCTCCAACCCTCCCCCTCCTCCTCCTCTTTCCACTCCTCCCCCTCCTCTCCCTATCCCCCTATCTCTCGCTCCCACCCCATGTCTATTTTTGGCTCGGATTTCCATGTTCACCGCGGCAATTTGGGTAAAATGAAGCCAGAAGCGTTTTTTTTTTCTTTTTTTGTCTTTTTTTCTTGAACTTTTTCCTTTTTTAATGTCTTTTTGTTTTTTCGTGTTGCTAATCTTTATTTGTTTTTTTGATTTCGTTTTGATTTTTTATCTCTTTATTTTATTATTATCATTTTTTAACTCTCTCTGTCTCTGTCTGTATGTATCTCGCTCTCTCTGTCTCTCTGTCTCTGTCTGTCTGTCTCTCGCTCTCTCTCTCTCTCTCTCCTTCCATTCCCATTCCACCTCCATCGCCTTTGTGACGCAAGTGATGTGATTCTGAGTAACTCAAACGGCAAAACTTTTAAAATGAATAAATTTCTTTAGGACTAAAACCACAGTTCTGAATGTTACTGTACCGTTGTGGCCAAAGCTCTTGCCGGACACGATCTCCAAATAAAGTTACCCTTGCTGTTTTTGTTCTTTTTGCTTTCTTTCTTTGGGATACGAGGATTTCGAAGCTTCATTCGCAATATGACTCGTACATGTGATTTTACAAAAAAAAGTACACACACACACACGCACACGCACACACAACACACAACACACACACACACACACACACACACACACACACCACACACACACACACACACACACACACACACACAACACACACACAAACACACACACACACATATATATGTATATATGATATATGTATTTGTTCTAAATATCACATATCAGTCTCATACCACTGTAATGTTACATGTACAAATCAGCGTTTAGATATTTGCCTGAAGTTGTTATCGTTGTCAGTATAGGCTTCGGAATCGATGTCAAGTATGCAGTTGACATCAGCCTCTCCATCGCCAAGACAAGAGACGTTGCAAGTGCGCAGGAAGTTGCAAAGTACGAAACAGGTTGTTAACGAGCGACCGGTAAGTAGAGAGGCGTTTTTCTAGAGCGTTTTTCTAGAGCAGTTTCATGAAAGTCTAAATTCCTTTTAAATACAATGGTTTGTTACTTAGGTAGTTCATATTCAACAAATGCATTTATGTGTTACTGAGGCAACTGGTATTCAACAGGTATAATGGTGCTTTAACTGAAGTAGTTTAGATTCAGCAAGGGTAACGACACTTAGCTATGTCTGTTTCAGCTGAAGGCAGATGGTAACTACTTAGCGCAGCAAGCCTTAGCTGAAAGCTGAAGCCACAATACTTAACTGAAGGATTCAGAATACTTAAATGAAATGTTGTACTTAAATGAAGTAGTTTAAATTCATCAGAGGCCGCAATACTTAACCGAAGTTGTTTAAATTCAGCGTGGACTGAATAAATTTGTTGAAATTCAGCAAATACTTAAATGAAGTAGTTTAAATCTATCAAAGGCCGCGATACTTAACTGAAGTAATTCAGATTCAACAGATTCAGTAATGGTGTAGTGAAGCCAGTAAAAAAAAAAAAAAAAAAAAAAATCACTCATTACGATATTATTGTTAAGGGCCATTTCCTTCAGAGAATCGCGCAATCATGTAATTGTTTTCGGAAACAATCTTTATGAAAGTATAATGCAAATTGGAAATTGAATAAGAAATTAAATTGTTAGAAAATCATTTTTAAAAATACGGTACTAAGAAACGGACTCTGTACCTTAGTCAAAGCAAATTATTATTTACCGTTTGTTAATAATATCATTGATGTTAATTCGTTCATGATTTTTTTTAATTAGATTTTTTTTTCTTTTCTTTTCATAAAGACTTTAAAGAACGAAAATACGTGGAACTAGACTCAAGGCGATGCAAATATTAGGTTTTCATCCGTTTTCGAAATAGTTTTATTTCGGTCGATCCCTTCCGGCCAAACATGGATCTGCGGAAGGTTAATTTGCATTTCTTTTTAGCATATATCCCCTTCCAGTATGCTCGTATATCTACGTAAATATTATGCTTTAGTACTGGTTATATGATTCTCGTAAATATGCTTCCTATATTATGCTTGTGTTGTGTGTGTTTATTTGTGTATGTTTTTATTTGTTTGCGCATGTGTGTGTGTTGTGTGTGTTTGTGTGTGTGTGTGTGTGTAGTGTGTGTGTGTGTGTGTGTGTGTGTGTGTGTGTGTGTGTGTGTGTGTGTGTGTGTGTGTGTGTGTGTGTGGGTGTTGATGTAGTTGAGAATCGGTGCATGTAAAGCAGGAGTAAAAAGGAAAAGAAAGAGAAAAACAATGAACACCAGTAATCAAATTTCTTCTTTTGTTTTCTTATTTTTATTTATCTATTTATTTTTCATTTTTATTATTCTCTTTTTTCCTGAGGTGGGGGTTAGCACAAATAATTCCCCTTCATGCAGTTTGAATTTCTTGAAGAAGGAAAAGAAGAAAGAGAAAAAGAAAATGAAATTGGAGGAGAAGAAAAAGAAGAGGAAGAAACAGATGAAAAAAGAAGAGAAGATGGAAAAGAAGAGAAGAAATGAAGAAGAAGAAGAGAATAAATTAAGAAGAAAGAAGAAAATGAAGATGAAAAGGAAGACAAAGAAGAGGAAGAAGAAGGTAATAAAGAAGAAGAACAACAACAACAAGTCACGAAAAAAAAGCAAACAGAATCAGATATATACAAAAAAAAAAGATAAAAAAGAGCCCCATTACACGCCACAGTAATCAGTACAGCGCACGTGGCGGCTTTTGGGTCCCTCTCCCCCGCTAACCTTCCGTGCCCTTTCCCCAATCCTTGATTATTTCCTTCGCCTGATCATCGGGTACTGCGTCGTTTTCCCTCCTTTCGCCCGTGTCTTTTTTTTTTTTTTTTTTTTTTTTTTGACGGTTTCTTTGGTTTTTCTTTTAAAAGTGTCTTTGTGTTTTCCTCTTTTGTTTGGTGTGTAGGGTAGCGGTATATATGTATTATATATATATATATATATATATATAATATATATATATATATATATATATATATATATATATATAATCCACCAGTATCATTATCCTCTTCTTCCTCTTCTCTTCCTTCTCTGCGTCACTTCATCATCATCATCATCACCATCATCACGATCATCACTATCATCACGATCATCACTATCAATCATCATCACACCCACCGGCCACCACCCACCCACCTATCACTGTCACCATCATCACTATGCCTTCCGCCTCCTCATCATCATTAATGCATCATCGTCATCATCAACTACCTCTCCTCTCCTCCAATCATCATCATCACATCATCCATCATCAACTATCAGTCAATCGTCATCAATCGATACAATCATCCATAATCATGTCAATCATCATCGATCATCAATCATCATCCATCATCATCATCATTATCATCATGCATGACCATCATACACTACCTTCCTCCTCCTCCATCATTCAATCACATCCATCATTATCTCATCACTATCCTCATGCGTCTATCATCAACTCATCGATCACCATCATCATTATCATCCATTCTATCGTGCTACTCTCATTATCAAGTATCATGTAAACGGGGTCAATTCATTCCTCTCGCCTCTCGCGTCCATCTTCCTCTCACCTTTCGTAATATAATTATCCCCCTTCCCTTTTCACCTTTCTTTTCTCCTTATTGAACAAGGCTTTTTCTCCCTTCTCGCCTTCCCTTATTATCTCTTCTCTCTTTCTTCACCGCTTCTATCTCTCTCTGCTCTCATCGGTCTCCTCTTCTCTCGCTCGTCTCCTTTCTTCTCTCTCATTCTCCTCCTTCTCTCTCTCATCTTTCTCTCCGCACCACTCTCTACTCCTCTCATCATTTCTCTCTCGATCTCTCTCGCTCTCTCTCTATCCTATCTCTATCTCTATCCTATGCTAATCTCTATCTCTAGCTATCTATCTCTATCTAGCTCATCTATCTCCCTTTTATTACATCAGGTTTTCTCTCCCTCTCAGCGTTTCTTTTATCTATATATCCTCTTCCCTCGGTCTCTCCCCTTCTTTATCTCTCCCTTCGCCAGTTCCTTCATCTTATTACAAGGTTTTCTCTCCTTCTCCGCCTTTTCCCTTATTAATTATTCAATCTTCCCTTACGGCTTCTTCTCTCCTTCTCCTGCCCTTCTCTCCTTTCACATACGGGGTTCTCTTCCTCTCTCGCCTTTTTTATTATTATCCTCTTTCCCTCTTCTCTTCCTTCTTCTCTCATCCGCAAATTCCTTCCTTCATGTACAAGGGGTTCGTCCTTCTGCAGGCCTTGGTTCTTATCAATTTCCTCTCCCTACTCTCTCTCTTCATCCGCAATCCTTCCTTTCATTACAGGTCCTCCCCCTCTCGCTTTCTTTTATATTATTTCCTCCTATTCTCTTTAATTTTAATCTCTGCTCCACCAATTCTCTCCGTCTGCCTTTCCCTCTTCTCTCATCTCTCCCCCTCTTTTGCAAATATCTACTTCCGGCCAGTTCCTTTCTTTTTATTGACATGGAAAAATCCTTCCTTCTCGGCCTTTCCTTTTTATTATCGCTCCCTCTCCTCCCCATCTATTCCTACTCTGCAGTCCTCTCCCTTCTCGGCTTTCCCTTTTCAATATACCTCTTCCCTTTCTCTCCCATTTTTATCTCTCCTCCGCTATTTCCTCTCCCTCTCGCCTTGCTTACATTATCCTCTAACCTTTCTCTCCCCCCATATTTATTCCCTCTTCCGCCAGTTCCTCTCCTTCTCTCTTTTTCCTCCTCATCATCCTCTTCCCTCTCTCTCCCATCTTTATCTCTCCTTCACCAGTTCCTCTCACTCTCGCCTTTTTCTTATCACTATTCTCCACCCCCCAAGCTTTATCTCTCCTCCTTCTCCATTTCCCATACCATTATCCCTTCCCTCTCTCTCCCCATCTTTATCTCTCCTCTTCACCCCTTCCCTTACATTATACTCTTCCCTTTTCTCTCCTCCATCTTTTATCTCTCTTCCGCCAATTCCTCTCCTCTCGCCTTTCCTTTATCATCATCACATCCTCTTCCACCTCTCTCCCACCTTTATCTCTCCTCTCCTAGTCCCTTTCCTCATCATCATCTTCCCTCCTCTCTCTCCCCCCCATCTTTATCTCTCCTCCGCCAATTCCTCTCCCTCTCGCCTTTCCCTTACCATCATCCCTTGCTCTCTCTCTCCCCCCATCTTTATCCCTCCTCCGCCAATTCCTTCCTTCCAATTCTCCAAGGAGGTCATGAGCGCTGGCGACCTTTTAAACCGGTTCCATTGGAGGTTTAAATGGGTAATGAGTTGCCTCGATTCGGGCGATGAGGATGCGGTAGGTCTTTCAGGCTGGTTAATGAAACGTGTCTTTGTCTCGTGATTTAGCTGGGTGTGTTGTTGTTGTTTTGTTTGTTTGGTGTGGTGGTGATGGTGTTGGGGTTGTTGTTGTTTTGTTTGGTGTTTTGGTTGTTGTTGTTGTTGTGTTGTTTTGGTGGTTGGTTGATGTGTATTTTTGGTTGTTCGTTTGTTGGATTTTTTTTTTAAGATGAATGCTTCGTTCTTTGTGGTGTGTCCTTTTTTTTCTTTCTTTTTTTCCCTCTTCTACTTTCTCTCTTTCTCTCCTCTCTTCCTTTCTTCTTTCTTTCTCTCTCTCTCTCTCTCATCTCTCTTCTCTCTCTCTCTCTCTCTCTCTCTCTCTCTCTCTCTCGTCTCTCTCTCTCTCTCTCCTCTCTCTCTTTCTCTTCTCTTTTCTCTCTCCTTCGCGCCTCTCTCTCACTCTCATTCTTTTCTATTAACCCTGTCCCTCTTCCTGCACGATATACCTTCCTCCTCAACCCTCTCCCCAACCGCCCTCCTACCCTTCTCCCCCCCCTCTCTACCTCCTCCCCCCTTCCACCCCTCCCCCGCCCTCCCCGCCCCTTCCTACTCCTCCTACCCCTCCGACCCTCCTACCCCTCCACCCCTCCGACCCCCTCCCCGCCCTCCTACCCGCCCTCCGACCGCCTTCCCCGCCGCTCCTACCCCCTCCCGACCCACCTGGGGCTGCCACAGACGGATTGGATTGTCTGTAAATAGCGACCCACAGATTCCTGCCACTGGCTTCATGGGGCTGGGCACCCCCCCCCCACACACACACACTTCCCTTCCCTCTCCCTCCCTCCCGCTTCTCCTTCCCCTTGCTTCCTCTTTTCTCCTCTTTGCATTTTCTTTCTTGTCTTTTCCTCCTTATCTCTTCTCTCATCTTGCTTCTCTTCCTTCGTTTATCCTCCTTCTGAACTCCGCCTTTCTCTTCTCTCTCTCTCTCTCTCTTCTCTCTCTCTCTCTCTCTCCTCTCTCTCTCTCTCTCTCTCTCTCTCTCTCTCTCTCTCTCTCTCTCTCTCTCTCTCTATCTCTCTCCTCTACCCCAACACTCCTCCACTCTCTTCCTTCCTTTCCTTCTCCCCCAAACCCCTTTCCTCCTCTCACTCTTTCCCCTTTCTCTCCTCCTCTCCGCATACCCTCATTCCCCAACCTCCACTCCTTGTCTCCTCTCTCTCCTCCTCCCCCCCCCTCCTCTCTTCCTCCCCTCTTTTTCCTTTTTTCCCCCATTCCCCTCTCTCTAATCCCCCCCTCTCTCTCCTCCTCTCCCCATCCTCCTCTTTTTCCTCCTCTCCCCAACCCCCGCTCTCTCTCCTCCTTCCCCACCCTCTCCCTCCCCCTGTTCTGTTTCTCCTCCCTCCTCCCTTTGTCAGTGTGATAATGATGATAATAATCATCACAATCATAGTAATGATAATGATGATACTGATAATAATCATCACAATCATAGTAATGATAATGATGATACTGATAATAATCATCATAGTAATCTGATAATAATCACAATCATAGTAATGATAATGATGATACTGATAATAATCATCACAATCATAGTAATGATAATGATGATACTGATAATAATCATAATAGTACAAATGAAAATAATGTTAATAATAAACCGTTTAGATTCTCTCGACGTTAAGGCTGAGTATTAAGTTATCAAATGATAACAATTCAAAAGTGAAAACAAGGTTAAGCGCACTCAACACTCGCAGTATATCACATTAAATGAAAAGAAAAATAAAGTTTACGTCATGATTTTGAAAGAAAGAAAAAAAAAAAAGAAAATTTAAGGCAAAGTTATTAATCTTGTAATGGATTTTTGGCTAAATTGATGTTTTTTTCAATGTATTGGTTATTGATCTGTTTTTTTTTCTCTTTCTTTCTTTCTTTCTTTTTGGCAATGATAAAAAGAACATGGAAGAGGGAGAAGGAGAAGGTGCGAGAGGAGGAGGAGGATAGATGAAAGAGGAGGAGGAGGAAGAGGGGGGAAGGAGGAAGGGGGAGAGAAGGAGGAAGAGAAAGGAGAGAAGGAGAAGAAGAGGGGGAATAGGAAGAAAGAAGGAAGAGGAGAAAGGGAAGAATGAGAGGACGAGAGGAAGAGGAGGAGGAAAGTGATTACGATTCGCAGTAGAAAGGGAGAGACAAAAAAAAAAAAATGGATACGGCAGAGAGGCTGAGAGAGGGGGAAGGAAGAGAAGGCGGAGAAAGGAGGAAGAAAGGAATGAGGAAGATAAGAATATAGAACAAGAACAAGAAAATGAGAAGAGGAGAGGAAGGGTAAAAAAAGTGATATAAGGAGGAGGACAGAAGTAAAGGATGAAAGAAAACGAAAGAAAAGAAAGCAAAAGACAATAAGAGAGAAAATCGAAGAAAACCAAAAATAATGGGAAATTAGAAAGAGGAGGAAGAAGAAAAAGGATGAAGAAAACGAAGAAGAAGAAGAAGGAAAGAAGGGAAAAAACAAGACAAATCAAAAGTAAAAAGGCAAAAGAAAGAAGAAGGAAAAAAGGGGAAGAACAAGACAAATCAAACGCAAAAAGGCAAAAGAAAGAAGAAGAAAAGGAAAAAGGAAGAACAAGACAAATCAAACGCAAAAAGGCAAAAGAAAGAAGAAAAAAAGAAATAGAAGAAGAAGAGGGTAGAAGAAGGAAAAAAGGGGGAAGAACAAAATAAAACAAAAACCAAAAAAGCAAAAGAAATAATAATAAAAACGGAAGAAGTAGCCGGAAAATCGGGTGAAGAACAAGATAAAAGATAGAAGAAGAAGAAGAAGAAGGAGAAGAAAAAGAAGAAGAAGAAGGATAAAAGGGGAAGAACAAGACAAAACAAAGAAGAAGAAGAAAAAAACAAAAGGAAAAAAGGGGAAAAACAAGACAAAACAAAAATGAAAAGACAAAAGAAAGAAGAGGAAAAAAAGCAAAGAAGAAAGGAAAAAAAACAAAAACAAGAAAGAAAAAAAAGAAGAAAAGAAAAAAAAGAGAAAGAAAGAAACAAGATAAAACAGAATAAAAAAAGAGAAAGGAAAGTATCAGAATCCCAGATGCCCTAGTTCTTGCCCAGGACTCCCAAGGGCATCAAGACAGAGACAGACAGACAGACAGCTTCCTCCCTTATCATCATCATCCATCAGGTTTTTCCATCACCCTTGGGCTCTCTGAAATGGAACGGAAAATAGAGTGTGACGCGGAGAGAAAAAAAGGAGGAGGGGAAAAAGAGAGTGAGAGAAATAGTTTGAGAGATTTAAGAGAGGGGGGGAAGAGGGAGGAAGGGGTGGAGGGATGGAGGGAGGGAGGGAGAAAGGGAAGTGGAGGGAGGGGGAGATGGAAGATGGAGATGGAGAGGGAGAAGGGGAATGAGAAGGGAGGAGAGAGAGAGAGAGAGAGAGAGAGAGAGAGAGAGAGAGAGAGAGAGAGAGAGATGAAGAGAGAGAGAGAGAGAGAGAGAGAGGAGAGAGAGAGAGAGAAAGAGATAGAAACAGACAGAAAAGAGAGACAGAAAGAAAATCAAAGAAGAATGAAGAGAGTAAAAGACCAAGAAAAAAAAGTATATAGAAGGAAGATGATCACCGGCCGAAGGATATTTGTCCCCTCCGCCGGCTCACACTGTACTGGGAGGGAAAGAACACTCCAACTCCGGCAAAAGATGGCTATTACTCTCCCTGTCGTTTGCGTTTCGGATTCGCCAGCTGTCTCCCTCCTCCCTTTGGTCTCGACTGCGGACGTATTTCCATAATTTGGGGATGAATGCGTCTTATGAGGTGGGAGTCTTGGGGCGGGGAGTGGGGGATGGGGGAGGGAGGGGCGGGGGGGAGTAGGGGCAGTTGATTGTTTGGTGCATGGAGGCGTATGTGGGTTTTTCGTAACGTAAACGCGCTTGTACGTACGCGCTGAGCATACACTCTTACCGCAAACATACTTACGCACCATGGACACATAAAAAAAAAAAGGTTACATGCAAAAAAATAAAATTAAACATAAAATAAATAAACCCAAAAGGGCCCCAAAAAAATTTTTTTTTTTTTTTTTTTTTTTTTTTTTTTTTTTTTTTTTTTTTTTTTTTTTTTTTTTTTTTTTTCCAAACCCAACAAAACCCACCCCCCCCCCCGACCCCCCCCCCCCCCCCCGCCCCCCCCCCCCCCCCCCCCCCCCCCCCCCGCCCCCCCCCCCCCCCAAAAAAAACACCACCCCCCCCCCCCCCCCACCAAAAAAACCCCCACGCCCCAAACCCCAACCCCCGTCCCAGTCGTGCCCCCATTTTTTTTCACCTGAACACACAGACAAACACCACACCACACCACACACACACACACCAACACACACACACCACCACACACACCACACACACAACACACACATACACACACACACCACACACCACACACACACACACATACAACATACAAACATACATACATACATAACATACATACATACATACATACATACATACATACACACCAACACAACACACACACACAACACACCACACACACACACACACACACACACACACACACACACACACAACACAGACACAGACACACACACACACACACACACCACACACAATACACATGCACACACCACAATAGACAAACACACACACCACACACACACACACACACACACACACACACACACAACACACACACACACACAACACACACACACACACACAACCACACACACACACAACACACACACACATGCACAGCGCACACGCACGTCCCCCCCTCTCTGCACTCTCCCATCCTCCCCCACACACACAAAGTCTTTCTTCCATGTCTGCTTATAAAACTCCTAATTCTCCAAGAATGAAATGAAATGTCATACCGACTGGATAGCCTTGCGAAACGAAACGCTTGACCGAGCAGAGAGAGAGAAAGAGAGAGAGGACGACCCGTTGAGAGAGAGAGAGAGAAGAGAGAAGAGAGAGAGAGAGAGAGAGAGAGAGAGAGAGAGAGAGAGAGGAGAGGGAGAAGAGAGAGAGAGAGAGAGAAAGAGAGAAGAGAGAGAGAGAGAGGAGAGAGAGAGAGACAGAGGAGAGAAGAGCAGAGAGAGAAATTCTTCTCTCGGTGTCTCCCTCTGTTTCTTCTCTTTTCTTATCTCTCTTTCTATGTCTATCTTAAATTTTATCTCTCTCTCTCTCTCCTCTCTCTCCTTCTCTCTCTCTCTCTCTCTCGTCTCTTCTCTCTCTCTCTCTCTCCTCTCTCTCTCTCTCATACATACACACATACACACAGCCCTCATACAAAACAACATATAAACACACACACAATAAATATACAGTGCTTATGTGTACATTTACTCGTGCACACATCCATATACGCTACACAAAGAAAATCTACATACACATGTGCATTCGCTGATACACATGAAAATACCATAAACAATGGCTTATTTCTTTCTGTATATGTATGATTGTGCGTGTATTTTCAAAAGTAATTTTCAGAGCATACGCAAAGTATACAAATTAAATATTTCACTACAGTTGGCGAGTCAAAAAATAGTAGATGAGTTAATACGCTTTAACTTTTAACTTTCTCTGTAAATATGAATGGATTTCATTCAGATATTTCCTGAATGAATGAACACACACACACACACACACACACACACACAATGTATTACATAATAAGTATATAATATATATATATATATATATATATATATATATATATATATATATATATATATATAGATATATATTAATATATATATATATATATATATATATATATATATATATATATATATATATATATATATATATATATATATATTATATATATATATATGATAAAACCATCATCAAAAAAGACATGAGCTTTAAACTCAGTCGCATATAGGAAAATTATGCTATTTGATTAATTCGTTCGTAAAATTTGTTATGTTACAATTCTATAATAATTCTTCATGGGAAATGTGTATAATTGGAATATGAAAAACGGAATATTTCACTCAGCGAGAGGAAATAACACTAGGTATTGGAAAGATTAATTCCAAAACATTTTCCAAACTGGGCTGTGCAGATTAGTTATGCATATTGATATTCCTATCTAACTATCTATTTGGTATATGTGTTTGTGCTGTAGTTTGTGTTGTGTGTTGTGTGTGTTTATGTGTTGTATGTGCTGTGTGTTTTTTCTTTTTTTGAGTTGTGTGTGTTGTGTGTGTTGTGTGTGTGTGTGTTGTGTGTGTGTGTGATTGCTGTGTGTGTGTGTGTGTTGTGTGTGTTGGTGTTGTGTTGTGTGCTTGTGTGTGTCGTGTATGGTTTGTGTGTGTGTTTGATGTGGGTATGTGATGTGTGTGATGTTGTATGTCCGTGTGTGCTTGTATGCTTGTGTGTGTTTGAGTGTGCGTTTTGTGTGCCTGCGTGTGCATGTGCATATGCGCATGTGTGTGTGTGTGTGTAAACAATTGACATGTCAAAACATAAATAAAGATGCATATATCATATATGACATCGCAAATCATGTTAATATTTCAGTCCACTGTTTCCCTAATTAGAAAAAATGATAATTTCTTTGCGTATTTTATTTCGTTCTTTCATATTTCCTCCAAAATTTTCCAGTTTCCGGATATTGGCCCGGAGAAATTTCGATTTTCTTTTTTTTTTCCTTTTTTTCTCTCTCTCTCCTTCTCCTTGGTGGCGATGCCGATGGGATCGTTGTGCAGTATTTGTGTTTTGTTGTTTGCTGTTCCTGTCTTCTTTTCATTCTCCTTCTCTTTCTTTATCTGTCTCTGCCTCCGTCTATCAATGGTCCCTCTCTCTCATCTCTCTCCTCTCTCCATCTTCTCTACTCCACATCTCTCCCATCCTCTCCTCTCTCTCATCCTCCATCCACATCATCTCTCTTCTCTCATCTCTCTCTCTAATTCTCTCCACTTTCTCTCACTCCTCCACTATCTAACTACGCATTTCCTCTCTTCTCTCTCCCTCTCTCGATCTTTCCTAACCCCTTTTCTCTCAGTCAAGAAATAAAGGTGGAAGAAAAAAAAACAAAGAAACGACTAAAAAAAAAGCAAATAAGAACAATACTATTCCTAAACAACAACAAATAATAATGAGGAAACGGACACACTTGTCTCAGACATTGCTATTATTTCGTTATTTCCATACAACATTCGCAAGCCATTCGTGACTACGGTACTTCGGCTCCGTTTCCCTCGGACAACCATACGAACATTGATGGGCAATCAAACCTGCAAAACCGAACACTGTAATTTGCATTCCAACTGCAAAAGCAGAAAGAGAGATATACGAAGAAAAGAAATAACATATGAGATAATGATGTAATATATATTTGATAGATGAAAATTTGAGACAAGTGGTATGATAAGATAATGTAGAAAGAGGATTATATGGTGATGAATATCTGATACAACATTAAAAGTGATTCAATAATATATTCATACCTGAATGTTTAGAATAAAATTATGGTAAACGTTATAAAATATAAATATAGTAATAATAATAACAAACAAATATAAATATGATATAATACATAAGTGGGCCTGTGATGATAATTACGAATATTAGATAAAATGATAACATAAAATCTATAAATACATGATATGATAATAGTATTAATACACAAAACAATTAAGAAAAGTAATAGATTGAAATGATAAAAAAAATAATGACCAATAAATATAATCAAATAAATCGATAATAATCACAATAAAAATATAATATAATATTGCATAATAAAGGTAGTAGTTCAGTAGCAGTATTAGTATAATAATGATAAAAGAAATAATAATAATAATGAATAATAACAGATAAAAATATTCACTGATTTAATTGTGTTTTTTATCAACAATTAATAGTAACATGATGAAAATGATATTACACAGAATGAAATAAGAAAAAAGGGAAAACTGGGGGGACAAGGCAAATGAACATATAAAATATGACAAAAATGAACAAAACAATAAAACAATAAAGCAAGATATAATGAATAGTAATAATGAAAAATTGAAAGATAAATAATAATTAATTTTCTATTATAATATAAAAAAAAGTTATAAATATAGATAATAATCGAATTAATGATAATATATAATCATTGTAATAATAAATAATAATAATAATAATAATAATAATATAATTGAAGACAATAATGATATAACAAAGATTGATAGACAATAATAGTAACAATAATGATAATAATGATAATATTTATATTGATGATGATAAGATAACAATTTATAGGTAGATGATAATGGATACCAATAATGATGATGCACTACTACTACTAGCAATGATGATAATAATGATTATAGCAATAATAATTATAGTATTGACATAATGATGAAATGGGCAGTAATAATATAGACAAATAATATGAAATAGGATTATAGAAATGATAATGATAATAATGATAATAACAATAATGATAATGACAACAATAATGATAATAAGGATAATGATGGTGATGATAATGATAATAATAACATAATAGTGAAACTAATGATAATAATGGTAATGAAGATAATGATAATAATAACAATAATAATGATAATGATAATGATGGTAGTAGTAATATAATAATAATGAATAATATAATAATAATACATGTAATAATGATGAAGTAATGATAATGAAGTTTATGAAATGATAATATAATGGATATATAATAATGATAGATAATAATAGTAATAATAACAACAATGATAATAATAATGAATAATTGATAAGAGGAAGAAGAATGATAAAAAAAGGATAAAGATAAATAACAAAATAACAACAACAACAATAACAATGACAAAGAAACAGTACCACAGACAACGATAACGACACCAAAACAAAAACACAAACACCAACAAAGAAAAGAGAGAATCAACCACACCGGAAACAAAAGAATAAAGAGATGCGCAAAACGGATAGAAATTCATCAACAAACGAATCCGCGGAAATCAGTCGAACGTTGTCATGGCAACGGTGGAGGTCCGGTTCGTTGCGTCTGGTGCTAATGAAACGGGTCAGCTGATGCGGTAAAGGTCGGGGGGGAGGGGGAGGGGGGGAGGGAGGGGAAGGGGAATGGGAGGGAGGAGGGTAAGGAGGGAAGGGAGGGAGGAGGGAAGGGGGAGAAGGGAGGGGTAGGGGAATGGGAGGAAGGAGGGAGGAGGTGGGGGA
>NW_020869267.1:36502-41502 GCF_003789085.1 Penaeus vannamei | reverse complement strand
AGAGAGAGAGAGAGAGAAGAGAGAGAGAGAGGAGATAGGCAAGCGAGAACAAAGAGAGAGAGAGAGAGAGAAGCAGACAAAGACAAAGACAGACAGGGAGACAGACGGAGAGAGAGAGAGAAAGACAGAGAGAGTGACAGTAACAGACAGAGACAGAGAAAGAGAGAAAAGACAGGAGGAGAAAGAGAAAGAAATACATAATGACGTCACTCTTGGCTACACATCGCCCCACATTCCTAGCCCCTGCACACACGAAAATAGGTCCTTACGTATTGTGTACATCTGCCTATTGTTGCTTCTATTCCTATCTTATACACTGAAGAGTTCGTGGCCCTGACGTAGTATTCACAGAATTATCTCGGAAGAATTTAAAGACTGATTGCAAGTTTAACGTGGAATTTGTTTATGGCTAAAGGCTGTCCCTAGCGATTTCGTCTGTCTGGTGTTGTTGCCACACTCAAGTAAGACTCATGTTTACATTGTGACAGACTCTGTGATGGTAATCCAAAATGATATGGAATAAACAGCCATTGCAATGAATCTACTACTTTTAGATGAATATGTGTATATGTATATATATATATATATATATATATATATATATATATATATAATATATATATATATGTGTGTGTGTGTGTGTGTGTGTGGTGTGTGTGGTGTGTGATGGTGTTATATATATATGTATATATATAATATATATATATATATATATAAGATATACACACACACACACACACACACCACACACACACACACACACCACACACACACACACACACACACATATACTATATATATATATTATATATATATATATATATATATATGTATATATATATATGTATGTATGCATGTATGTTTGTATGGTATTATGTATGTAATGTATAGTGTATGTATGTATGTATGTATGTATACATATACATACAACATAGTATATATATATATATATATGTGTGTGTGTGTGTGTGTGTGTGTGTGTGTGGTGTGTGTGGTGTGTGTGTGTGTGTGTGTGTGTGTTGTGTGTGTGTGTGGTGTCTGTATGTGTGTATGGATAAATATATGTATGTATATACACACAAATACCTACATAAAGACATACATACATATACGTATACAAACAACCTTACCTACACACATTCAAGGCTACATAAATAAACACACGTATAAATTCAGAACAGCTAAAAGTGGTATAAATGATTTTGCGTTAGACATGCTATGACCTCCTGGATCATCCGTCGGTGCGATCTCGAATCTGTTAATTTGGTAAAACGTTTTTTCCTTTTTTTTTTTTCTTTTTCGAACTTACTCAAGGCTTGATTCCCTTTAGGTCGCTTGGGACGTGAAGGATTACCGTCTCTCCTAACTACCTGCTGATGTGTATATCTCGTCTTCAGTCTCCTCTCTCTCGTCTCTCGTCTCTCTCTTCTCTCTCTCCTCTCCTTCTCTCTCCTCTCTCTCATCTCTCTCTCTCTTTTCTTTCTTCTCTATTTCTCTCTCTCTTTCTCTCTCTCCTCTCTCTCTCTCTCTCTCTCTCTCTCTCTCTCTCTCTCTCCTCTTCTGCTCTCCTCTCTCTCTCTCTCTCTCCCTTCTTCCTTCTCCCTCTCTCTCTCTTCCTCTCTATCTCCTCCTCTCTACTCTTCTCTCTCTCTCTTCTCTCTCTCTCTCTCTCTCTCTCACCTTCTATCTCTTTCTCTTCTCCATCTCTCTATCTTCCTTAGATATCTCATAACTTTTCCTCTAGAACTCTTTCACCACCTATACATGCGAGTCATACTCTGCTCATATACTGAAAACTTAAAACAGTGCTCGTAATATAATCTCCCTCTTACGAAGTCTTCCTGAAATGCTTAAACCTGTTAACCGTATTACATTACAGCAATGTAAGTATTATTCATGGCCATAATGGAACTTCCTTTTATATACAACGGACTTGGAAATCTGTACGAAATGCAGTTTGTGTAATGGAGTTTGTTTTGCTTTTCTGTGTTCATAGATTGAGATATGTCTGAGTTGGAGTTTCAAAAGGGCGGGGAGCGTAATATTACGGAGGAATTATTGCAGCTTGAGAGGGTCGTTTTGATATTTCATGCTGGTCGTTCGAGGAAAAATGTCCAAGGGAATCTGTAAGAACCTGTAGCTCCTGTTCTTCGTACGATACATCGGATCCTGTTTCGAGTCGTTCTACAGCTAGATGGGTGGGGGGCAGGTATATGTGAGTAAAATGAAATTAAGATTTCCGATGCTGAAGAGGCTGGTCATTTTCGTTTCTTCTGGATGGTATTTATTTTTGGGGGGGGTTCGTCTCGGGATCCTGTCGAGTAATCCCGGATATGGTGGCCAGCAGCAGCGGTAAAACGAAAGCCAGCATTCCACGAGGAACCGAATCTAGGAATTGTTCCGAAGGGGCCCGATACTGCCCGATACTGGATTTCCTGACCTCGTTTATGGCATTCCACCGGCATGGTTGGGATGCTGTTGATACTGCTGTGCGTCGGGTCCCCGTTTTCTATCAGGACTGCGCATGCTGAATACCTGGTGTCGTGCTATTAGCATTGTTTTGGATCTCTTACCATTAACGCTTTGTTTACCCTTGCTGTAGGAATGGTATATGCACGTTGGCTGTCTTGCGTCACGGTGTCCTCATGACCTAGGTCCTCTAGAGAGAGAGAGAGAGAGAGAGAGAGAGAGAGAGAGAGAGAGAGAGAGACAGAGAGAGAGAGAGAGACGAGAGAGAGGAGAGAGAGGAGAGAGGAGAGGAGAGGAGAAGAGAGAGCGAACCCGAAGAACAAAAACAACCCCTTTGTCTGTTGTGTCTCTCCTTACCCCCTTCTCTCTTTCTCTCTCTCTCTCTCTATCTAATAATGGACTTTTAACAAGCGTCAGTGATACATGTTGCAAAATGCGAAAATTCCTCCTCATTACATGTCATCGCCTTTCCCACTGGTATTGGTATCGACAGCCTCTTCGTATGCTGCTCTGAAATGCTGTAGACCTTAGAATGTTGTTGACGCAGTGTGCAGTGGTCTGTCGTCTTTTGGCTGTCGCAGTGAAAGACAGCAGCCATCCGCATGCATAGGCGTGGGTTTGCGGTATGTGCTGGAGAATGTCATTAAAGGAAGCATTCCACAGCAGAGGCTCGAGGACGCTGCCTTGTAGACCAATTTACTTGATGGGATGTTTCCTTCACGTGCGGCCATTTGCTTCTAGGTAGTCTTCTATTAGCGTCTCTCGTGATGGTAGGACGTTTCAGCTTGGTGTCTGCGCTACACTATGCGTTTTGCACCGATGTCAAGTATATAAACAAAGGTGTCTTTACCTGTGTCAACGCATATTTACATGACCTCTTCCTGTTGACTGATGACATGATTCTTGGCCATTCTTTGATAGTCCTTCGTCAGTCTATACACAAAGAGACTGCCAAGTTTCTACAATTTAACCAGATCTTTAGTCGCAAATACCAAAACAGTGTGTGTGACAAGCGGTTTTAGCCAGTGAGTGGGCTAGTTTTGTCTAGTTACTGCCCATGACGTCCTTAGATTTCAGCTGCCACCTCACCTCCTAAACTGCGGACTGTGATTAGTATATTGTGGAGTGTGGAGTGGGTTGCTGGTGGAGTTTTAGCTGTGTGCTGGGTTGCTGGTGGAGTTTTAGGGGGTGGATTGTCGGGGTCTGGGGCTTCTGGGGAAGAAGACGGAGAAGATGTCAAGAAGGTCAAACTTTTCCTTGTTGGGAGCTTAGAGGGATCCGGCTAGCTGAACGAGTGTGGGAAGGTAGGGAAGGAGCAGGAACTTTGTTGTTCCTTAATGCACCTCCCTCGTGCTCTCTCTCTCTCTCTCTCTCTCTCTCTCTCTCTCTCTCTCTCTCTCTCTCTCTCTCTCTCTCTCTCTCTCTCTCTCTCTTCTCTCGCTCTTCTCCCCTCCCTTTCCCTCCCTCCTCCCCTCCCTCTCCCTCTCCTCTCCTCTCCCTCTCCCTCCTCTCCCTCTCCCCTCTCCCCCTCCCTCTCCCTTCCCTCTCTCCTCTCCCTGTCATTTTCTCCATGAATCTCCCTCTCTCCTTCTCCCTCCCTCCCTCCCATCCCTCCCCTCCCTCCCTACTTCTCATTTCCTTCATGCCTCTCCCTCCTTCCTTCCTTCCTCTCTTCCCACTCCTCCCCTCTCCCTCTCATTTCCTCCGTGCGTCTCCCTCCTTCTCCCCCCTCTCTCCCACTCCTCCCCTCTCCCCTCGCCCTCTCATTTTCTCCATGCCTCTCCCTCTCTCTCTCTCCCTCTCTCTCCCTCTCTGCCTCTCCCTCTTCCTTTCCCTCTCATTTTCTCCATGCGTCTCCCTCCTTCCTTCCCTCTCTCTACCTCTTTCCCTCCCCTCTCCCGCTCATTTCCTCCATGCCTTTCCCCTCTCCCTCCTCCCCTCTATCTCTCCCTCCCTCCTTCCCCCCTCCCTCGTTCCTTCCTTCCCTCCCTCCTCCTTCCCCCTCCCTTCCTTCCCTCCCTCCCTCCTTCCTCCCTCCCTCCTTCCTCCCTCCCTCCCTCCTCCTTCCCCTCCTCCCTCCTTCCTTCCCTCCCTCCCTCCCCCCTCTCTCTTCCTCTCATTTCCTCCCACCCCTCTCTCTCTCTCTTCCTCTCATTTCCTCCACCCCCCTCTCTCTCTCTACCTCTCATTTCCTCCCACGAGTTCCGGCAGCTGGCGCAGTGAACTCGCAGGTGGTGGCGGACGGATCCCAAGGGCCCTCTCCTCGGGGCCCTCTCCGCATAGCTCGGATGTCTCTCTGTCTCTCGCAAGAACCGTCGGGGAATAATGAGGATACGGCCGGTGATCTCGCGGAACTTTTGGCCGGCGTGGATGCGTTGATGAACGTTGTGTGGTGGGGGTGGGGGTGTGGGGGGGTGGAATGATGGTGGGGGGGAGGCGGTCTGTCGTGGGATGCGTGGATGAAGGTGTGTGGGTAGGATGGGTCGGTTGGGGGGGTGAGGTTAGGATGGGTGGTGGGGGGGTGATGGTGG
>NW_020869267.1:29002-31502 GCF_003789085.1 Penaeus vannamei | reverse complement strand
GGATAAAAAAAAATGAATAAATAAATAAATTAAAAAAGCATACGATCCTTTGAACCAAACTGCGAAGGTCATTTCGGCGATCTGAAAAGCGACCCTTCTAAATCGTGAGAGGCGTGGGGGGCGGGGCGACCAGGGCTACAGGGGGAGAGAGGGACAGAGAAGGTACCAAGTGTGGGCGAGAGAGGGACAGGCTACCAGGGGATGGGGGGGACAGGATTTACCAAGGGGGGGGAGAGGCAAGCGAGAGTCGGTACCAGGGGGAGAGAGGAACAGATTCCGGCTACCAGGGGAAGAGAGGACAGAGGTACCAGGGGGGGAGAGATGGGCTCAGGGTTACCAGCGGGCGGGAGAGAGCGACCCAGTGGTACCAGGGGGGGCAGAGAGGACAGGGTAAACCAGGGGCGGGGAGTGAGAGAGGATGAGACGGTACCAGGGGGGGGGAGAGGCAGAGTCCAGAGGTACCAGGGGGGTGAGAGAAGTCAGACCGGTACCAGGGGGGGAGAGGAGACAGGGAACCAGGGGGGGGCCAGGGAGGGGAGGGGAGAGAGAGGACAGGGTACCAGAGGGGGGGGGAGAGGAGAGGGTACCAGGGGGTGGGAGATGAGAGGACAGGGTACCAGGGGAGAGAGGACAGGCTACAGGGGGGGGAGAGAGCAGAGGGGCGTACCAGGGGGGGGAGACAGGACAGGTACCAGGGTGCGGGGAGGGAGAGGCGTACCAGGGGCGGGGGGAGAGAGAGAGAGAGAGAGCAGCGAATGTGTTATTGAGAATTATTTCCCTTTGCAATCGATCGCCGGAGCTCTGGGCAGCAGGTGGGAGGTTGAGAGAGAACCTGGAAGGGGGGGAGGGGGGAGGGGAGGGGGAGGATTAAGGGGGGGGGGTGTATATACCTTCCTGGTAAGCGAGTTAATGCTGTTTCTTCATTAGTTTTTTTTTTTTTTTTTTTTTTTTTTTTTTTTTTTTTTTACTCATATTTAGGTACGTATCTTTTATTTAGTTATTCAAAGTTTTGATTCTATGTCTCAAACTCTAACATCTTGGGTAAATTGAAATTTAAAATGATAATGATAAAATGAAACCAATAATGATAATTATGTTTATGATGATAGTAATAATAGCAATAATGATAATGATAAGAATGATAATAAGAATAACATTATTGATAATCATAATCATAATAACATCAATAATGATGATTATAATGATAGTGATAATGATAATAAGAATAACAATAACGAGACTTGTGATGACAATAATAATGATAATGATAATAATGATGGTAACAGTAACAGTAATAATGATAGGAATACTAAAAACTAAATACTAACAATGGTGATAATAATAAATAATAAACAATAGATAATAACAATAACAACAAACAATAAAGATGATAACAATATTTCCTTGGCTTGGAAATGCATCGCCTAAAATTTATCTTACACGTAAACTGAATTAAGCAAGATTATTGAGTTAGAAGTATTGCTATGAAATAGAAAAAAATCCCAAGATAAATTTTCTTTTTTTTTTTTCTTTCTCTTTTTCTTCTTTTTTTTTTGCAACATCGTAAAATGGCGTTTCATTTTTCTTTTATTTTTTTCTTTCTCTTTGTCTTCTTTTTTTTTTTTTGGCAACATCGTAAAAATGGCCACTTCCTATTTTACAGTGACCGCATTTAACGCATTTTTAAAACTATATTAACTATTATTAATTATCATTCATTTATTTTTGCTTGTTTATCTATCTATTCATTTGATGATGAAATTATATTTGTGATTATGATTTCCATCCATTTATTTAATCACTCTCAAGTTTAGATTTATTTTCTAGTTTAATTTTTTTCTGCTTGTTTACACATTTGTAATTAAATTAAATAAATTCTTGTTTACATTCGTACTCACAAGTCCATTTACATTTTATGGAAACGCGATCTTTCGAGGTACGTAATTCGTCCTTTTTTCATATATATCATACATTGTTATAATGGTAATGAAAGTTGTTCTTATTATCATGAAGGTTGTTATATATTAAGTTATGGATAATTTTTATGTTAACGTCACCGTTTGTATTGTCATCTTAGTTACTGTTTATTATTATTGTTATTATCATTGTTATCATTATTATCATTATTATTATTATTAATGATATTGTTATTATTTTTGTTCATTTATTAATATTGTCATTATTTTAACTATTATTATACTACTATCTATCATTATTTACTATTATTGTTATTGTTATTGTTATTATTTTTTATATTAATTTATCATCATTACTGTTAATATTACCATTACTGTTATTGTTATTATTATGACCATTATCATTATCATAAAAATAATAATTGATAATGATAATAATCATAATATTATAATTATTATTACTACTATCAGTAAGATCACTAATATCAGTAATATTACCATTATCATGATCATTATCATCATCATTATCATTATCATCATTATCATCATTTTCCTCATCAATAACAGGATCAGCTTCACTATGT
>NW_020869267.1:21502-24002 GCF_003789085.1 Penaeus vannamei | reverse complement strand
GAAAAGAAGGAAAGAAGAGAGTGAGAGAGAGGGGGGGGAGAGGGAGAGAACATAAGTATCGCAAAAAACTCGTCAAAAACTTTCATAATTACGTGACAAAGTTGGCGTTCACTTTGACGTGGTCTAATATCTACGGGGATACCTTTTGAAATATGGATTTCCCCGTCCCCTCCTTCCCTCCCTCCCTCCGTCCCTCCCTCTCCCCTCCTTTCATCCGTCCCTCCTTCTCCCCTCCCTCTCTCCGTCCCTCTCTTCTATCATCCCTTTCTGCCTCTCTCGCTCTCTCCCTCCTTTTCTTCTAACTCCCTATTCCTCACTCCCTCTTTCTGTCCCTTCCTTCCATCCCTCCTTCCCTCCCTCCTTCCCTCTCTCTCCCCTCCCTCCTTCCCTCCCTCTCTTCTTCCCTTCCTCTCCTCTCTCCTTCCCTCCCTCTCCCCTCTCTCCTTTCCTCCCTCTCCCCTCCCTCCTTCCCTCCCTCCTTCCTTCCCTCCCTCCTTCCNCATACATACATAAGTATATTTATATGTACTTGTATATATATACTTAGATATAATATATATACGTACATACATACATACATGCATACATATCTATCTATCTACAAAACCGCGATCAAAAAACGCCACACCATCCCTAAATAAATACGAAAGAAGACATAAAACGAGAGAGAACAAAAAAACAAAAAACGAGAAAAAGAAACTCTCACCTGCAGAGTCCCAGGGGTCGCCGGGGTGGTCGTGTTGGTCGAAATCGTGGTCGTTCTCCTTCTCGGGTGGTCACCGCACGCCCACCATGTCTACCACGCCCACGAAACCGCAATCGAAAAGACACTCAACAATAAAGAAGAAGAAGAAAAAAAAAGAAAAGAAAGAAAAACACCGATGGTCTCTCTGACTCCTCAAGGACGACCGCTCCCGTTTTCTATGCCATGCCACGGGTTCAGGGTACACTCATCTATTTTTATTTATTTCCCTTTTTTTTTTTTCCTCAATCACTTTCTCGACCCCTTTTGATCTTTTATCACTCCCTTTCTACTTCGCTTTCCTCGTTTTTTTCTCTCTTGGGGGTCAAACCTAGGTCACGCAGGCACACTACGAGAGGTCACGGGGTTAGAAGGTCATGACCTGGGACCCAAAGACGATCGCTGTAACCGACACTGTGAGGTCATCGCCGTTCTGTGAAGAAAAATACAAAAAAGGAACGTTAGAAAATCGTGTATCATAATAACGTTGATTTTGAAGACATACTTTGGTGGTAAATGAATGACATTAACATATCTCACAACCAAAGAATGGCGTTGTTAAGTGGATATTGTAAAACCTACATTGAAAAAAGCCAAATAATAACAACAATAATAAAAAAAACAATAAAAAATAAATACTAATAAAAAACAATAAACACAATAATAACATCAACAGCAACAACAATGAAATCAATAACAATACCAACAAAAATAAAACCCAACAACTATAACACAACAAACAAACAACAAAACACACAAACAAACAAACAAACCCACCCAGCTGCAAAATAAACCCCGAAAGAAGGGCAAAGCAAACCAGAGTAAATAAAACAGAACAGCTGTTTTGACCCTCGTCTCCCGCCCGGTCCCGTCCTTCGCCACGCCGGGTCACCACTCTCACTTTTCTCTCACTCTTCGCTCGTCTTCTCTCACTTCTTGTGCTTTTCTTTCGTATTGTTTCGTACGTTTCTTTCGTGTTTTTTTTTTAATTTCGTCCGAGTACTTTCACTTTTATCCGTTTTTTTCCCCAAAAAATCTTTCATTTTAGAAAAAAAATATCTTTATCTTTTCGTATGTTTTTATTTTATTTTTTCTTTCGAAAAAATCTTGAACTTTTTCTATGTTCATTAATTTTTTAAGAATTTCTTTAATTTTTTTGTACATTTCCCTCACTTTTCTTTTATTTTAAAAACTTTTCTGTTTATTCGTATAATTTCTCTACTTCTCCCATTCTCTCTCCCTCTACTTCTCCCATTCTCTCCGTCTCTCTCCTTTTCCCACCCTCTTTCAGTCTCTCCTACTCCCATTCTTTCTCTCCGTCTCCTTCTCCCATTCTTTCCGTCTCTCTCCTATTCTCACCATCTTTATCTGTCTCCTAATCCCATTCTCCCTCCTTCCCTCTCCCTTTCCTATTCTCTCCTTCTCCCTTTCCCATTTTTTCCTTCTCCCTTTCCCATTCTCTCCTTCTCCCTTTCCCATTCTCTCCTTCTCCCTCTCCCATTCTCTCTCTCTTACTCTCACTCTCTCCTTCTCCCTCTCCCATTCTCTCTCTCTCTCTCCCTCTCCCTCTCCCATTCTCTCTCTCTCCCCCTCCCATTCTCTCTCTCTCTCTCCCACTCCCACTCCCTCTCCCTCTCGTACCCTCTCCCTCCCCTCCCCTTCCCCCCTCTTCTCAAACACACAAACACTTGAAATACTTGCCTTATCAGCGCCATAGAAGTGTACGTAACTCGAGACAGAAACGAAACAGAGGGCAAA
>NW_020869267.1:15000-20437 GCF_003789085.1 Penaeus vannamei | reverse complement strand
AGGCGACGTCGACCGAGATCAGGCCCTCCCGTCAAGTAACTGTCCTTTTAAGCATAATAAGAGAAAGAAAGAGCATAATAAGAGAAAGAAAGAGCATAATAATAGAAAAAAAGAGCATAATAAGAGAAAGAAAGAGCATGTAATTAAGGATGAAAGAAGGAGAATGAATAAAAGAAAAGAAAAAGCATAATGAATGAGAAAGAAAGAGCATAAAAAGAGAAAGGAAAGAGGCTATAATAGAGAAAGAAAGATCATAATAAAGAAAGAAAGAGCTAATAGGAGATAGAACAGCACCATAATTACAAAAGAAAGAAAGACCATTAATAAAAGAGAAGAAAGAGCATAATAAGAGAAGAAACAAGCATAATAAAAGAAAAAAAGAGCATAATAAAGAGAAAGAAAGGGCATAATACCGAAAAAAGACATAATAAGAGAAAGAAAGAGCATAATAAGAGAAAGAAAGAGAATAAAAGAAAGAAAGAGCATAATGAAAGAAAGACAGAGCATAATAAAAAGAGAAGAAGAGAAATAACTATAGAAAGAAAGAGAATAAAGAAAGAAAGAGCATTGAATAAGAGAAAGAAGGGAAGATTGAAGACAGGCAAGCACCCAAGATCTTGACCGTCTTCGCCCCCCCGGATGCATGGAACTCTTTGCTTGCGCCGAGATGGACGAAGACCCCGCTCCCCCCCCCCCTCCTTCGCCTCCATTCTCCACCCCCCCGTTCCCCCAGTCCGCTTATCGCTCTTCTTGTTTCCCTCCTTCTTCTGCGTGCGTTTCCTTTCTTCTTTACTTCTTCTTTCTTTCTTCTTCTTCTTTTTCTTCTTCTTCTTCCTCTGCGCTTCTATCTATCTTCTTCTTCTTCTTTTTACTCATTCCTTTCCGTTCTTATCTTCTTCTTCTCTTCTTCTGTCTTATTTCTTTTATTTTCTTTTTCTTTTCTTTTCATTTTAATTTTTTGGAGGCAGGGTGGCCCATAAGACGCGAGGGGCTTTCGTTGTGTTTGTTGTGCTGTGCCATGTGGCTGTATTTTCTTTTTTCTTTGCTTCTTCTTTCTTCTTCTTCTTTTTTCTACGAGGCTTTTTTTTCTCTCCTATTCTCGAATGTTCCGTGAATGTTATTCAAGAGTTTTCATGCATGCATTATTATCATCTATCGATTTTTACATATTTTTCATTCATTGTGTATTGAGTCATTATTTTGTCTAGCGATTATTGTTTCATTAATCATTATCATAATTTTGAATCAATCATTGTTGTTATTCAAATTTCAGTTTCATCATATCATTATTATCTGATTATTCAAATCTACATTATTTGTTATCGTCATACATTGTCTTTCATTATTTATCGTATAACTATTTTCATCATCAGTATGATTTATTATTACTCCTCTATTCTGCCTACCTTTCTTGTCCCATCATATATAAATTTCCGAAATTATGCTCTATTTAAATCTGCCTATACTCGATTTCGTTTTTTCTTATTCTCATTCTTTTTTTATCTTTTGTATTTATTTCCTTTTAGTGCTTTTTGCTTTCTATTTATTTTTATTGTTTTTTCTTGGTTGCTTTCAAATTAAATATTTCTCGCGATTGTTCTGTTTTCCCTGCCTTTTTTGTGTCCAGCACATTTAATCCTTCATATACCACTTGTTTCTTATATTATGCTTGCTTACTTCTCTCTCATCCTTTCTTCTTAATTTTCCACTCCTCGGAATCCTATTCTCCTTCTCTTCCTCTCATCAGCCATTCCCGATGCTTTTTTTCTCTTAAGTGTCTTCCGTTACTCTCTGGCCTTTTCTCACGTATTTCTCCTGTGGATTAATTATGCACAGTCTTCTTCGGTATTTCCCTCTTTCTGCACACTTCAGTCTGTGCTGCTGTTATTTGCTTGCTATACCTATATCACGTACTATCGGCTACTCTTACTCTACCATCTCTCTCTCGCATCTCTCTCCGAGTCGTCCTCCCTTGTTGCATGACCCTCACTCCATCCTTCCTCTTCTCCTCTCCTCGTACTACTCCTCCTGCTCTCTTAGCTCTCTCGTTCCTTCTTCCTCTTCTCTCTCTTCTTTCTTCTCTCTATTCTCTGCGGTTGCGTCCTCTCTCTCGTCTACGTCTTCTCAATCTCCTCTTCTCCCTACTTCCGGGGGTGCGTCTCCTCCATTTGCAGATTGCTCGTTCTGCTCTGCGTATCCGTTCCCTGATCAGATCTTGGTCTGTGTCTCTCGTTCATACTCCGTGTATTCTGCTGCCTGACTTCATCTCTCTCTTCTAGCCTTGCCTCCTGCTCTGCGGTCTCTCGTCGGTCGTCGGTCTTCCTCTCTCTCCATGTGTTGTGTGTGTCTCTGTATTCTCGTGTGATGGTTCTCTCTGAGGGGCATCTCGGCTCTCGCCTTCTCTCGTCTCTAGGGCAGCTCTCTCTATCAGTCTCGATCTTGGCTCTCTCTCATGCTCTGCCTCGCGCGGTACGATTGCGCGTCTCTTCTCCTCTCTCTCTATCTCCTCTCGCGTCTCGGCCTCTGCCGGAAGCGTTTCTTCTCTCTTCGCTCTCTCTCTCTCTCTCGTCTCTCTTCTCCTCTCGTCTTCCAACTCGTTTCTCTTTCTGCACCGTTCCCCATCTCTTGATCCGTATCTGCCCTCTCGTCTCCGCTCGTCCCTCTTTCTCTCGTTCTCTCTTCCCACGGCTCCTGCTCTCTCTGCTACACTTACTCTCGCTCTCTCTCTCGGTCTCCGCTCTCTCTCTCTACTCCTCATCTCTGAGACTCGTTCCCTCCTCCCCTCTCTCTCCTCTCTCTTCTCTCATCCTTCTCTCTCTCTCGGATCTGCTCTCTCTCTCTTCTCTCTCTCTCTTCTTCTCTCTCTCTCTCTCTTCTCTCTCTCTCCTCTCTCTCTCCTCTCCCTCTCTCTCTCTCTCTCTCTCTCTCTCTCTCTCTCTCTCTCTCTCTCTCTCTCTCTCTCTCCTCTCTCTCTCTCTCTCTCTCCTCTCTTCCTCTTCTCTCTCTCTCTCTCTCTCTCTCTCTCTCTCTCTCTCTCTCTCTCTCTCTCTCTCTCTCTCTCTCTCTCTCTCTGTTTTTCGTTTCTCACCTTTAACTCTTTTTACCCTTTCTTACTCGCCCTCATCATCATCATCTTCCTCCTCACATCCCTTCTTTTCCCCCATATTCTTCTCCCCTTTTCTCAATTCTCTTCTTCTACTTACACTTATCCACCCCGCCTCCCCTTTTATGCTCCTTCCTCATCCTCATCCTCCCTTCTCCTCCTCCCTTTTCCCCTTCCCCTCCTCATTCTCCCTTCTCCTCCCCCTCCTCCTCCTTCTTCACCCTCCTCATCCCCCCTCATCATCCCCCTTACTCCTCCTCATTCTCCCTTCTCTTTCCCCCTCCTCCTCCTTCTTCCCTCATCCTTCCCCTCCTCATTCTCCCTTCTGTTCCTCCTCCTCCTCCTCCTCCCCCCCGCCCCCTCCTCATCATCCTCCTTTTTCCCGCTGTTCGCCGCGACAGAACGACCTCTTGTACGAGCAGCCTGAGACGTGAACTAATTTTTTCCGTGTCCTCCTCCCCTCCTTTCCCCTCCTCTCCCCTCTCCCCTTTCCTCTTTCCCCTCTCCCCTTTACTCTTTTCACTCTCCCTTCTCCCTCTTTCTGTTTGTGTTTCTCTCTCCCTTCATCCTTCTTTTTTTATTCCTTTTTTCGCTTATTCCTTTTATTCTCCCCTCTATTTCCCCTCTCCCCGCCCCCCTCTTTCTGTTTCTCTCTCTCCTTCCCATTTCCCTCTTTCTGTTTGTTTCTCTCTCCCTTCATCCTTCTTATTTTATTACTCTTTCCTTTATTCCTTTTCTTCTTCTCTCTATTTTCCCTCTCCCTGCCCCCTTTTTCTGTTTCTCTCTCTCCTTTCCCATTTTCCCTCTTTCTCTTTCCCTTTCCCGTATTCTATTTCCGATCCCCTCTCCCCTCCCTTCTCTTTCTGCTTCTCTCTCCCTAATTCTTCTTCCTCTCTCCTCTTTCCGTTTCCTTCCCCTTTATTGTCCCCTTTTCCTCTTCCCTATTTCCATTTTTATTCTCCCTTTCTCCTCTTCTGTTCTTCCTTTCCGTTTCCATCTCCTCCTTCCTAATTCCCGATCATCTTCTATCCCTTCCCAGTTCCCAATTATCCTTTCCTCCTTTCCAATCCCTAATCATCCCCTCTTTTCCTTCTCTTTATTTTCTTTTTTCCTTGATATTCTTCTTCCACCTTCCTAATCCCATTTCTACTCTCTTTAAATTTCTCTTTCCACCTTTCTTTCTCTCTTCTTGTCTTCCTTTCTCCCTTCTTCCTGCGTCTGATTTAATCTTTCTCCTCTTCTTCCTATTATCTCTCCTTTTCTCACTTCCTTCTATGCATACTTTATGATGGATAAATATTCACAAGGAGAACGTGCGAGAAGCTTCGAGGAGGACAAAGGGGGGAGGGAGGGGGCAGGGGGGGATGTGTGTCGTCCGTGTTGTGCGAGTCTACGCTTATTTATTTCGTCTCTCTGTGTCTTCCTTTTCGTCTTCTTATGTCTTTGTTTTTTTCTCTCGGTCTTTGTCTCTTTCTTTTGTCTTCTTTGTTCTGTCTCTCTTTCCTCTCTCTCTCTCTCTCTCTCTCTCTCTCTCTCTCTCTCTCTCTCTCTCTCCTCTCTCTCTCTCTTCTCTCTCTCTCTCTCTCTCTCTCTCTCTCTCTCTCCTCTCTCTCTCTCTCTCTCTCTCTCTCTCTCTCCCTCTCACTCTCACTCTCTCTCTCTCTCTCTCTCTCTCTCTCTCTCTCTCTCTCTCTCTCTCTCTTTCATTGATCTCCCTCTCTGTATCTATCTATCCATCTACCCTTTTTCTTCTATCTATCTATCTCTTCTCTTCCTCCCTCTCAATCTTCACACCATCCCGCTTCCCACAAAAGATTAAGAAAATAACAAAATACAAAAATAGCTTCACATCAAACCATTCCACACAACATTAAGAAAAAAAAAAAAAAAAAAAACACAATTGGTCGACATTCCCATGAAAACCTCCGAGTTGGACGACCATCTCCGCCGTCTGTTGCAAACCAATTCCTAAATTCACGCCTCCCTGACAATCTCAATATGAAAGATTCGCTTCTTTTCTCTGCCGAAGACATGCGGGCGACGCCATATTTGTTGTCGGGGTCACGTGATCTCTGACGTCATAGAATTAGGGGGTAGCTGGCGTAAATCATATTATTTTATTTTATTGTTTTTATTATTATTATCATCATTATTATTACTATTATTATTATTATTATTATTATTATTATTATTATTATTATTATTATTATTATTATCATTATCATTATCATTATTATTATTATTATTATTTTTATTATTATTATTATTATTATTATTATCATTCATCATCATCATCATCATCATTATTTATTATTATTATTATTATTATTATTA
>NW_020869266.1:27500-30000 GCF_003789085.1 Penaeus vannamei | reverse complement strand
CTTAGGAGGGAGAGGGGGTGGCAGAGCCGGAAAGGGAAAGGGAAAGGCTGAGGAATAGGGGAAGGGAGATGGGAAGGAAAAGGAGGCAGGAGGCGAAAAGGTGGTAGAAGGAGAGAGGAGGGGAGGAGAAATTTTTTTTTTTTTCGTTCTGGGGAATTTCCACGGGTCCGTCAAGTAATCATTATTGTTATATAATGACGTTCCCACGAAAGTTGCCCTCTCGCCTGCTCAAAGGCCTGCTCCATGTTAGCCATCGTAGGGAAGAAAGCGGAGAGAGAACATTGCTCACTGATGGACGCCGCGACCTCGTAGGCCTATATCGAGAGTAATGGGCCGGCCTCTAGGTGTTCGCGTGCGCGGCCGTGACATGGCCGCGTAGGTCGCCGCTGATGGATGTCGGTCGCAAGGGCTAAAGGAGCAAAGTCAGGGCCCCTCGGCCTTCTGCGCAGGGCAGGGGGTCTCCGGGCGAGATAAACCGCCGGGTCTCGTCTTTGAAGCAGGGGATCCACAGACTACTGAGTGCAATCATAATAGGCGAGAAAACAGTACTCTTTGAGGGCAGATTGTTGTAGGTAGTTCTTGCCAGTTGTTTTTCTCTTTATGCAAGTTCGCGAAATCAGAGGAAAAATCGGTAATCTAAAGATAGGTTCCTGAGATATTCATTATCAGTGAGTTATATTATTGAACTATATTAATTATCTGCGAATCGGATCGGACCAGGAGCATGCCCGACAGGTGTTGCTTCGACGGGGAATGATGCCGCGGGCATACCCGAAGCCTTATGCGGATTAGACCCTGTAGGAGTTGGAATGAGCGACCTTACTTCCCTAGGCCTTGGCCGGGCGAACGCGCGTGAGTCGCCGCGCGTCGACCCCGCGACCTGCAATTAGGCGCTCCCACGGCGATTAACCCAGGACTCACTCCCCGAGGGCCGCCGACGCGTGGGAGGGCGGCGTTGCTGTCGGCTCTCCGAAGGGAAGGGCGTCCAAAGCGACAGCCCGCAGGATGGCTTAAGCGCTTGGTGTCCTGCCGGCCTTTGCCTCGATATTCCGTAGGCAGAGGTGTTATTGATAATTTTATGGCTATTCTGTTGGGGCATGTGCGTAGGTCCCTCGCCTCGCCGTTCTCTGCTATAAGTATGTGGGACCTTTGTTGAGCGACGCATAGTCCAAAGGATTTCTCTTAAGGTCTAGATTGTTGGGAAGACGCACTGGAGACATCCTCAGCCGTGGGAAAGCCACAGCAAATGGAAGCGACAGCGACGTCGGCCGTAATTGTTCGCCTCCGGAGGCGGAGAAGGGACGACCTCGGTCAGAGGGTAATCATGTGAACGCCGCGCGCGGAGATAACGACTCCAAGGTTTGTGAACGAGGCAGCGCGCATGGAGTAGGGGTGGCGGAGCGTGACTCGATCTGTACAAGGATTTTGACTGGCGAGAGTGATGGCCCGATGGGGCAGCGTCGGTGTGAGGAGTGTGGCCCCGATAGACTAACACGAGATGCGCCTCGGCGGGAAGGTCTGGCGAGGCGGAGCACCGCTGGAAATGTGGCTGGATGGGTTTTTGACATTTGTTGCTTACGTTGGCGTGCTTGGGTAGGGCACTCGCTCACTGACAAGGTGAATGGCTACTCTTACGGGACCTCCTGAACGAAACCTTTCACTCGGCCTCTTCCTCAAACCTCCGACGCGCCCGGGACCCGCCGACATTGGCCGTTTATATGATTTTTTAAAAACTAGTTGCATATTTTTCGTCTATGGAAATAAATATTCATAACATGTACAACCTTCTTTTCCCTAGTTGCACTGCAATATTTCTCGAAGACTTATGGTCATATTTTATATATAGCATACGCTGACAGACGCGTAAGAGATAATTTTTTTTCCTGCGGCTTCGCGATCCCCCAACAAACCGTAGGAATAACATAGTATCGGATTCATACAAAACAACAGGACAGCCATAATTGCGTGCGTTTTGTGTAGAATCTCCGCTACCCAGACGGCATTCCGCGGCAGAAGATGCCTTGCTCTCTGAAAGGTCGCCTTTATTTTTAGCTTAATTATTTTTCTTATTCTTATGTGCTTTTGCGAGTGTCGTTGTAAGTGTTCTAAGGGGCAACGCAGAAAACGTATCACCATTTGCTAGTGTAATGGAAATACTTGTAAAGGTTTATGCACCCTTAGTTTGAAATGGAATGTTTGCTTTGTGGTGTAGCGCTGTCTTGCCGTTTTCAGAAGGAAAGGTAAAGACAACTTCCTGATTCATTTCTTGATTTCATGACCTCAGTTATGATATCTTTCCCGAGGGAAGCCGTGTCCCGCCCCTTGCAACAAGCAAATGTAAAAAGAGAGTCCCGACCGAGTCTCTTGGCAAGGGAGCTGCTAGTGGCTCGGCGGGCGTGGGTGTGAAGGGCGTGGAAGGGGGGCGGGTCGGGAGGTTGTGCCTGACACATGCCATCAGTACAATTAACAGCGCTATAGCCGCCTCTGACGACCTATCAGC
>NW_020869266.1:0-5000 GCF_003789085.1 Penaeus vannamei | reverse complement strand
CTCCCTTCCTCTCTCTCTGCCCCGCACCCTGTCTCTCTTCCCTTTTTACTTCTCTCTCTCTCTCCACTTCCTCTCTTTCTCTTTCTCCCTGCCTTCTCTCTCCTCTTCTCTCTCCCCCCTTCTCTCTCTCGCCCCCGCTTCTCTCTCTCTCTCTCACCCTCTCTCCTCTCTGTCTCCTTCTCCTCTCTCTCCGTCTCTCTCTCTCCCTCTTCTCTCGCTCTCGCTCTCTCCCTCTCTCCTCTCTCTCCTCTCTCTCTCTTCCTCTCTCTCTCTCTCTCTCTCTCTCTCTCTTCGTCATCTCTCTCTCTCCTCTCTCTCTCTCTCTCTCTCTCTCTCTCCTCTCTCTCCTCTCTCTCTCTCTCTCTCTCTCTCTCTCTCTCTCTCTCATCTCCATCTGCCATCTTCCATCCTCCTCTCCTCTCATCTCCATCTCCCTCCCCTCTCCCTCTCCTCTCCCTCCTCTCCCTCTCCCTCCTCCCTTCTCCCTTCCCTTCCCTCTCTCTCTCCCTATTTATGTGTTTTGTATGAGAGAGAGAGAGAAGAGAATTAGATAACTAATGCACATACAAGTGCACTCTTAGGCTTCCCTGACGCCTGGCGGAGCGAAGTGCCCCCCCCCACCCCACCCCCGCACCCGCGCCCGCACGGCGACTCCCTCCCGGACCCTCCCTCGGCGTTCCCGTGGGAACCGGCGCCGCTTTTTACCCTCCGTATGGCGTCGCCGCTTGCGTTTCGCGCCGTAGGGGCATCTCGATGCCGAAGGGGAATCGGCTTTGGGGCGGAGGCGCCTCCCGCCCGCCCGCAAGGCTCGCCCGTCCTCGCCCCGCCCCAATCTAAGCCCAATTAAAAGCAATTTGCCGCGACACGCACGGCTCCTTGTGCATGAACTGGCCTCTCTGACTCCAATCTCTGCTTCTCTCTCTCTCTCTCTCCTCTCTCTCTCTCCTCTCTCTCTCTCTTCTCTCTCCTCTCTTCTCTCTCTCTCTCTCTCTCTCTCTCTCTTCTCTCCCTCCTCCCTCCCCTCTCTCCTCCTCCCTCCCTCCCTTCTCTCTCTCTCTCTCTCCCTCCCTCTCTCTCTCTCTCTGTCTCTCTCCTCTCTCTCTCTCTCTCTCTCTCTCTCTCTCTCTCCTCTTCTCTCTCTTCTCTCCTCCCTCCCTCCTCCCTCCCTCCCTCCCTCCCTCCCTCCCTCCCTCGCCTCTCTCTCTCTCTCTCGTTCCTCTACCTCCCCCCACTCTCTCTCTCTCTCCTCTCTCTCCCCCTCTCTTCTCTCCTCTCTCCTCTCCCTCCCTTCGCCCCTCCTCCCTCCCTCCCTCCCTCCCTCCCTCCTCCTCTCCTCTCTCTCTTCTCTCTCTCCTCCTCTCCCTTCTCTTCTCTCTGCTCTCTCTCTCTCTGCTCCTCTCTCTCTCTCTCTCTCTCTCCTCTCTCTCCTCCTCTCTTCTCTCTCCTTCTCCCTCTCCCCTCTCTCTCTCCTCTCTCTCTCTCTGCTCTTCTCTCCCTCTTCCTCGCTCTCCTGCTCTCTCTCTCTCTCCTCCTCTCTCTTCTCTCTCTCTCCTCCTCTCTCTCTTCTCGTCTTCCTCCTCTCTCTCCCTCCCTCCCCTCCTCTCTCCCTCCCCTCCCTCCCTCCCTCCCTCTCTCTCTCTCTCTCTCTCTCTCTCTCTCTCTCTCTCTCTCTCTCTCTCTCTCTCTCTCTCTCCCTCTCTCTCTCTCTCCCTCTCTCTCTTCTCTCTCTCTCTCTCTCTCTCTCTCTCTCTGCCCCTCTCTCTTCTCCTTCTCTCTCCTTTCTCCTCTCCTCTCTCCTTCTCTCTTCTCTCTCTCTCTCTCTCTCTCTCTCTTCTCTCTCTCTCTCTCTTCTCTTCCTCTCTCTTCTCTCTTCTCTCTTTTCTCTCCTTCTCTCTCTCTTCTCTCTTTCTCCCCTCTTCTCTCCTTCTTTCTCCTTCCTCCTCCCCTCCCTCTCCTCTCTCTCTCTCTCTCTCTCTCTCTCTCTCTCTCTCTCTCTCTCTCTCTTCTCTCTCTCTCTCTCTCTCTCTCTCTCTCTCTCTCTCTCTCCTCTCTCCTTCCTTCTCTCTCTCCTCTCCTTCTCTCTCTCTCCTCTCTCTCTCTCTCTCCTCTCCTTCTCTCTTTCTCCTTCTCTCTTCCCTCTCTCCTTCTCTCTCTCTCCTCCCTCCCCTCCCTCTCTCTCTCTCTCTCTCTCTCTCTCTCTCTCTCTCTCTCTCTCTCTTCCTCTCTCTCTCTCTCTCTCTCTCTCTCTCTCTCTCTCTCTCTCTCCTTCTCCAACCCCCTCCTTGTCCCTCTCCCATCCCTTCTCCCCCAATCTTCTTACTGGTTTCAACGCTTAACTCATTCCTTATAACTGTCGTATCCTCCTCTGACCCTTTCTCCGTTCGGCCGCGTCCAGCTTCGTCCAACACGAGGCTCCTCGCACAGCGAGGACCAAGCCAGCGGCTTCTACATCCAAGGTCTATATAAGTATATATTAGGCTTGTTTATGAGACTGCTACCTTCTGCCACGAAGTCTGAGATGTCCTCTGTGTCCGGCACGGCGGCGGCTGTTCGTGTAAATGAAGTTTTTCCTTCGGTGTTTACTTGAGGAGGATGTGCGTTTGGTCCTTAATTGTAATCTGGGTATGAGATGGATGCCACGTAGACCTTTTGTGCGCACACTCGGGCGCCAGCTTGAGGCGCCGCCCGAGTGTGATCAGTGTGGCGTGACGGTAGTGTGGTGCGGGTGTGATGAGGGTCACTGTGGCAGTGTAGGGCGAGAGTGGCATGCGGCGGGAAGAAGGGGCGGGGCAGTGAGGCAGGAGAGCAGGGGTGTGGAGGCCGTTGCAAAGTGTGACACTCTTGAACCCTCACTCAGTGAACCCTCCTCCTTCCTTCCGTGGGGTCACTCGCCGCCGAATCGAGAAGGAATCGCAATGAATGACTAGCTGAACGAAAGTAAAAGAATAGTGTATCCTGGGCGGCCGGTCGTGCCCCTTCTGCTGACACGCCGCCTGCCGCAGACGCGCTTGCAGGCAGAATGGGGACGCAGTTGCAGTGCGTCGGGAGGCTGGTCGCCCTGCCTTGGCTATGGCGTGGAGTAGGAGGGTGTTTGTAAGAAGTAAAATTGGAAAAAGCTCGTCAGTTTTTTTCTGTACTTTTACTTTGTCATTGTTATCATTGTCTTATCGCAGTAGAGAGGAAGTTTTGTGTCACGTAATATGGATAGAGCGAGAGAGTAAGTTGGGCAAGACCTTTGCATATTTCATGGTCATTTAGCCGATGAATCTCCTCTCGCTCTGTCTCTTTCTTTCGCTGCTTGCGTCTGCCCCTTGGCCTTGTGTGCGAATGGCGGCCTGTGTGCGGCTCGCCCTGTGTGAACGCAACGTGACCTCCGTGCTTTCTGTGCATTGATGTGATCCTTTTTGATAGGATGAGAGAAAGAGAATGCGTGAGGCGATTTGAAAACGGAACCGATTGCGCGAAAGACACGTAAGATGTGACAGTCCAATCCTCGGAAACGGATTTGGCTTGACAGAAAAAAGGCAAGACTACGGATTGCAGCATGTGAGGGCGCGCCCGCGACACAGAAGAGAGAGAAAGCCCGAGATGTGCTCCGCAGCGTCACCTTTCCCCCGAGAGTGAGCGGCACCGCCTGCGCCTCTGCTTTCCCCACCTCCCCCTCCTCCCCTTCTGCCTGTCTCCCCTAGCCCCCAACCCCCTCCACCATGGTGACGCGGGCGGCCAAGCAGCGGGAGCTGTCCTCCACGTACCAGAGCTTCGCGGACACCGGCCCCACGTACTCCTACCTGGACCTCAGCCGCGCCCGGAGCGATGAGTCCTTGATGTGGGCGGCGGGCGAGGAGGCGGCGGCTCTCGTGGCGGAGCTGCGGGCGTCGCTGGCCGCGCCCCTCCCGCGCCTCGAGGACGAAGAGCCTGAGGACGAGGGGCTAGAGATGAGCGTGGTGCCCCTGCGGAGGGCGTCCCTGGGCAGGATTTCCCTGGACAGGACGTCTCTAGAGAGGCTGTCCCTGGACAGGAGCTCCCTCGGGAGGGCGTCCTTCTGCGGCAGCGGTCGCTCGCTCTCCTTCACCGACCTGCACTCGGCCGCCACCTCCGCCGAGGACCTGCGCCTCTTCTGCTTCCACCCCGCGCGTCTGCCCTGCTCGCCCCACTGCGCCTCCTCCTGCGCCTCCTCCGCATCCTCCACGGCGTCCTCCAGGAGCGCCGCCTCCGCCTGCGACAGCACCCTCAACATCCTGGGGGGAGGCGCGGTCAGGCGCTGCAACCTGCGCTCCTTCGGGGGCAGCTGGCGCTCTCTCCTCAGAAGTAAGTGGGGGGGGAGGGGGGGGGGGGCTCTGGGGATGTATGGATTTAAGCGCGCTCGCTCACTCACTCATTCACTCATTCACTCCTCATCCCTCACCCTTCACTCACTCACTACTCACTCGACGCGCCGTCGCCCGGGCGGAAGTGATGAGGGGGGGGGGGTCATTTCGGTTATTTATTCTTCTTCTGATAAGGAAGTCTAGCGGGTTCGAAACGTTACGGTTTACTTTCATTTCGTATAGTGGCTGTGTCGACAAACGTCTTTGTGTACACGTTATGGTGTTTTTGAATATTGTGTATATCTGTATATGTATGTGTGTGTGTGTTGTAAGTGTGTGTGTATGTATTATGGATATATATATATATATATATATATATATATATATATATATATATATATATATATATATGTATAATATTATATGTATATGTATTAAAGTTATATATATATGTATATGTATATATTATTATATTGTATATGTATATATGTATATGTATTATGTATATATATATATATATGTATATGTATATATATATGTATATTGTATATATATATATATATATATATATGTATATATATGTTATATATGTTATATATGTACATTATATATATGTATAGGTATAAGTATATATTATATAATATATATATAATATATATATATGTAATATATATTATATGTGATAAGTATATT
>NW_020869265.1:794593-799593 GCF_003789085.1 Penaeus vannamei | reverse complement strand
ATAGAAAGGTGGAGAGAAAAAGACTTTGAGAAGGATGGATGAAAGGGAAAAGAAAGATCAGTGTAGGAGGAAGGATAGAGATCGAAAGGAGGGAACGAATAGGAAAGTATAGAGAGGGATAGACAAAGATGACAGCATTGAAGGAAGCGAAAAGAAAGAACAAAAAGAAATAAACAAAAACAAAACAGACTTACAGATACCTACTGTAGATATCCAAAGAGGAACTAAGACTGAGAGAGACCGAGAAAGACCGAGAGAGACCGAGAGAGACCGAGAAAGACCGAGAAAGACCGAGAGAGACCGAGAAAGACCGAGAGAGACCGAGAGAGACCAGAGAGAGACCGAGAAAGACCGAGAGAGACCGAGAAAGACCGAGAGAGACCGAGAAGACCCGAGAGAGACCGAGAAAGACTAGAGAGACCGATAAAGACCGAGAGAGAACCGAGAGAGAGACCGAGAGAGACCGAGAGAAGAGACCGAGAGAGACCGAGAAAGACCCGAGAGAAGAGACCGAGAGAGACCGAGAAAGAACCGAGAAGAGACCGAGAAAGAACCGAGAAGACAGAAAGACCTAGGAAGAACGCAGAGAAAGACCGAGAGAGACCGAGAAAGACCTAGAGAGACCGAAAGAGAGAGACCGAAAAGACCTAGAGAGACCGAGAAAGACCGAGAGAGACGACCGAGAAGACCTAGAGAGACCGAGAAGACCGAGAGCGAGACCGAAGAGAGACCGAGAGACGGAGAGAGCGAGAGAGAGCGAGAGGCGGAGGGGCAGAGGGAGCGAGCGAAGCAAAGCAGAGCCCAAGAATGTGATTGCGAGAATGCATTCAGCTCAGACGGATTCGGATTGGAGCCTCTGAGGGATTAGGAACTCGACAGGCGACATCATACCAAGATTTAACCTCCGGCCCCTTATTTTTTTGAGGAGGAGAGAAGAGAGAGAGAGAAAGAGAGAGAGAGAGAGAGAGAAGAGAGAGCAGAGAGAGAATGAGAGAAGAAGAGAGAGAGAAGAGAGAGAGCAGAAGACGAGAAGGAGAGAGAGAGAGAAGAGAAAAGAGAAGAGAGAGAAAGAAGAAGAAGAGAGAGAGGAGAAGAGAAGAGAGCAGAAAGGAGAGAAAGAGAGGAGAGAGAGAGAAGAGAGAGAGAAAGAGAAGAAGAGAGAGGAAGAGAGAGAGAGCAGCGGAGAAGAGGAGACGAGAAGCAGAAGAAGAGAGAGAGAGAGAGAGAGAAAGAGAGAGAGAGAAAGAGAGAGAAGAGAGGGGAGAGAAACGAGAGAGAGGAGAAAGAGAGAGAGAGAGAGAGAGAGAAGCAGCAAGAGAGAGAGAGACGAGAGAGTTAGAGAAGAAGAGAAGAGAGACGAGAGAGAGAGAGAGAGAGAAGCAGGAGAGGAGAGGAGAGAGAAAGGAGGAGAGAGAAAAGAGAGAGAAAGAGAGAAAAAGAGATTAAAGGAGAAAGAGAGAGAAGAAGAAGAGAGCAGACGATGAGAGAGAGCAAGAGAGAGAAGAGAGAGAGAGAGAGAGAGAGAGAGAAGAGAGAGAGGAGAAAGGAGGGGGAGAGAAGAAGAGAGAAAAGAGAGAAAGAGAGAACAGAGAGAGAGAGAGAGAGCAGAGAGAGAAGAAAGAAAGAAGAGAGCAGGAGAGAGACGAGAGAGAGAGAGAGAGAGAGAGAGAAGAGAAGAGAGAGAAGAGAGAGGAGAGAGAGAAGAGGGGGAGAGAAAGAGAGAGAAAGAGCAGAAAGAGGAGAGAGAGACGAGAGAGAAATTTGAAATGACAAGTGAGAGAGGAAAAGAGAGAGGGGGGGGGGCTGAGAATAGAGGGACAGAAAGAATAAAAAAAAGAGAGAAAGGAGAGGGGGGGTGAGATAGAAGGCAAGAAAGAAAAAAATAAGAGAGAAAGAGACGAAGGGGGCGCTGAGAAAGAGGCAAGAAAGAGTGAAAAAAAGAGAGAAAGAGAGGGGAAAGAAGAAAGAAGAGAAGCAACAAGCGCCGCTCAGGTGTTCGTGACACAGGTTGGAAGAGGATTTTGGGGCGTGGTTGGGAGGGGGGGGAGGGATGTGGGATCTGGGGTGTACGGTTGAGGAGTTTTGTCTGTTCGTACCATGTACTGATTCTTCCCCATACCTCCCTGCGTCTTCTCCATAATCTAACCTTTAATTCTCGTCTTACTACGTTCTATCCTGTCAGTCTGTCTTCTCTCTCTCTAATCATTTCTCCGTATTACTTATTCTCAATTCTTAATCAAACCCTCTCTCCCTCTCTCTCTTCCCTCTCACCCTCTCTCTCTGCTTCCCCTTTCCACCTCCTTCGCTTTTGGGATAGGGGAAGAGGGCGGAATAAGCGTTGATTAATCTAGAGAAATAAATGGCTTTCTCTCCCACATTCTTTGCACTGACAGAACGGAAGGTCAAGAGTGATTTTTTGTGAGGGAGATTGTGTGCGTGTGGTGTGCGCATCACAAATAAATGTGTAGCGTTTGACGTGGACGAGTCGAGTGGCGCCGCGCGCGCGCGCGCGCGCGTGATGTGTGTGTCACTGTGTGTGTGTGTGTGATGTGTGTGTGTATGTGTTGAAAGATAAATGTGATGGTGTGAAGGAATAAGTGTGCGTGTATGTGTGTGTGTGAGAGTGAAGGAGTTGTGTTTGTGTGTATGTTTGTATGTGTGTGTATGTATGAACGAATAAGTGGTCGTGTGTCTATCTGTGTGTGTGTGAAGAAGTGAGTGAGTATGCACGTATGTGTGTGTGGGTGTGTATACGTGCGTTTGTATTTATTCATATATTCCATACACGTCCATGCATTTATTCACAGACCAGCGCATACACATGTGACAGTACACATGTCCCTCTATCCCCTCTGCTTTACTTTTACCTGTATCTGGCCGTATGTATTCTCTCCTGACCTCTGTGTATCTCTCTCCCCTCTCTTTTCTAATTCCCTTCCCCCTCCTCCTTGCTTCTTCTCAATTCATGCATGTTGCTGCAGCGGGGAATCCCCTCGGGCGGAGCGAGAGCAGCATGGCACTTTCTTGACTTCTTCTTAATCACCTCTGCCAGCGCGGCCAGACGCTCGCCGCGGCTCGGGCTCTGTGCCTGCGGGCGTGCTGGAAGACTTGCGCCGATTGCTTGCTCTTGTTTGCTTTGTTTGCGCCTGTTTTTGCTTGCTTGAATGCTTGTGTTCGAGTGTTTACTTGAGTGGCTCTCGTTTGTAAATTTGCTTTGTACCTTTTGTGTCCCAAATAAAAGAAACTCGAAGGTTGAAATACAATGAACAACGATGAAAAAACACAGCAGACACAGATAATGATTCTTAGACAAATACAATGAAAATGAATAAATGAGAACTAAATAATAATAACAAATTGATGTGTAAATTAGTACTGGAATTGTACGTTCTCATATTTGTGAGTTCAGTTGAGTTAATTTGTTCAATTTAGAAACAAGAAACTCAGGCAATAATTGAGAACAAAGAACAAACACAAAAATACACATAATTTCATTTTTGAGTTTAATCGGCAGTGATACAGTATGAATTAATATTGCCAGGATACAAATGCATTGCTTTGATACAAGTATGATTTCCTGTATCTCTCTCTCTCTCTCTCTCTCTCTCTCTCTCTCTCTCTCTCTCTCTCTCTCTCTCTCTCTTCTCTCTCTCTCTCTCTCTCTCTCTCTCTCTCTCTCTCTCTCTCTCTCTCTCTCTTTCTCTCTCAACACAAACCGTGGCCTGTGTTCCCTTGCAGTTGCAATGTTTTCCCCTGATGGAATTTATAAAGGCAGTTTGACTTCGTTTGCAATGATTTTCTAAACAAATAAACTAGCCTGTGTCGAGAGCGCGTCACGAGGAGAAGTAATTGCATGCAACGTGACTGAGCCGCTCGCATGGCCTATGATTTTATTTACTTATCTATCTACTTTTTTTCATTTGAGAGGACGGGGGGGGGGGGGGAGTTTTTTGTGTTTGGCTGCGTGTATGGGCTGGCTGGATAGAATGGCATTGCTTTCTCTCTCTTCTCTCTTCTCTCTCTGCTTCTCTCTCTCTATCTATCTCTCTTCTTCTCTCTCGCTCTTGTCTCTCTCTCTCTCTCTCTCTCTCTCTCTCTCTCTCTCTCTCTCTTATCTCTTATCTCTCTCTCTCTCTCTCTCTCTCCTCCTCTCTCTCTCTCTCTCTCTCTCTTCCTTCTCCTCCCTCCCTCTCCCTCCCCCTCTCTCTCTCTCTCTCTCTCTACTCTCTCTCTCTCTCTCTCTCTCTCTCTCTCCTCTCTCTCTCTCCTCTCTCTCTCTCTCTCTCTCTCTCTCTCTCTCTCTCTCTCTCCTCTCTCATCTCTCTCTCTCTCTCTCCTCTCTCTCTCTCTCTCTCTCTCTCTCTCTCTCTCTCTCTCTCTCTCTCTCTCTCTCTCTCTCTCATCCACTCTCCTCTCTCTCCTCCCTCTCTCTCTCCTCTCTCTCTCTCTCTCTCTCTCTCTCTCTCTCTCTTCTCTCTCTCTCTCTCTCTCTTCTCTCTCTCCTCTCTCTCTCTCTCAATCCCCACCAGGGAGCCAACGAAGGGATTCCCGTGACTGCCTGGAGCGCTTCGCCTGAAATCTCTTGTATATGCATAACCGCCGTGGCCGATCGCGGGTAGATGAGGGTAGATAGCGTAGATGGCGAGATATAGGGAGAAGGATGGGTCAATCTACCTAATACTTTATCTTGATTTTTTCTTCTTTCTTTTTTTTTTTTTGAAAATCTTTTTTCCTCTGCATTGTTACTTTGTTTTCTTTTCCTTTGGCTTCCTTTTTCATTTTTTTTTCTATTCTTCTTCTTAGTCATCCTCTTCCTCTGCTTTTATTCCTTTACAGTTTTTATTCTTTTTCATTCCTTTACTCTTCCTCTTTTAACTTCCTTCATCGACTTTACTTTCTTTCTCCTCCCTATCAACTCTCTTCTTTTCCTTCATTTCCCATTTCTTCCTCGTCTTTTCCCCTCCGATGCAACCCTCTCCTTTCCCTCCCATTCTCCCTCA
>NW_020869265.1:787093-789593 GCF_003789085.1 Penaeus vannamei | reverse complement strand
TTCTTTGTCTTCTTTCTCTCATCTCACTTTCATTCTCTCTTCTCCCCCCCTCCCGCCCACTCTCTTCCTCTTCTCCTCTCTCTCTCTCTTCTCTTCTCTCTCTCTCTCTCTCTCTCTCTCTCTCTCTCTCTCTCTCCTCTCTCTCCTCTCTCTCTCTCTCTCTCTCCTCTCTCTCTCTCTCTCTCTTCTCTCTCTCTCTCTCTCTCTCTCTCTCTCTCTCTCTTCTCCTCTCTCTCTCTCCTCTCTCTCTCTCTTCATCCCTCCTCCCTCTCTCTCACCTCTCTCCCCAGCCCCCTCCACCTCCTCCCCCTCCCCTCCTCGTCCCCCTCCTTCATGATTGACACATAACTTAATAATCAAGTTACTGCTTTATGACGTTACGTTCGTGGAGGGACAGACTGACATTGCAAAAGTTACGATGTCAATAACGGCGGTAACACATTCGTTATCGGGTGATTCGCTCGCCGCGCTCCCGTCACGGACCTGTAACGGAGTCTTTATCTGGAAACCTTTTCCTTGGTGGAAGCAGTTGGTTTGGGATACGTTCAGGCGATCGGGCTCTTCTTCTTTCTCTCTCTCTCTTTTTCTCTTTCTCTTTCTCCTTCCTTCTTTCTTTCTCTTTCTCTCTCTCCCTTTCTCTCTCTCTCTTCTCTCTCTCTCTTCTCTCTCTCTCTCTCTCTCTCTCTCTCTCTCTCTCTCTCTCTCTCTCTCTCTCTCTCTCTCTCTCTCTCTCTCTCTCTCTCTCTCTCTCTCTCTCTCTCTTCTCTCTCTCTCTCTCTCTCTCTCTCTCTCTACACACACACACATATATGTGTGTGTGTGTGTACATACATACATATTGTATATGCAAAGGGAGAGGGGCAGGTAGACATAGAAATAGAAAAAATGGAGACAAAGACAAAAAAGAAGAAAAAATCATTCAGACAAGTAAAACCAAGAAAAAAAAGCAAGCAACCCACAGACGCCCACCCTGGAGGGCTCCCAGCCTCTGTCCCCAACCGCCCCCCCCCCTCTAACACCCTCGTGCTCCCTCCCTCTCACCCTATTCCCTCTCTCCCTTTCCCCTTCCGCCAGGTCTCCCTTTCTGCCCCTCCTAGCTCCTTCTCTTTCATGCTCTCCCTTTTCACAGCTCCCTCTGTCTATCTCTTCTTCTCTTCCTCTCCCCTTTCCGTTCTCTCCTCTCTTCTGTCTCCTATCTCCATTCTCCTCCTCTCCCTCCCTACCCTATCACCCCCTTGCCTGTTTCGCCCTCCCTTTCCTCCCTTTTTTCCCATTTTATCATCTCCCTGTTTCCCTTCCACCTCTTTTCCTCTCCTACCATTTCCCACCAGCTTATCTCTCGTTCCTTTCACCCTCTAATTTCCCTTCTCCCTCAACCCCCACCATAGTTCACCGTCTCCCTCTCCCTCTCCTTTCCCTCTCATTCCCACCTCGTTCACCTTCCCTTCCTCCCTCTCCCGCCTCCTCTCCCCCTCCCTTCCCATTCACTCTCCCCCTCCCACCGCATTCACCTCCCCTTTCTCCCTCTCCCGCCTCCTCTCCTTTCCCGTTCACTCTCTCCCTGCCCCCCTCCCTTCACCCTAATATACCGCCTTCCACAGATTTATGACAGCCCCCCCCCATTCGAAAAAAATCGCGCCGTAAAAAGCCGTTAAAACCAACCGTTTGTCCTACGAGTTCCAGGACAATTGAACGCCCTCCATATGGCAACACTGAACCATTGCCCTCTGACCTCTAACCCGACAGAGGTCACGAGAGATCATTGCAGAGGATAAATAGTTTTTTTTATATTGTGTGTGAAGGGACGTTATGTATCAATATCATTTATGGCCGCTTAGTTGTTTATGATTATCACTATAACGGTATAAAACTTTTGTTTGACTTGAATTATCCATTCTAATCACGTTTATATTATGTGTGATTTTTCATTTTTTTGGTCTATCTATCGATTCATTTCCGGAAATATTGATCTACTTATATTAAAAGAATGGTTATCTATCGAAACAATATTACATCTGTATTACCGTTGCGACATCTCTTTAAAAACAAGTTAGGCGCCAATTCACCGACGTTATTTTCACCGTAATTACAACCGCCAAAACAGTCTCGTAATTACAGCGAGAGTTCCATTTTCTCGTGGATATTATCGACACTGATATTACTAATCACTGTTATAATCAGCGTGCATGCAAAGCTGGATTGCAACCTCCCCCCTGCCCCTCCCCTCTCCCTCCCCCCCTCGTTGTCCCATTTCCTCCCTCCTCCCCTCCTCCCCACTGCCTTAGCTCCTGTTGCTTCTCCTCTCCCTCTCTTCTCCCCTCCTTCTATCTCCTATTCCACTCGCTGGTATTCACCTTCCATTTCTTCTCCCTCCCCTTCTTTTTATGTCTATCCCCGTCATTTTTTCCTTCCCCTTCCGTCTCTCCCCCTCCCCTCTATCTCTTCCTTTCTCTCTATCCCACCCATATCCCCATCTAATATAACCTTCCCCCCCCTGTCT
>NW_020869265.1:766632-776632 GCF_003789085.1 Penaeus vannamei | reverse complement strand
AGAGGAGAATAGAGAGAATGTAACATATTGAGGGCCTGAATGTTATAATTTGTGGTCTATGTTTATTTGGAGGAGGAAAAAAAAAAGACAGAGGAAGAAAAACAACGCAAAGAAACCAAGACAGGACTAAAAGGAGAAATAAAAAGGTTTAACCAGGTGATATTACTACCTACCTGGTCCCCCTTAGCATTTACGCCCCCTCCTCTTCGTGGCACCTCCGGCTTCCCTCCCCCTCCCCCCTTTGGTGCAAAGACACTTAACCAAATCATTTGCGGCCGGTATTGCTTTCGGAGTGGACGGATCAGTGGGTCTGCGAGGATATGTGTCAATTAGGTTCTTAATCCACCAAAATTGACCATAGGATTAGCAAGTATCGGCACAATCTTCGCCAGCTTCATCAGTAAACGTCTCCTATTTGTAGTATGAGGAATACTGCCGCATTTTCTTTTCTTTCTTTTCTTATCTCCTCTTTCTTTGCCGGTCTAGAATACTTTTTATGATTCTAGTTTTTTATTTTGAGTTGGGATTTTTAAGGCAGAAGGGACAATTTTCGTCTTTTTTTCGATGAGGTTGTCATGGCGGATACGATGACCTATTAGCGTCTGACGCCATGGTATGAGGTTTTTTATTTTTTTTATTTGTCTTCTTTTTCAGGCCCGTACTGTGGTTTATTCTTTGTTGTTGTTATTGTTTTGTTATATGTATGATTAAAACAAGGATGTGAGGAGAGGAAGGCGGGGTGGTGGGACGACCGCCTCCCCGATAGGAGGAGGGATGAAATAATTTAATTTTATAATTAACCGATAAATACATCCGCTAACGGCATAATAAATATTCTTAACAAACATAAAAAAAAGAGAAAAAAAATTAAAGCGGAGAATTGTGGTGGTAAATGATTAGAGAAACAAGAGAGAAAATATCAGAAAAGAAGAAAAAGCCTTCAAAATATTATTAAAAAACATGGAAATTCGTACAATAAAATTGAATTATGGACCAGTTGTATAATATGTCTTCGTCGTACTATGTATAGGTTTCGTCAACAGGACGAGAAGGAAACGTGTATGAACATAGAACACAAGTGTATATAGAATTCAAACAAATACTAATTAAAAAGGGCTAACATAAGCTCGTATATTTTCGCTGACCCTCCCTCCGTATGGATTTAGTTTGGAAGTAATAGAATGATGCAGGAGAAAAATGGAAACAAACAAGGAAAAAGACGATTGAAACTTTATTAGGAAAGAAATGGATCCATCAAATAAGACTAAGCCGTTAAAAGATAAAGAAAAATGTTTATAAGAAACCCAAGAAAAATGTATTGAAATTATACCAGGTTAGTCGGTTTAGGAAAAAAAGCGACTAAGAAACAAAATAAGGACAGAAACTGGCTCATTGGCATAGGACCAGAAGAGGCAGGAGCAAAACCGTGAATATTTAGGTGTGGTAATAATTTTATAGAAATGAGTTGTGAGTAGACCAGAATACCAAATTATACTAGAAATTTGCAAACTAATCTCCATATTACTTATACCGGAGGGTTGTGGCAACCTCGTGTTAAATATGAAAAATTAACGTGCTCTAATTTATTATCGTATCTCTTTGGTATAATTTAGACAAAAAATAGGGAAAAGAAAACAAACGAGAAAAAAAAAAAATTGATCAGCGGTTGTAGATCAGAGAGGGATAGGAAAGTGGTAGGGGTGAAGGAGGTGAGGGGTTAGAGGAGGTGGGAAGGTGCGAGAGGAGGAAAGGAGAGGGGGTTGAAAGAGGGAAGTGGGACGGGGCGGCGTGCGAGGGAAGTGGGGGGGTGCGAGGAGTGGGAGGGGTGAGAGTGGGGGGTCGCGAGGAGTGGAGGGGCGATGAGAGGAGTGCGATAGGGTCGTCCGTGAAGAGAGTGGGAGGGCGGGGTGAAGAGGGTGAGGTGTGAAATATATGAGCAAAGAGTAAAGGAGAGCGGAGGAGAGGGAGGGGCCCTTGCCGGGCGCAGCTGCCTCATTGCAACCAGTGATTGTCTTCTCACTGTGCTTGTTTACACTGGGGATTGCAGCTTCATTAGGCTCAAGATCTGTGCGCCAATTGCAAGGCACAACAAGGCCAATATTTTTCCGCCCTTACGGGCCCTTTTCCAACGGCAGCGAGTGATTGCTTATTGGAAAAAAAAAGGAAGTAAAGAGGAGAAGAGGAGCGGGGGAGGCCGATAAAGAAGAGAAACCGGGGGCAGGTGGGTGGCGATGGAACCAGAAGGAAAGAAAAGGAGAGGACGAATTATGAGAACACTCTGTTTGGTTTTTTTCTTCTCTTGTCTTTTTCTCTTTCTATCATTTTCTTTTGTTTTTCTCTCTCTCTCTCTCTCTCTCTCTCTCTCTCTCTCTCTCTCTCTCTCTCTTCTCTCTCTCTCTCTTCTCTCTCCTCTCTCTCTCTCTCTCTCTTCTCCGTCTCTCTACTAGCGTAAACATTTTGTTATTTTTATTGCAGTGTGGGCGAGGGGGTCTTGTTTTCATTTTCTGTCTCTTCATTTCTCTCTCCTTTTACCGGGGGGGAGCATTTTTTCTCTTTACTGGATCTTTTTTCTCTTTCTTTCATTTCTTTGCTTCTGGCTTTTTCTTCTTTTTGTCATTTTCTTCAGTCTTGCTCTAACTATCGTGAACTGTTTTCTTCTTCCTTATTACTCTCTGTCTTTTTCTTCCTTGTATAATTTACTATAACTCTCGATTAGTTGTTACTGATATTTTTCGTTTATCTAAGTCTTTAATTTCTCATTTATGGATAGTAAGGTTATGGAGTACTATTAGTGAATGATAATTAACGTACAATTACTGACTTTATTGAGAGAGACGTCGATGAGTGTGTAGTGATGAATTTAGGAAAGTTGCAGAAAATGCACGGAGGTGAAGAGAATATTTGGGTCTATCGTATAATGAGAAAGTAGCAAAAGATTGTGGTAAGCCATTAGATATTTACGTCAACCGGTCTGTCCACTTTCTGTTTTATTGATAAATTTGTCTCAGTATTTTTTATGTCTCTCTTTTATTTGTCTCTTTCTTCTCATTCTTAACCCAGCTTGGCTGCGCTTTTGCATCTCTCTTGTGTTCGATGTAGTATTTGAGAGTAATATCTTTGATTTACCTTCTCCGTCTGCTCTACCCTAAGTGTACTCCGACTATGATCGTCTTTTTAATTTTGTATATTCCATGCTTCGTATCATTTATTTTATATTTTATGTTGCTACTCTTACCTTTTATTTCCCTTTTCCCTACTTGCCCTCACGTTCCCCTTTTCTCGCATCTTGCGGATTATTTTCTCCTTATTATCCAAATCTTAATTGGGTTTGTTCCATTTAGCTTTCCCTGGTGTCTAAATTGACCAATTCGCTTTCTTTTTCTCTCGATGGTATATATCCCTCTCTATTCCCTTCCTTCCCCTCTCTTTCTTCTTTTCCCCTACTCTTCTGATCCCTTCTCCCTTTCATCCCTCCTCGTTCTTTTACTGCGTATGTGGCTCTTGCGCTTTCATACAGATCGTTAGATATGCTTCTCTCGTACGGTGTACCCCTCCTTTCGATTACCTTCTTGTTATGAGATTGTTCAGGTAGTGGGAGAGTATTAGATTATCATCATGTTGTCATACTCCTCTTACATGGGTGAATTGAGTATTGATTTCATTTTTTTTTCGATTTCTTGTGAGAGTTATAGCGAACTGATGTACGAGAATTTGCGATGAGAGTATCTTCTTGATTCACTGTAATGAAGAAGATTTTAGTACGAGGGCGATATCCAGAGAGAGAGAATGGAAAGAGAGAGAGAGATGAAGAGAGACGATGAATGCATTATTGATCTTCCCACTTCATAATTTAGGTAAGATCGTTTTCCGATTATGTACATTCATTTCTTTCGCTATATTGCATCCTGCTTCTTTTCGTCTTTCAAATTCTTTTATATTCCTTTTATTCTTTTATGCCTCTTTCTTTAGACTCTTTTTTATGCCACCTTTTCTGGACTTTGGTTCGGCTTGGATTTCGTTACATCTTTATTCATCATCATCGTCTTTTTTACCTCTGCCGCTAACTCCTTTCTCTCCTTCCCCCTCGAGGGAGAGAGAGATTGAGACGAGAGGAAGGAGGAAGGAGAGCGAGAGAGAAGAGAGGAGGAGGAGAGAGAGAGAGAGGAGAGAGAAGACGGAGAGAGAAGAGCGAGGATGGGCCGATGAGCCGAGACGGAGGCGAGAGCGAGAGAGGAAGAGAGGAGAGAGAGAGATGAGAGAGAGAGAGATGAGAGAGAGAGCTGAGCGAGAGAAGAAGGAGAAGAGAGAGAGAAAGAAAAGGAGAAGAGAGAGAGAGGAGAGAGGAAAGAGGAGAGGAGGGAGAGAGGAGAGAGAGAGAGAGAAGAGAGCAGAGGAAGAGCGAGAGCAGAGAGCAGAGAGCGAGAGAGGAGAGAGAGAGAGAGAGAGAGAGGAGAGAGAGAGAGAGAGAGAGAGGAGAGAGAAGAGAGAGAGAGCGAGGCCGAGAGGAGAGAAGAGAGAGAGGAGAGAGAGAGAGAGAGAGAGAGAGAGAGAGAGAGAGAGAGAGAGATGAGAGAGAGAGAGAGAGAGAGAGAGAGAGAGAGAGAGAGAGAGAGAGAGAGAGAGAGAGAGAGAGAGAGAGAGAGCGAAGGAGAGAGCGAGAGAGAGAGAGAGAGAGAGAGAGAGAGAGAGAGAGCCAGCAGCCCCGGGAGAAACGGGAGCCGGCCAACGGGCAATGTTACCTGCGCGCTTTTTAAAAATTCTCGCAGACGCGAATAGAGTTTCGAAATTTGGCGAATTACGTTAATTGCCCTTAATTTTGGCTGGCGAGCGGGGGGGGGGGAGGGGGGAGCAGGGAAGAGAAGGGAAGGAGATCGTGGGAGGAGAAGGAGAGAGGGAGAAGTAATGAGAAGTGTATTAGGTATGGGAAGGAGGGTGGAAGGAGAAGGGGGGGAGGGTGGAGGGAGGAAAGGTGAAGGAGGGGAAGGGAAGGAGGGGAGGGAAGGCATAGAGGAAGTTGTGGGGAAATGAGATTGAAGGAAAGCATAGAAGAGGAGAATAAAGAATAGAAAAGAGAAAAGAATAAGTAAGGTAAAGTACGCACGACGGCAGATATTGAGGAAGAGAGATAAAAACGAGACAAACGGAAGAATAAGGGATAAAAAAGAGGAAGAAGAGAAAATAAGTGTGAGAAGCAGGGTGATCAAACCGAATATAAGATAGGATAAGAAATAGAGAAAGGGATAAAAGAAGAAAGAAATAAATAAATAAAAAGGTAGAGAAAGATAAAATAAGGTTAGAAATAGGGAAAAACAGGTGGAAAAGATAAGAAACAACAACAACAAAATAAATAAAAGCAATAACATGAAAGGAAGACAGAAAAAAACGAAAGAGAGACATAGAAAATAGAAGTAAAAAAAAACAACAACAACAGAAGAAGAAGTGGATAGAAGGAGTAAGGAATAATAGGGAGTAAGGGACGAAATAGAAGAAAGGAAGAGGGCAGGAATAAAAGAGAGCATATGCTGAGGAAGATAAAATGACGAGAGAGATGGAGGGAATGAAAGAGTGGATAGGCAGAGGTAGAAGAAAGAAAGAGACGAAATAAGGAGCAAGATATGGAAAGGGGACGAAGCAGAAGAAAGGAAGGGAGAGATGAAGGAGGGAATAAAAAGGAGCAAAGGGACGAAGCAGAAGAAAGGAAGGGAGAGAGGAAGGAAGGAATAAGAGAGAGCAATAGGTGAGGCAGAAGTAAGGGAGGAAGAGAGGAAGGATGGGAATAAAAAGAGCAAAGGGGACGAAGCAGAAGAAGGAAGGAGAGGGAAGGATAGAATCTAAAGTCCCCCATGCCCATCCCCTAGCCACGCGACCGCGACAGTGGAGTTCCCACGACCGTATTCGGTCCCCCCTCCCCTTCCCAGTGGCTACGTACTCATCTCTAATACGTCCTGCGGCTCTCACTCTACTATGTGAGCTCGGCTCTCGCGTTCCTCCTCATTCTTATCTGAACGCTTCCTCATCTCCCCTATCCTCACCTCTAATTTCGAGCCTTTCTCTCGTATGCGCTCTCCCGTGTCTGGTCGCTGTGCCCGTTCTCCTGGCCGTGCGGTGCTCTCGGGCCGTGTCGCGCGGCGGCCCGTGCCGTTCGCTCTGCGCCTTGCCTCCCTCTCTTGTCCGCTGTTCCCCGCGTCGTGTTCCCTGCCCCCGTGGTCGTGCGCTATCTCTTACTCGCTTGCGACCCATTGCTCCCTCTCTCCCTCTTCCACGCTCTATCTACACTCTCTCTTCCCCTCCTCATAGTCTTTCTCAACTAGATCCTTCTCTATTCTCTCCTCTTCCTCCTCTCCCTCTCTCTCTCCTTTGTCCTCTTTCCTTTCTCTTCTCGTCATGTATATTGAATGGTGCTTCTCTCCAGTGGTTAAGGTTTAGTCCATATCGGTCTTATTTACTTATATCTTATTATCTATTTATTTTTATCTCATTAACTATTAATATCAGGCTCATCTCCTTTTTCGGTTCTCACTCGCCGATTCAAGACCTACGTATTTCTTTTGCCCTCTGCTTCATCACCACCACCACCTACTATGTCATGCCACCATCACCATCACCACCACCATACCCAACTTTTTTTACTACCCTCTTCCCTCGGAATATCCTTGAATTACCATCACCGTCACTACCATTATCACTTACCTATCCATATTTACCCATACAACTCCCTCCCTTCTTCCAGTGTCTCAGCTCCCCCTCCTTCTTCCTCATATCTACACTCCCTCATCTACCCCACAATATCCCTCCCCTCTCTCGTTCGATCACCATCACCATTACCATCACGTCACTTCATTCACACCACCACCACCATCATCATCATTTAGCTCCCTTTCCCACACACAATTACACAAATGATGCTAATAAGAGCGAATGCATATTCCTCTTTTACACTCAATTAAAGGCATGATGACTGTTTTTACGAGCGTGAAATGATGTGAAATCGCCCACTAAATTGTGAAATATATATATATTTTTTTATAAGAATTCATGTTCTAGTTTTATGTATATTTGAAGGTATTGTTTTCATTTCAAAAACTGTTTATTGTGATTGTTACCTCCGCCAAGGCTTTGCTTTTGGAAGCGCTGGGTAGTCTGTTGGTTGGTTAGCAGAATAAAAAAGAAAAAAATGTAAACAGATTTTTAAAATTTCATGTTACCTGTGTACTTATAAGAGAGGATTTTGATGTAATTAAGTGTGAATATCTTTATTGCATCTGGGACTTCATTGCCTCGGCGGAGGTATGCGCTCACAGAGTGCTTCTAGTTATATGATGTAATCTTTTTTATATTTCATTTCAACTATTCATTTTCTATTTCATTTTCATAAATGGAGAAACAATTTGGGAAAAAGCTTACGTTTTCTTATCAAAATTCATTATCGGAATAACGCCATCCGAACAGCGCCTCACCTAGAAGCCACCGAACATCATGCAATCACTACATCACAATACAATCATCCTTCAACCACCTTATCACCACCAAATCACCACCGAAACACCATCCAAAGGCTTCATCACCATCAATTCACCGCCAGAGCGCCACCAAAGGCTTCACCACCACCAAATCACCACCAAAGCGCCATCCACAGCCTTCATCACCATCACGTCACCACCCAGGCACCATACGAGGCCGGCGAGGAGGACGAACGAGAGGAGGAAGGGAGGAGGAGGACGAACGAGAGGAGGACGAACGAGAGGAGAAGGAAGGGAGGACGAACGAGAGGAGGAGGAGGAGGACGGAGGGAGGACGGAGAGAGGAAGGACGAACGAGAGGAGGAAGGAGGAGAGTGAGAGGAAGGGAGGAGGAGGACGAACGAGAGGAGGAAGGGAGGAGGAGGACGAACGAGAGGGAGGAGGGAGGAGGAGGAACGAGAGGAGGAAGGAGGAGGAGGACGAACGAGAGGAGGAAGGGAGGAGGAGGACGAACGAGAGGAGGAAGGGAGGAGGAGGCCGAACGAGAGGAGGAAGGGAGGAGGAGGACGAACGAGAGGAGGAAGGGAGGAGGAGGACGAACGAGAGGAGGAAGGGAGGAGGAGGAACGAACGAGAGGAGGAGGGAGGAGGAGAGGAAACGAGAGGAGGAAGGAGGAGGAGGACGAACGAGAGGAGGAAGGGAGGGAGGAGGACGAACGGAGAGGAGAGTAACGAGCGAACGAGAGAGGAGGACGACGAACGAGAGGAGGAAGGGAGGAGGACGAACGAGAGGAGGAAGGGAGGAGGAGGACGAGAGAGGAGGAAGGGAGGAGGAGGACGAACGAGAGGAGGAAGGGAGGAGGAGGACGAACGAGAGGAAGGGAGGAGAGGGACGAGAGGAGGAAGGGAGGAGGAGAACGAACGAGAGGAGGAAGGAGGAGGAGGAGAACGAGAGAGGAGGGGAGGAGACGGGAGGAGGAGGAAGGAGAGGACGGGGAGGAAGGGAGGAGGAGAACGAACGAGAGGAGGAAGGGAGGGTTATGGTATGATCAAAATTCCGGGAAAGAAAAAAGTTGAGAAAATTATGTAATATACCCGGGGTAAACTTCCTGCTGAGGCGAGCTTTATCTCGAAGGGGAAGGGGGGGGGGAGGGAGGGGAGGGGGATGAGAGGGAGGAAGGAGGAGGGGGAAGAGGGGAGGTGGAAGAGGGATGAGAGGAGGAAGGCGGAAGGGGAAGACAGGGAGGAAGGGGGAGAGGAAGAGAGGGGGAAGGGGAAGAGAGGGAGGAAGGGGGAGAGGGAAGAGGGGGGAAAGGGGAAGAGAGGGAGGAAGGGGGAGAGGGAAGAGAGGGAGGAAGGAGGAGAGGGAAGAGAGGGAGGAAGGGGAATAGGGGAGGGTAATGAGGGGGAAGGAAGAGGGAGGAGTAAGAGAGGGCTTGGGAGGAGGATGGGATGGTTATGGGAGGGGGTAGAATAGGTGGGGATGAGGTCGTTGGGTAGGGGATGGGGAGGGGGGAGGAGTGAAGGAGAGAGGGGGAAGAGGGAGAAGGAGGTAGCGCGAGGTAAAAGACGATGATGATGATAAAGATGAAGGAACATCAGCGCAACAAATCCAAAAAGGTGCATAAAAAAGAGTTAAGAAAGAGGCATAAAAGAATAAAAGGAATAAAAAAGAATTGAAAGAGAACAAGAGCAGGATGAATATAGCGAAAGAAATGATGTAATAAAACGAAAGATCTTACCTAAAATATGAAGTGGAAGATCAATAATGATAACGATGTGTTCATGGAAGCCGAAAACAAAGGAAAAGAAGATAAGAAAGAAAGAAAGAAAGAAAGAAAAAAAACACGAGAAAAAATACAATGAAGAGGAGTAATGAAAATGATGATAATAAAACACGAAAACTAACAAGAAGGATGAGAAGGAAGGGGAACAGACGAGAGAACGCAACTAACGATTGAGAAAAGCGAAGAGCCACATACCGATAAAGAGGGAACGAGGGAGGGATGAAAGGGAAGAAGGGAAGAGAGAGGGGAAAAGAGAAGAGAGGGGAAGGGAAGGGAAAGAGAGGGGGATATATACAGAGAGAAAAAATAAAGCGAAATTGGAATAGACACAGAACAGCTAAATGGAAACAAACAATTAGATGGATAATGAAGGAGAAAAATCAACGCAGAGGAGAAAAGGGGAGACGAAGAGGGGAAGAGGGAAAAGGGAAATAAAGGTAAGAGTAGCAACATAACAATATAAAATAAAGATAGAAGCAATGGATATACAAAATAAAAGAGAATAGGGAGAATGGGGAGAGAGAGGGAGAAGGTAAACAAAAGATACGTAAAAATACAGAACACAAGAGAGAGAAAAAGCGAGACAAGCTGGGTTAAGAAGAGAAGAAAGAGACAAATAAAAGAGAGAATAAAAAAGAGAAAATTATAAAACAAGAAAGTGGAAGACGGTGAGAAAATAAATGGCACACAATGCAAAAATAGACCAAAAACGAGAAACAAAAGAGACGCAAAAGAGAGAGAAAAAAGAAAATAT
>NW_020869265.1:756632-761632 GCF_003789085.1 Penaeus vannamei | reverse complement strand
GGGGAAGTGGAGCTCGCTGAAAGAGGGGGGGGGTGTTGGGGTAGTTGGTGGTGGGGCTGTAGGGGGTGTTTTGGGTCAAAGGGGAGGGGGGCGGGGAAGAGCAGACGTAGGATAGGAAGAAAAAAAAAAAAATCAACGAGGAAAGAAATAAACCGAAACAGAATCAACGCAAATACCTTCCCAAGCGTATCTAAAATAGATAAAACAAATCAAAGAGAAGAAAAAGAAAGAGAAGAGAGGGAAAAAAAATCTTTAAAAACCACGGTCACGGCCAACCTACCTGTCCACACCCCTCTGAACGGGACTTTAATGATAATAACAACAGCACAAAAGTACATTATAATCTATCCGTATAATTCGGAAACGCGTCTAAACCAGCGGAACGGGGAATTAGAGGGGAGAAAGAGAGGGGAAACATCTAAAGAAGACCTGAATGAGGGAAAGGGGCAATAGGAGAGAGAAAGAAAAAGGAGAGATAGAGAAGGTGGGAAAGAGGTAGAGAGAGGTAATGAGGGGGTATGGAGAAGAAGGGAAGGAGAGAGAGAGAGATGGAGAAAGAGAGATAGATAGATAGATAGATAGATAGAGAGAGAGAGAGAGAGAGAGAGAGAGAGAGAGAGAGAGAGAGAGAGAGAGAGAGAGAGAGAGAGAGAGAGAGAGGAAAAAGAGAAAGAGATAGAGAGAGAGAAACAAAAGAAAGAAGGATAGAAAGAAAAGGAAAGAGGGATAAAGGAAAGAGGGATAAAGGAAAGATAACAGGAGGATAAAGAGGAGGGTGTGAAAACGGGTATTTAGAAATGAGGGGAGACTCAAAGGGTTGGGGAGAGCTGATGACAGGGTGAGGATGAGAGGGAGGGGAAGGTATGGGTTACATTTTAGGGAAGCGTGGAGGGAAGAAGGAAGGAGGAAGGGGAGGGAAGAAGGGAGGAGGAAGGGGAGGGGAAGGGGAGGAAGAAGGAGGAGGAAGGGGAGGGAAGGGAAGGAAGGGAGGAGGAGAGGAAGGGGAAGAAAGGAGGAGGAGGGGGAAGTAAGAAGGGAGGAGAAAGAGGAGGGGTGAATGGTGAAGGAAGGGGGAGGAAAAAGGAAGGAGGAAGGGGAGAGAAAAAAGTGGAGGAAGAGGAGGGTAAAAGAGGTGGAGGATGGGCGAACGAGGAAGAGGAAAAGAGAAGAGAGGAAAAGGGTGGATGAAAGGGAAAAGAGAAAGGAGAAAAGGAGAGGAGGAAAAGAAGGGAAAAGAGATAGGGGAATAGAAGACAAGAATAGTGAAGAGAACGAGGGAAGAAAAGGAAAAGAAACAGAGGAAAAGGGAAAGGAGATGAAGGAAAAGGAGATACTGGGGAGAAGATAAGAGGGAAGGATGGGAATAGAGAGAGGAGGCAGGAAAATGAGATCAGATGAGAAGGCAGGAGGAAAGGAAGGGGAGAAAAAGAAGAGAAGAAAAGAGGAAGGTAAGGGAAAGAGGGAAGGGAAGGGAGGAAGCATGACAGAAAAGATAGAAGGGGAAGGGATGGAAAGGATAAAGAGGAGGACAAAAGGGAGAGAGGAGGAGGGGGAGAAGGAAAATAGAAAGGTAAATGTGACAGAAGTGAAGAGTGAAAACGTCGAAGAGAGAAGAAATGGGGCGAAAGAGAAAGAGAGAGAGGGCAAAGCTAAAGAAGAAAAGAAGGAAAATGAGAAAGAGAGAGAGAAAAGACGAAAGAAGGGAGAGAGAAAGAAAAAGAGGGCAATGGATGAAGAAGGAAAAAAGAAAAATAAGAAAGAGAATAACAAAAGACGAAAGAAAGAACCAAGGAAGAAAGATAGAGAAAGAGAGAGGAGAGATGAGAATCTCGCGTGCTCTTGATACTGTGTAATTATCAGACAAAAGGGAAAATACCTCTTTCTTTGTCTCCCCTTCCCCTCCCCCTTCCCTTTTCCCTCATTTTTTCGGTTCTTTCTATACATGCCATTTGCTCGAATTAGGGACTAAAGACGCATGACTTTCCGAACTTCTGAAAGAAACGGGAGACGGGGACGAGGGGGAGGGGGTAGGGGAGGGGGGGGTAAGAAGAACGATGAGGATGAGGATATTGACTCTCCGGCGGGCTTTGTTGTTCGCCTGTTTATTCGTTTGTTTGTTTGTTACTGAATTCGTTCGCTGTTTTCTCTGCTGTTTCTTTCTATCGTTTTAATGGTTTATTCGTATATTGGTTAGAAGGACTCCTATATAAAATGAATGGAGGAGCGCCAGCGCATAGAGAGAGAGAGAGAGAGAGAGAGAGAGAGAGAGAGAGAGAGAGAGAGAGAGAGAGAGAGAGAGAGAGAGAGAGAGAGAGAGAGAGAGAGAGAGAGAGAGAGAGAGAGAAGAGAGAGAGAGAGAGAGAGAGAGAGAGAGAGAGAGAGAGAGAGAGAGAGAGAGAGAGAGAAGAGAGAGAGAGAGAGAGAGAGAGAGAGAGAGAGAGAGAGAGAGATGAAAGAGAAAGAAAGAGAGAGAGAGAAAGGGGAAGGACGCACAGTGCTGCCAACACGCGAGTCGACAATTAATGAGGATCCAACTCAACGCCCTAATAATGTCTAAGCATAAGTGTCACTTTGTCACTGCCTCATCTTGCGCTTAAACTTCCATTCTTCTTTCACTTCAGAGAGAAGCAGATTAAGAAAGAGGAAGACATACCAAAAATAAATGAATGGGAAACAGAAGGAAAGTCAGGTATGGAAAATAAAGACAAGAGGAAGACGGGGAAGAGAGAAAGAGAGGAAGGATGGATGGAGAGAAAGCAAGGCGAGAAATAGAACAGGAGAACGAAAAAAAATAGAATAAGGGAAAAGTAGGGGGGGAAAGATAGAAAGAAAGAGAGAAGAGGGAGAACGAAATTAGAAAGAAAAATGGTAAAAAGAGAATGGAAATGATAATAAAAGTAATAATAATGATGCCAGTAATAAGAATACTTATTTTAACTTAACAACAATAATAACAAGAAGACGAAGAAGAAGAAAATAATGGTAACAAAAAAGGCAAACCGCCGTTGGAAGAAGCAGGCAAGCAATAAAAGTCAAGCTAAGTCAAGCGAGGTCAAGGGAGCAAGCAGTAAGGTCACACCCCGTTCGGGCGGCGACCTCGGGGCCTCCGAATGGCTCGCGGGGGACGCTCACGGGGCCGGGAGGGGGGGGGAGGGGAGGGGATTGAGGGTAGAGGTGGTGGTGTGGGTGGATGGGGGGGGAGGGGAGGCTTTCTCTCAAGGTGTATGTTCTCGTCTTGTATATTTCGCTTTATTAGTGTGGTTCTTTCGTTTCGGCATTTCGGCGTGCTTTTTTCTTATTGTATTTCTCTCTATCTCTTGTTGTCGGATTTTTCTCTTTCTCATTGTCGAAATCTCTATCTTATTCTCTCTCATTATCGGAATCTCTCTCTTACTCTCTTTCTCTCTCTCTCTCTCTCTCTCTCTCTCTCTCTCTCTCTCTCTCTCTCTCTCTCTCTCTCTCTCTCTCTCTCTCTCTCTCTCTCTCTCTCTCTCTCTCTCTCTCTCTCTCTCTCTCTCTCTCTCTCTCTCTCTCTTACTCTCTCTTTACTCTCTCTTACTCTCTCTCTCTCTCTCTCTTCCTTTCCTCTCTCTCTCTCTCTCTCTCTCTCTCTCTCTCTCTCTCTCTCTCTCTCTCTCTCTCTCTCTCTCTCTCTCTCTCTCTCTCTCTCTCTCTCTCTCTCTCTCTCTCTCTCTCTCTTCTCTCTCTCTCTCTCTCTTTTCTTTCTCCTCTCCTCTCCTCCTTCCTCACCTTCTCTCTCTCTCTCTCTCTCTTTGCAAGTTTATATATATGTGTGTTTTGCATGTGTTTGCATTATGTTGCGTTTTGTGTGTTTGCTTGTGCTTGAATAGACTGACCTTATCAGTGGTTGCTTATAAAAACGGTCTGGCAGGATGGCATTTGCTTCGATCGATTGCATTCTTGTATTTTCTTTGGGAACACACGTGACAGTTCTCGCTCTCTCTTTTTCTGTTTATTTGCGCTTGTTCGTTTGTCTGAATCTGTCCATGAACGATATTTTGGACAATCTCTCCTCTGTTTCTTGTCTTTTCTCTCTCCTTTTTTCTCACTTTCTCTCCCTTTTCCCTCATTTCGTCTTCTCTCTACTTTCTCCCTCCTTACGTTTCTCTCTTCCTCTCCTTTTCTTTCCTTTTCCCTCCTTCCTCCCTCTCTCATTGCGCTCTTGCTACTTCCAGTCTTCCCCGTCTCTTTTTCTCTCCACTTCCTCCCACCTCCTTTTCCTCTCTTCCTCTCCTTTCCTTTCCTTTCCCCTCTCTTCTCCTCCCTCATCCCTCTCCTATTGCGCTCTCGCTCCTTCCAGTCTTCCCAGTCTCCTTTCTCTCCATCTTTCACTTAAATTCCCTTTCCTTCTCTCTCTCTTCCTCCCATACGAGCGCAGAAGGTGCACGGCGACTGCCACGACGGCGCCGCCGCTCCGCCCCTCCCGGTGGCGGGTCGCACCGCAGCGGTCGGCGTGGTGACTGCGATGGCACTGCGCCCTCTTCTTTTTTGCTTTATTTTTCGTTCTGAGAGTGCAGTGAGTCAGGAGATGAGGCGAGATGAATTGTAGTGATGAGTGATAATTTGTGGTGATTTGCGACTTCAGATGAAATGATATTTGCATTCTGACATCGTGTTCACATAATGCGAGACCAAAGACCCGGTTAGGTGTCACGTGTTGTATGATAACGAATAGATGGCACTGTGTCGTAAATTGCCTGTGTCATATGAGATCAGAGACACACTGACATTTCATTTTCTTTTTGTTCTCTCTTTTTGTACGATAATTTTACAAACCAAAACACGATAACTAACCAACGTACGATAATATGCATCTCATGTACGACATCGCAACTCGGCTCGGGATCAGCAATGGCGGAATCCCAAACGGACTTTGATAAGCGGGCCAACTGTCTTTCCGGATCATCTCCCGCGCATTCACGTGATTTCCGACGCTAAAATCGAACATTTACGATGATGTTTATGGGTTAAAAATACCG
>NW_020869265.1:719132-744132 GCF_003789085.1 Penaeus vannamei | reverse complement strand
GGGAATTGTGATTGTAAGGGTCAATATCAGCCTGTTAACTCTGCACCCGTCATCTTTAAGGCGCAGGAATGACGCGCTTGTGTGTGCGTGTGCGTGTGACTGCATGGTTTGCGTGCAAGTGTGAGCGGTGTGCAGTTCCGGTATGGAATTTGTTTGTTTGTTAGTACTTGCTTTAAGAAAGGGGAGAGGAAGAAGGTGAGAGAGAGAGGGGGAAGTGAGAGAGAAAGATTGATAGATAGGTAGATAGATAGAAAGATAGATAGATAGACAGATGGATAGATAGATAGATAGATGGATAAATAAATAGGTAAACACACGCACACACACACATATGTATATGTGTGTATATACGTATATATATATATGTATATATATATATATATATATATATATATATATATATAATATATATATATATATATATATATATATATATATATATATAGAGAGAGAGAGAGAGAGAGAGAGAGAGAGAGAGAGAGAGAGAGAGAGAGAGAGAGAGAGAGAGTAACAGGTAAGGAAAGGGACGCATGAAAGAAAAGGAGTAAAGATAAGCACACAAATAACAATCAAGTAAGCGAATCAACGATTTGTTTATTCAATATACAAAGCATTCAAATGCCAAGAAACATCAATAAGATTTAGACCAATGTTCATATTTTCGCTTCATGTAAAAAGAAAACAAGAAAAAGGGAAGAAGGCGAAGAGGAAAAAGAAGAAGCAGGAAAAATATCGCGGTCAAAATAGAAAAAGCGACTCTCGTCTTTTTCTTGTTTTTAACGTCCTCCTTCCCCCTAACTGGTTCTTTCCAACGCCCTTTTCCACTCTTTCCTTCCTTTATTTTTATGGTCCTTCGCCTATCTAATTCTCCCTCGCCCCCTTTCCTTCCGCCTCTCTTTTTCCTGCCTCCAAAAGCCGTATGTCCTGCAAACCTTAACCCGATTATAATTGTCCCGTTCGGCTAACGCGTTCTCAGAAAACCGGATTAGCGACTGGATTCATGAGTCTACAGAAACCCCCCTCAGCCTAATACGATTTAATCACTCGGGCACAGGCAGTAGGCGAGGGAGGACGTACGCGTTTTTTCTCCCCTTCCTTTATCTTTTTTATAGTTTTGTTCTTTTTTTTGTGTACGTGTCTGTCTGTCACTTTCTCTCTCTGTTGTAGAAATGATGAGACTGCTGTGAGAGAAAGAAGGGGAGAGGGAGACAAAGACAAACAAACAGACAAACAGCCACAGGCAAAGGAAGAGACGAACAGACAGACCAGCCAAAAGAAACAACTATATAGAAAACCAAGCGACCAGGCACGCCGCCAAAGCCGCAAACCAAGCAAACCAAAAGGTGTAAATACATCATATCTCAAAAAAAAGAGAAAAAAAAAAGAAAAAAAAACGCGTATTAAATCATCTCCCTTTCCATTGCGGCTGAAATTTCCGCGAACGCGCGCCAAAGATAATTGAACGACGCCAAAAAATGATCGCGAAAGGGAAGCGGAAGCGAAAGGGCAGGAAGAGGAGAAACAGAAGGATGAGAGAGGCTCGGATGATATAAGGAGAAATGGGATTTGATCGCGCGTGCAGTCTCTCGCAGTCGAGGAGTGGTTTGCGCTTGTCTAATGCACGGAGGCGGATGAGGGAAGTGGAAAACGAAAGCAAACGGAAGGTGAGGGAGAGAAGAGGAAGAAGATGGAAAAGGGAGAGAAAGCAAACGGAAGGTGAAGGAGAGAAGAGGAAGAGAAGATGGAAAGGGAGAGAAAGCAAACAGAAGTGAAGGAGAGAAGAGAAGAAGAATGAAAGGGAGAGAAAGCAACAGAAGTGAAGGTGAAGGAGAGAAGAAAAAGAAGATGGAAAAGGGAGAGAAAGCAAACAGAAGGTGAAGGAGAGAAGAGGAAGAAGATGGAAAAGGGAGAGAAAGCAAACAGAAGGTGAAGGAGAGAAGAGGAAGAAGATGGAAAAGGGAGAGAAAGCAAACAGAAGGTGAAGGAGAGAGGAGGAAGAAGAAGATGGAAAAGGGAGAAAAAGCAAACAGAAGGTGAGGGAGAGAAGAGGAAGAAGATGGAAAAGGGAGAAAAAGCAAACAGAAGGTGAGGGAGAGAAGAGGAAGAAGATGGAAAAGGGAGAAAAAGCAAACAGAAGGTGAGGGAGAGAGAGGAAGAAGATGGAAAAGGGAGAAAAGCAAAAAAAGGAAAGAGGAAGAAGATGGAAAAGGAGATAAAACATACAGAGGTGAGGGAGAGAAGAGGAGGAAAAGGGAGAAAAAGCAAACAGAAGGTGAAGGAGAGAAGAGGAAGAAGGAAAAAAACGGAAGTGAAAGCAAACAAAAGGTGGATGAGAGAAATGGAAAGAGAAGGTGGACACGGGAGAGAATGCAAACGGCAGATGAATAACAGAAGCGGAAGAAGGAGGCGGAAACGCGGGAGAGAGCAGACCAGAGAGATACAGGCCGATCTCTCTAACGAAGACGTAGCGTCGGCCGGTTGTTCTGTCTATCAAATTTATCTTTGTTTGCTTGTCTCCTCTTTGTATTCACCCGGTTACTTAACTTTTTTTTTTTGTCCTCCTTCATCTTCTAAATTCTCTCTCTCTTTCTCTCTCTCTCTCTCTCTCTCTCTCTCTCTCTCTCTCTCTCTCTCTCTCTCTCTCTCTCTCTCTCTCTCTCTCCTCTCTCTCTCTCTCTCTTCTCCTCTCTTCTCTCTCTCTTCTCTCTTCCCTCTCTCTCTCTCTCTCTCTCTCTCTCTCTCTCTCTCTCTCTCTCTCTCTCTCCTCTCTCTCTCTCTCTCTCTCTCATATACATATATATCTATTACACACACACACACACAACACACACACACACACACACACACCACACACACACACACACACACACAGCACACACACAACACACACACACACACACACACACAACACACCACATAATACATATATATATATATATATAATATATATATTAATATATATATATATATATATATATATATCACTCACACACACACACACACACACATATATATATATGTGTGGTGTGTGTGTGTGTGCGTGTGTGCATGTAAATATGTAAATATATATTTCTCTACCTGCCTGTCTTTCTCAATATCCCCCTCCGCTTCTCTCGTTCTTCTCTTCTCCTCTTCTTTTCTTCTTTTCTTTTCTCCCCTTCTCTCTCCTTCCACTCCCTTTCTCTCCCATCCCCTCTCCTTCGTTCCGGCTAACTGAAACAAACAGTGGGTTGTTTGTACAGTGCGGGGAGGCAAGGGGGAGAGCTAGGGGGATGGGGGGAGGGGGAGGGGGAAAGGGGGGGTGAGATGGTGAGAACCGAGGGAGAAAGGGTTAGGGGGGAGGGGGAAAGGGGGAGATGGTGAGAACCGAGGGAGAAAGGGTTAGCGGGGAGGGGGAAAGTGTCAAGTGTTATTTCCCTGCAAATGTGTCTTAATTTGCACCCTAAAGAACTACCCTGCAGTGTTTCTTTTGACCCTTCGTGGAGGAGTGGAAGGAGGAGGAGGAGGAGGAGGAAGGGGAAGAAGAAGAAGCAGAAGAAGATGAGAAGGATGCTGAGAAGGGCGAGAGTGTTGTTGTTATTGATGATTATAGTCAATATTATCGCTATCATTGTAGTTGTTGCTGCTGTCGCTGACGCTGCGTTCTTGTTTTCATTGTTATCACATCAATCATCATCCATTCATATTATCATCATCATCATCACCACCACCACATCGTCATCATCATTATTATCATCCTTATCATCATCATCACCACCACATCCTCATCATCGTCATCATTATTCTCATTACCATTATCATCATCACTACCACCACATCCTCATTATTATCATCATCATAATCATTATTGTTATCATTATGGCTACTACCACTACCATTGCCATCATTATCATCACCAGCATTACTTTTACTACTACGACTGTAATTATGTTTATTCCACCAGCTGCTGCCTGACCTGCCTCGCGCCGCCCAGCTGCCCCAAAGACCTGCCTTCCTTCCCTCGAAACGGACTTCAACCCCAGTATTTTTTTTCTTTTTTTTAAGAAAACTCCTGTCCGACATTTTTATACTTGTCTCCCCTTCTGATGCGAATTAGACTTGTTTTGGGGGGTTATTGCGGCAAGGCACGAATAAAAAGAAGAGAGAGAGAGAAGAGAAAAAGGAAAGAAAGAAAAATTCGGATTAATGAGAGGGAGGTACTTAACCTCACGGACAGGAGAGAAATCTGAAAAGATGAGAGGCGGGGCGAGGGGAAAGGAGAGAGAGGGGAAATTGTGATAAAAATGGGGAATTGGAATTGGGGGAAATTGTGCTGGCATGTCTGAGTGGTCGGGGCGTGTGTGTTGAGCTCTCCTGGTTGGTCTGATGTCTGTCTGTCTGTTTGTCTTTCTGCTTTGTCTTTGATTTTGTTATTGTTCCTCTTTTGGCTCTCTTTTAGCTTATCTTTGTCACTCCAATTCTTTATTTATCTCCTTTGTTCTTCTCCCCGTTCGCCTTTCAATCTCCTGCCATCTCTCACCCCCCCACCAACTCCCATTACCTTCTTATCTTTACTTTTTCATCCCTTTTATTCATTCCCTTCCTTCCTCTCCTCTCCCTCTCCATCTCTCTAATATCTTCTATCTCCATATTCCAATTCCCTCTCTCTCTTCCTCTCTCCTCTTCCTCCTTCTTTACCATACTCTTCCATATTTTTAATATCTCCTATTTCCAAATCCTACTCTCCTTCCTCTCTTCCTCTCTCCACTTCCCTTCCTCTTTCTCCTTCCCTCTCTCCCCTTCTTTACCATATCCTCCTTCCCTCCCCCTCCTTTTTTTTTTTTTTTTTTTTTTTTTTTTGCCAGAAGAGCTGTCGTTCCTCCATGCAAACACGACATCTGTAAAAATAACTGGGCCCTGTCCGGACGTCTAGGGAAGTTGGGGGAAAAAATATTCAGGGAAAAAAAAGAACAAGGGAAAGAAAAGAGGGAAAAAATAAAGAGTTGACCCAAAGGCCAGTCTTGGTCATTCGCCTTCGCTGTGCACGCAAGAAGGGAATTGAGATGATGATGATGGTGGAGGTGGTGGGGATGGTGATGGCGGTGGGGATGATAGTGGTGATGGTGGTGATGGTGGTGGTGATTATGTGATGATGGTGATGATGATAGTGGTTGGTGGTGATGATGACAATGTGTGGTGGTGGTAGTGGTGGTGCGATGATCGTGGTCCTGGTGATAATGATTGGGATGAAGATAGTGCAGGGGTAATGGTGGTGGTGATGGTAGTTGTACTGGTCCTAACGGTGATGGTGATGATGCTAGTGATGGTGAACGATCAATTAATCACTCACCAAATTATTCTCTCTCTCTCTCTCTCACTCATTCTCTCTCTCTCTCTCTCTCTTCTCGTCTCTCTCTCTCTCTCTCTCTCTCTCTCTCTCTCTCTCTCTCTCTCTCTCTCTCTCCTCTCTTCTCTCTCTCTCTCTCTCTTCTCTCTCTCTCTCTCTCTTCTCTCTCTCTCTCTCTCTCTCTCTTCTCTCTTCTCTCTCACTCTCTCTCTCTCTCTCTCTCTGTCTCTCTCTCTCTCTCTTCTCTCTCCCTCTCTCTCTCGTCTTCTCTCTCTCTCTCTCTCTCTCTCTCTCACTCTCTCTCTCTCTCTCTCTCTCTCTCTCTCTCTCCTCTCTCTCTCTCTCTCTCTCTCTCTCTCTCTCTCTCTCTCTCTCTCTCTCTCTCTCTCTCTCTCTCTCTCTCTCTCTCTTCTCTCTCTCTCTCTCTCTCTCTCTCTCTCTCTCTCTCCTCTCTCTCTCTCTCTCTCTCTCTCTCTCTCTCTCTCTCTCTCTCTCCCTCTCTCTCTCTCTCTCTCTCTCTCTTCTCTCTCTCCTCCTCTCTCTCTCTCTCTCTCTCCTCTCTCACATCTCTCACACTCTTCCTCCTCTCTTCCCTCTCTCTCTCTTCTCCTCTCTCTCTCTCTCTCTCTCTCTCTCTCTCTCTCTCTCTCTCTCTCTCTCTTCTCTCTCTCTCCTCTTCTCACACACACTCATACGTGCACACACACAAACACATCCATCAACTGCTCACAATGGGGAGCATATCTCTGCCGGATCCTCATGCTCCCCCCTCCCTTTTTGCCCTTCTCTACCCCCCCCCCCTTCCCACCTCTGTCATACCATGAGTGACTGTCACGCACGACGCCTTTCTTGACCGTAGGCTTTGCATGGGACGGTTGCGGTCAGGGGAGAGAGGGAGAAGATGATTATTGAAGGAGAAAGAGAGAGAGAGAGAGAAAGGAGAGGAGGAGAGAGAAAGATGAAGAGAGAGAAGAATGGGAGAAAGGAAAGAGGAGAGAGATGAGATAGAGACAGAGAGAGGAAAAGAGAGAGGAGAAAGAGAGAGAGACGGAAAGGGAGCACGTGAGAGGGAAGAAGAGAGAGAGAGGAGAGAGAGAGAGAGAGAGAGAGAGAGAGAGAGAGAAGAGAGAGAGAGAGAGAGAGAGAGAGAGAGAGAGAGAGAGAGAGAGAGAGAGAGAGAGAAGAGGTATGGAAAAGAGGAGGAAATTCATGGGAAAAGGAAGGCAGACAAGAAAACGAGGGAGAAAGACGATACATATATACGAAAGGAGAAACAGCAACATTGGTACAATTTATACGAAAAATAAGTAAATAAATAATTGGAAATATATTATTCCTTTGATTGAATATCTTTTTACTTATTCATTGTATTAGTTCATAATCCATGCAACAATTTATTTACAATAATTGAAAAAAATTGCTGTCTTTATTCATATAAATTCTTGAAACTCATGTTTTGTGCTCCAGCCTGAGCACACGCGCGCAAAATGCAATGTTGTTTTAAAGGAAGATTGGAAAATAGATTAACGTTATCTGGCTTAAAAAAAAAAAAAAAAAAAAAGTGAGAACAGATTAGGAGTCTAAAAAATATGACATATTTGAAATTGAATGAAGGGGTATTTCTGTAGAGACAAAAAAGTAAGATCTAGTCAGATAGCAAGGGACACAGGAAAGCAAATATACACAGAGCGCATACAAACACACACACACACACATACACAAAATGCACACTCACATTGACACACACACACACACACACTCAAATCACCATATATCCTCTCCCTACAGAGACACACAAACAACCAACTCTTCAGACATACACAGACAGGCCATTCCTCGCAGGCGCACACAGACATCCCGCTCCTCACTGATACAGACAGACAGTCCCTCTTCCTGCCCCAAGAAACACGCACAGATGCCTCTCACAGACACAGAGACAACCCACTCCTTACGGACGGCCCTCCTTCCTCCCCAAGCAAAAGACACCAACCCTTCCTCCCAAAGACAAAAGACCCATACCCTTCCTCCCCAAAGACAAAAAGACACCATACACCCCCTTCACTACCTCCCTCCCCCTATGTTATTATGTACAATGTCATTCGTTAATTGTATTATTAGTTTACTTATTTATTTATATTATGTCTTGATTTCTCTTTCGATCAAACACACTTTTACATGTTTTATACTACATGTTATGTATTAATGTCAATGATTAATACTTCAAGGGCCCTCCTATGGGAGCTTCAATCCTGGAGGGCTCAGTCACGCCACTGCTGTTATAGTCTGTATTTCTGCTGTATTATATTTGGGTAAATAAATCGTTCGATTCTGATTCTGATTCCCCAAGACACAGAGACCGCCCTCTTCCTCCCTAAGACACAAGACACACAGACATTTCTGTTTCCTCCCACAAAAGACCCCCCCTTACCCCAAAGACACAGACACACCCCCTTCCTCCCAAAGACACACAGACACCCCCCCTTCCTCCCAAAGACACACAGACACCCCCTTCTCCCAAAGACACACAGAACCCCTTCCTCCCAAAGACACACAGACACCCCCCCTCTCCCCAAAGACACACAGACAGACAGACACACAGACAGACCCCCCCTTCCTCCCCAAAGACACACAGACACCCCACCACACTCCTTCCCCCAAAGACATCAACCCCCCTTCTCCTTCCTCCTCAAAGACACACCACATACGCCGACCTGTCACCAGCTCGTTCGCGTGACCAGCCACACACAGCCACACAAAAGGTAATTCTCGGTTTCGACGACGATAATGCGAAGAGAGGTAGAATTATCACGGCCTATGGCTACGCTGCCCCCCCCTCTCCCCTCACCCCTAGTCCCGCCTATAACCCATCCCCCCTCTCCCTCTCTCTCCTCCCTCTGTCGTTCTCCGCAAATTGTTTCAATAAGTTCTTTCTTTCTTCTTTCTGTCTGTCCTGTCTGGCTCTCTCTCTCTCTCTCTCTCTCTCTCTCTCTCTCTTCTCTCTCTCTCTCTCTCTCTCTCTCTCTCTCTCTCCCTCTCTCTCTCTCTCCTCTCTCTCTCTCTCTCTCTCTCTCTCTCTCTCCTCTCTCTTCTCTCTCTCTCGTGATGATGATGATAATAATAATGATGATAATAATAAATAATGATGGTATATGAATAATGATAATATAAATGATAATATAAAATAAGAAATGATACTGATAATAATAATATTGATTAAGTTATTATCATCATTATTCTTATTATCATTATGATTATTATTGTTGTTGTTGCTATTGTCATTATTGTTCTTATTATTGGTAGCAGTATCAGTAGTAATATAAAATAATAATGAGAATGATGATTCCGGTCGTAACAGCAACAATATAACCGTCAAGAAACAGAAAAAAATAAAGTATCGTTTTTTTTTCTTTTATTAATAACGTGGCGATGGTTCGTGTGAAATTACTGGCGGGAAATGTGTTATGAATCGTAATTTGGCGGTTTTCAGATGGCGCTTTTGGCGGTTTGGCGGGATGCGGCGGCCATGATGGATTGCATTTGTTATCGCGTGAATTTCCATTTCTAAAAAGAAATAAAACTAAAAAATAAACACCATTGATGAGATGCAATGGCCTGGAATCCAAGTGTGAGATTAAAAAAAGAAATAATATAAACAATCTTGCGGTCGTAGTCACGGATATTAGGATTAACAATGGCATAAAATGACTGTAACGGAGGTAATGGAATAGCAGACCCGCGATAAAAGAGGGAGAGGCGCAGAGGAGTGAGCGATGGTGGGGAAGGAACGTCGCAAGGAAGATTCAACATTATCAACATTATCACTCATCATTAGAACTCCCTCCTCGTGTTTTTTGTTATCGTCATGAACTTTACGTCAGCATTGCGGTCTTAAATTCATCATCATTATCTTCGTCATCATAATCCTCGTCATTATCATCGCTACCATCAGTGTTCATCAGTATGTCAGCATTATCATAATTATCATTATTTTCATTATTATCATTAGTATTATTCCATCTCTTTCGTCACACTCCTAACCATCGTCATCATCATCGTCATCATCATCGTCATCATCAACATCATTTTTACCTCTGTCATCACATTCATGTCACCGGACCCATCACCATCGTCTCCCTCATCATCATCAGTTTTCCTCCTCCCTCTCTCCCTGGTGCTCCTCCCCTCTCCCCCTCCTCTTCCCTCCCTCTTTCCCTCCTCCTCCTCCTCCCTCTCTCCCCTCCTCTCCTGTTCCCTCCCTCCTCCCCCTCCTCTTCCCCTCTTCCCTCCTCCTCCCTCTTCTCCCTCCTCCTCCCTCCTCTTTCCCTTCCTTTCTCCCCTTTACCACCCATCCCTTACCCCCCCTCCCTCCAACAGCGCAATCCTGTTCAATTACCATGTAAAATCCGTAGGCCTACTCAGAGAGTGCGGGAGGCGGAGGGGGAAGGGGGGTGGCGAAGGAGGGGGAGGAGGCGGAGGAGAGGAGGAGGAGAAGGCGGAGGAGAGAGGGGGGAGAAGGTGGATGAGGGAGAGAGAAGAAGGCAGAGAGGGAAACGGCGAGGAGGGAGGGGAGAAGGCGGAAGAGGAGGTGGGGGTCAAAGAGGATGAGGGGAGGGGGCAGTAGAGAGAAGGAAGATAAGGTGATAAGAAACATGGAGGGAGATACACGATAGAGTGAAACAGGCAACAAAGAGGAAGGAGAGAGCAGGAGGAAGGAGAAAACAGGAAGAAGGAGAAAACAGGAGGAAAAGGAAGGGAAAGGTATGGAAGGGGAGAGAGGTAAGGGGGGAAGTTCTAGGCACGAGTGAGGAAAGCTAAAACGGAGTCGGAAGTCACGCAATCGGACACTGTGATGTACAATCAGAACACGTCAAGATACAATCACGGATCCGGGATTTTTTTTCCTTCTTCTCTCTCTCTCTTTCTTTTTTTTCCTTCTTCCTTTTTCTGTGTCTATCAGTATTTTAGATCTGTTTCTTTGTTTAACATTTACGTTTTTGTGTTTACTCTTATACTAATCAACCAATCAATTTGTTTATCTATTTATCATTATCATTTTTACAGATTTTTTTGTGTGTGTACTTTTTGTAATAACTTCATTAAGTATTAAGTATCTACTCTTTGTCTCTTTCTTTCGCCTATTTACATATTTATTGATTCATCTGTCTAATTACCTCATTATTAATTCATTAGGCCGTCCGTCCATGCTGATGTCTTCTGTGTGCAAGGAAGAGAAAGAAGATTATAGGTTATTGTTACTGTTATTCATTATTGTTATTATTGTTAGTTCTTGTTGTTATTTTATTATTATTATCACTATCATTCTTATTATATTGTCATTATTATAATTATAATTATCATTAATAATAATATTATCATTATTGTTATTATTACTATCATCATCATTATTGTTGTTGTTATCATTAATATAATTATCACCATCATCATCATTATCATTATTTATTTATCATTACACACCATTATTTTATTATTATTATCATTGTTGTGTTGTTGTTGTTGTTGTTGTTGTTGTTGTTGTTGTTTTTGTTATTATTATTAATATTATTATTATTATTATTATTATTATTATTATTATTATTATTATTATTATTATTATTATTATTATTATTATTATTATCATTATTATCATTATCATTATTGTTATCATTATCATTATTATTCTTGCTGTTGCTATTATTGGCATTATCATACATAAATACATACATACATATATATATATATATATATATATATATATATTATATATATATATATATATATATATATATATATTATATATCAAATTCTCCTTCCCCTTCCCCTCACTTTTTTCTCCTTTTCCCCTTTCCTCTCTTCTCGTCTTTCTCCTCTTCCGTCTCTTTCGCCCTTCTTTCCTCTCCCTCTCCCCGTCTTTCCTTTTTCTTTCTTCCTCTCCACTCGTTCTTTGTCGCCCTCCTTTCCCCTCTCCTCCTCCTCCCTCCGCTCCTCCCCTTCCCCTTCCTCCCTCCCCTTCCTCCCCTCCTCCTCGTCCCCCCTCCCCTCCCGTCTGTGGTTGATTGAGAACGTGTGCCCGTCGTCTTAATACTCAATAAATTTCAATGAGTTCCCATTCTAGTCTAAATGAAATCACGTGAAGCTGTGAGTGACGTTGAGGGCGTGTCTGGACAGCCCCGGTGTTGGGAATGGGGAGGGGGGGGGGGGGTAAGGGGAGGGAGGANAAATCTATCAATCAGGTACTGTGTACGTGGGCGTGTGGCATGTCGCCACAGCACGGAACATACGTTAGGGATCAAGGCAACATACCACCTCATAGTCACACATACACATTCACACGCAGACACATATGCATACACGTACACACACATATACATGCACGCATACATACACGTGCGCACACGCAACACACACACACACACACACACACACACACAAACACACACACACACACACACACACACACACACAACACACACACACACACACACACCACACACACACACACACACCACACCACACACGCACACACACACACACACACACACACACACACACAACGCACACACACACACACCTCCCCAACACACACACACACCCCCCCCCCACCCCATACACCCCTCCCCCCCACACCCCCACACCCCACACACACCCCCACACACACAAACACAAACAAACAAAAAAACAAACACAACGCAAGTACGTGTCGATCTTGCAATCTCAACATATACTATTGATATTCTCAAAATCCTTCAGCAAAGACAAAGACAGCTCTATTACGTCACTCGCTGCTGCGTCGGAGCCTCCGCCGTGACTGCAGACTGGAGAAGAAAGGTCAGCAGGCAGTGTTAATTCCCGGGAAAGGTCACGGGAGGAAGAGGTATCAAGACTCAGCAGGAATGGTAGCAAGATTCGTGAATAGGATTGTTGGGTCAGCAGGAATGGTACCATAATCCAGGAAGAGCATTGTTCATTCAGCAGGAATGGAATGGTACCAAGATTCAGGAAAAGAATCTTCGAGGTGGCAGGAATGGTACCAAGATTTAGGAAAAGGGTTGTCGGGTCGGCAGGATTGGTACCAAGATTCGTGAATAGGATTGTCGAGGCAGCAGGAATGTTAGGGCAGGAATACCAAGAGAAGAATCGTAGATTCGTGAATAGGATTGTTGAGGCAGCAGGGAATGGTTACCAAGATTCGTGAATAGGATTGTTGAGGCAGCAGGAATGGTACAAGATTCGTGAAAGGATTGTTTGGCAGCAGGAATGGTACCAAGATTCGTGAATAGGATTGTTGGGGCAGCAGGAATGGTACCAAGATTCGGAGGATTGTTGGGGCAGCAGGAATGGTACCAAGATTCGTGAATAGGATTGTTGGGGCAGCAGGAATGGTACCAAGATTCGTGAATAGGATTGTTGAGGCAGCAGGAATGGTACCAAGATTCGTGAATAGGATTGTTGGGGCAGCAGGATGTAGATTCGTGAATAGGATTGTTGGGGCAGCAGGGTACCAAGATTCGGGAATAGGATTGTTGGGGCAGCAGGAATGGTACCAAGATTCGGGAATAGGATTGTTGGGGCAGCAGGGATGGTACCAAGATTCGTGAATAGGATTGTTGGGGCAGCAGGAATGGTACCAAGATTCCCGTGAATAGGTTGTTTGAGGCAGCAGGAATGGTCAAGATTCGTGAATAGGATTGTTGGGCAGCAGGAATGGACCAAGACCAGGAAGCAGGAATGGTACCAAGATTCGGGAATAGGATTGTTGGGGCAGCAGGGAATGGTACCAAGATTCAGGAAGATTGTTGGGCAGCAGGAATTACCAAAGATTCGGAATAGATGTGGGGCAGCAGGAATGGTAAGATTCGGAATAGGATTGTTGGGCAGCAGGAATGGTACCAGATTCGTAATAGGATGTTGCAGCAGGAATGGTACCAAGATTCTGGAATAGGATTGTTTGGAATGGGCAAAGAGGAATAGGATTGTTGGGGCAGCAGGAATGGTACCAAGATTCGTGAATAGGATTGTTGGGGCAGCAGGAATGGTACCAAGATTCGTTGTGATTGTTAATTGTTTGGGGGGCAGCAGGGAATGGTTACCAAGATTGTGTGAATAGGGATTGTGGCAGGCATAAGGAATCGGGTAACCAAGATCGGGCTTTAGAGGGGGCAGCAGGAATGGTAGGCGATTCTGGAATAGGATTGTTGGGGCAGCAGGAGATGGTACCAAGATAGGTAAAGAGCATTGTCATTCAGCAGGAATAGCAGGAGATTCAGGAACCAATACCAATTTTCAGGAAAAAAACATTGTCGAGGGAGCAAGAATGATACTAAAATTTAGCAAGAGTATTCTCCAGGTAGCAGGAGTGGTACCAAGAGCATTGTCAAGTCAGGAGGACTGATACCAGGATTCAGAAAAGCATTGTCGAATCAGCAAGAAAAATAGCAAGACACACTCAGAGTAAAAGGTACTGAGTCATCACGAAAGATACGAAGGAAATTATATTAGATAATAAGCCAGGAAAAAATACCACGAGCACCCCCCGAAAAAGCAAAAAGCAAAAAAAAAAAAAAGAAAAGTAGATAAATAATTAACGACATCAAGATAAATAAAAAAAAATAGCTAAATAAATAAATAACAAATCTTATCACACGCCAGGTACTCAGTCAGCCGAAAATACCCCCTCCCTGGCCAGCGGCACATGAATGGGTTGGGCATCGGCTGGGCACGACATGACGGGGCACTTTTAATAGCCAATTAAAAAAGAAAAAAAAGAAAAGAAAAATTGTTTACCTCGAGATAAGAGTTCCGTAAACAAGGAGGCTAAATCTAGCCGGGGAATGTAATCGCTTTTGATTTAATGAAAGTCTACGCTTTTTACTTTCTTGATTTTGGTTATTTTTTTCCTAAGCAATTCGGGAAAATGTTAATTTAGAGAGAGAGAGAGAAAAAATGGGTTTGCAATTAAAGATTTTTTTCATGTATTTTTTCTGTTTTCTCTGACATGCTGGTCTTGCTGTCTTCATTCCTATATTTGTATTTTTTTTTTTTTTTTTTATTATTCACTCACCTGTCTTCCACATCATCTCTCTCTCTCTCTCTCTCTCTTTCTTCTCTTTTCTTTCTTTCTCTCTTCCCTCTCTTCTCTCTCTCTCTCCCCCCTCTCTTCTCTCTCTCTTCCCCCTCTCTTCCTCTCTCTCTCTCTCCCCTCTTTTCCTATCTCTCTCTCCCCCTCTCTTCCTCGCCTTCTCCCTTCCCCCCTCCCTCTCTCCTTCCCTCTCATTCCCCCTCCTCCCTCCTCTCTCTCCCCTCCCTCCCTCCCCTCTTTCTCCCCCGCGTCCACACCCGCAAATAAATATCAAAATCATAATCTTGGCAGATTTCTAAGAAAGTCTCGAAAATAGCCCAGATGTCTTGATGTTTGATCCCAACTTATATCCTTCTCCTCTTTATTCAGTGTTTCAGGCGTCGTAATCGTTATCTTTTATTCGTATTTTATATTTGGAGTTGCAGAGAGAGAGGGGGCGGAAGTGAGTGAGTAAGAGAGAGAGAGAGAGCAGAGAGTGAGAGAGAGACCAGAGAGTGAGAGAGAGAGAGAGAGAGAGAGAGAGAGAGAGAGAGAGAGAGAGAGAGAGAGAGAGATAGGGGCGGGAGGAGTGAGTAAGGTGGGGGAGGGAGAGAGGGGGCGGAAGTAAGTAGGGGGGAGAGCGAGAGAGAGAGAGAGAGAGAGAAGGGGGAGGGATAGATAGATACATACAGGCAGAAGGGTTGACAAGCAGACAGGCTCACAGAATACAAAAAAAAAAAAAAAAATCCTATAGTTATTTTGCTTTGAACGTTTATGACCAGGACTACACTAATCATTTTTACTATCTTACCAGCATTAGTAAACGTAGAATGAATATTAACAGCAGTAACAGAAAAGGGGGGGGGGGTCGAGGGAATGTAAAAGCAGTAATTGTGATAGTAGTAGTAGTAGTGGAAGTAGTAGTAATTGCAGTAATGATAATAGCAATAGTGGTAGTAATAGAAACAACATTAGTAATAGTAGTGTAGTAGTAGTAGTTGTTGTAGGAATAGTTGTAGTAGTAGCAATATGAATAGTAGTAGTAGTACAAATAGCTGTAGTAGTAATATGAATAGTAGCAGTAGTGCGAATACTTGTAGTAGTAGTAATATTACAAGTATTTGTAATACGAATAGTAGTAGTTGTATTACAAATAGTAGCAGTAGTAGTACAAATAATAGTACCAGTATAGATAATAGCAAAAGTGCTAGTAGTAAACACTCTACTACCACTACAACTACATTTATTATTTAACTATTTATTAATTAATTAATTTATTTATTTATATTATTTATTTATTTATTTATTTATTTATTTATTTATTATTAACTATTTATTAACTATTCTACTACCACTACAACTATAACTACAACTAACCATCAGCGGCCTAACGATACAAGAAGGGGCCGGTAACAGAGAGCCTACAGGCAAACACTATTTTTTGTGTATGGACACTTTGATTGATGAATGGAAAGATATTTTGGTGGGGGGCGAGAGGGAACAAGGAGGGGGGGGAGGGGAATGGGGAGAGGGAGAGGTAAGAGAGAGAGGGAGGGGAGAATGGTAGAGAGGGAGAGGAGCAGAATGGGTAAAGAGAGGGGAGAGGGTGAGAGAGAGAGAGAAGAGAGAGAGAGAAGAGAGAGAAGGAATTGGAGAGGGAAGGGAGGAGAGAGAGCGCGCGAGAGGAGAAAGACCAAAAAAGAATAGAAGAGGAAATTAAATAAAAAGAAAAAAAAAAAGAGACAAAAGATAAAAAAATAAAAAGCCCACGGAAACGGCACGGCACTTTCTCAAAATCCGAAAGACCCTCTCCGTTCCGAAACAAAATAATTACAACGAGAGCAATAATAGCTTCTTATATTTCCCTTTTTTCCCCTGTCGCAGCTGCCTGGCTTACCGGCTTGGCTTGGCTTCCACGGTTTCGCTTGTTCCCCGGCTTCCCCTCCCCCCCCTCACCCCTCTAGCTTCCCCTCTACCCCCTCGTCTTCCTTTTACGAGTGGGTGTGCGTCGCTGCGTGTGTGTCTTTGTCTGTGTCTGCGGAGAGGGGTGTACGTGTGTGTGTGTGTGTGTGTGTGTGTGTGTGTGTGTGTGTGTGTGTGTGCATATGTCTCTCTGTGTGTGTGTATCTGTGTTGTGTTTGTGTTATGTATGTGTTTGTGTCTATGTATGTGTGTCTGTGTTTGTGTTTGTGTCTATGTATGTGTGTTTGTGTTTGTGTGTGCGTATTCGCGTGTTTTAAAACATTCACACAAAACCCCCACTGCACCTCCATGGCCCGATTACGCCATCATCGACGATTTATTTACCGAGTTTGTCACGCCGCATCTCAATCGATGGTCCATTTTGGAAAAAGGAATTTCAAGGCTGCTACTATTACGTGTTATCGAATTTCTTATATTATTCATCGTCATAGCGCGTCGAGCCACACACGTCCAATCTCCGGTGCGCCTCTTGGCTTCCCGGCCGTCCTGGGGGGGGGGGGGGGGGGGGAGTGGGTGGAGGGAATGATGGGGGGGGGGTTGGAGGGTTGGAGTGGTGGAGAGAAATGGGGAGGGGATTGGGTGGAGGGAATGGGTAGGGTTGGAGTGGGTGGAGGGAAATGGGGGGTAGGGTGGAGTGGAGGGAGGAGGGGTATGGGGGGTAGGAGTGGATGGAGGAATGAGGGGAGGGGGAGAGGGTGGAGGGAAGGGAGGGTTGGAGTGGGTGGAGGGAGGGAGGGGAGGAAGGGTGGAGGAATGAGGGGAGGGGAGGAGAGGGTGGGGAATGGGGGAGGGAGGGTGGGTGGAGGGAATGAGGGGAGAGTAGGAGTGGGTGGAAAGAATTGTGGGGAGGATAGGAGTGGGTAGAGGGAATAGGGGGAGGGTAGAAGGGGTTAAGGATAGGAGACAAAAAATGTATGAAGGGAAAAGTATAGAGCGGGGGCGGATAGAGGGTAGGGATGGGAGAGAGTAAGATTCAATCGGGAAAAGTTGAATGAGTGGAAGACAAAAGGTGAAAAATATGGATGGATAAAAGAGGGGAGAGGGAGGAAGCATAAGTAGGAAGAGACGAAGGAGGAGGAGGAGGGAAGAGAGGGGAAGGAGGGGGAGAAAGGTGTGAGGGAAGGGGAGGAAGTACTTAAAAAGATAGTGAACCACTTTCATTAAATCTTTTAAACGCAATTTTTTTTCTTTTTTTCTTAAGAGTATTTTGACAGCTGTTTATGAAATGGGATAGCTCGTTATCCGAAATAAAAAGGGAAATATTTGTTTCATGTCTGGATATGATGGCCGGTTAATTTACACAAATAATTATTTATCAAGCCATTTCTTGCAATTTCAGGTACAGTGTCTAAATAATGTGACGTAAATTTAGCACTACCTCCTTTGTCCTACCTACAGTCTGCTATAAGTGGTTCTTACCTATATAAATATATATCTTTTTCGCAATGGTTCACAAATGATATTGGTAAAAAAAATAATAATGATAAAAGGCAGTAAAATGAAATAAATCCTACAAAAATTTACAGTAAATAATGACAAGTGGGCGGAGCTTAGCTCGGCAGTTGCCAACTCGGATTTCAAGTACCTTGGAAGGGAGAAGCGAAAGAGGGAAAGGAAATAGGGACGGTGGGAAAGCGAAGGGAGGTGAGGGTGGGAATGAAAATAGGAGGAAGGGAGGGAGGGGGAAGGAAAGGGAGTGGCATATGGGACAGAGGGGAAAGGCGAGGAGGAGGAGGGGGGCGGAAGGTAATGGATAAGGGCAGAAGAGAAGGAAGAAAGGGGAGAAAAGGGTGTGAAACAAAGGCGGGAGAAAGGGATGGACGGTGAGAGTTTTTACAAAAGAGAACGCGGCAACGGAAAGAGAGAAAGATAGAAGAGGGTTGATAAGGGAAGAAGAGGGAAAGGCTAATGAGGGGCGTTAATGAAGAAAGAGAAGAGAGAAGGGTAAAAGGATGATTGGGGAAGAAAAGAAGAATAGTAGGAGGTGCAGTAGACGGGACTAAAGGAGAGAGAGAGAAGGGGGGAGAAGGAAGGGGGCGGAGTGGCTGATGAAGGAGAGGGGGAGATGGGGGGGGGGGAGAGCGAGCTGACGTCACGCCAGCGTCGCATTAGTAGCGCCGAGAGAAAGGATGGGGCGGGGGGGTGGGGGTTGGACTGGGAGGAAGGGGGGGGGGCTGAACAAGGTTGGGGAGGAGAGGTGGGAATGGGGTTAGGGGGGGAGGGTAGAGGAGGGAAAGGGGGGATAGTTATAGGGAAGGAGGGGGAAGATGGAGTCATAGGAAGGGAGGGAGTTTAGGGGGAGGAGGGAAAGGGGGATTATTCAGAGGGAAGGAAAGGATGGGGTCATCGGGAGGGAGGGGCGAAGGAGGGAGTATAGAGGAGTGGAAAACAGTAAGGAAGAAAGAGGAAATGGATTGTCGATAGGGAGGGGGGGGAAGGGGTGGGTAAGAGGGAAAGCAAGGGTGACAAGAGGGGAAAAAAGCGAAAGGAAAAGGAGGAGAGGAGGGGTGCTAGACGGAAGGGACGGAGAAAGGAGGGAAGAGAGAAAAGGTGAGAAAGGGGAGGGGAGGGAAGAGGCGAAGAGGAAAGGAAGAAAGGCGGCGAGAGGGAAGAGGGGTGGAGGCGGGAGAGAGAGGGAGAGGGAAAGAGAGAGGGAGAGGGGGAGGAGAACAAAAGAGGGTGAGGGAAGAGAGAGCAAGGAGAAGGGGAAACAGGGGGTGGGAGGAGGAGGAGCAAAGAAGAAGGGAAAACCGGTAAGGAAGAGACTAGAGGTGAGAGGGGAAAGAAGAGCAGAGGAGGAAGGAGAAAGAGGAGCGAAGGAGGGGAGGGGAAAGAGGGGGAGAGGGGAGAGAGGGAGAGTGGAAAAAGGGGAGAGAGGAAGGAGGGGAAAGAAGGGAGGGTGGAGAGCGGAGCGGAGGGAGGGGAAAGAGGGAGAGAGGAGGGGAAAGAGGGGAGACGGAGGGAGGGAAAAGAGGGGAGATGCGGAGGGTGGGGGAGAGAGAGGCGGAAAGAAGGGGAGGGGGGGCGTCCAGGCCACCTGAGATACCAAAGGCGGCAATTTGGAATGTCATTAAAGGCATTCCCGAAGTTAATGCATAACAAGGCTTTGGTAGCGACGGCTGACTAAGAACTCTATGGATGATTTTCCATTTTTTTCTCTTTTGTTAATGTTTGTGTGTGTGTGCGTGTGCTTGTGCGTGGCTTGTGGTGTGTTTGTGTGTGCGTGTGTATGTGTGTGTGTGTGTGTGTGTCTGTGTGCGCGTGGTGTGTGTGTCGTGTGTGTGTGTGTGTGTGTGTGTGTGTGTGTGTGTGTGTGTGTGTGTGCATGTGTTGTGTGTGTGTTTGTGTGTGTGCTTGTGCATGTGTGTGTGTGTGTGTGTTTGTATGTGTGTGTGAGTGTGTGTGTGCTGTGCTTGTGCTTGTGCTGTCGTGTGTGTGTGTGTAATGTGTAGGTTGTGTTATGTATGTGTTTGACACCAGGGGATAAAAGTCAGGATTCTTTGGAAGAGTGTCTATTTCCATGGTTTATTTACCGAATGATCTCTTCTCTCTCTGTCCCGTACTACTTCCTCTCCTTCTCCCTCTTTCCCCCGCCATCCCCTACCCTCTTCCCCCTCTTTCTCACCCTCTTTCCTCCTCCCCTCTCCCCTCTTTCCTCCCCCTCCCTCCCTCTCCCCACTCCCCCCCTCCCCCTCTCCCCCTCTCCCCCTCTCCCCCTCTTTCCCTCCTCCCAAACACCAGACCAAACAAATATCACCCTTACCGACACAGTAACAGCGACCTCCAAAAGGCTTTTATATTCGCGAAGCAAGACCCGAGGTCGTGACCCATTTCTCGAAGGCTTGAACACACACACGAATGAAAAGATTTGCTTCAGATTTTACTCAAAAGCCGTTTATACATTTTTTTACTTTATACTATTTTTTTTTTTTAATTCGAGTGTATTCCTGTTTGTTTTATGGAGGAGGGTTTGTTGTTGTAGTTATTGTTATTTGTTATTAGCATTATATTCGTTCTTATTTCTGTCATTGTTATTATTTCTGTTACTGTTAGGAATCCATTGTTACATTATTATTGTTACTACTACGCATGTCATTAGTTTCATTGTTGTCAACATTATCATCTTTGTTATTCACAGTCATTTATGAAGAAATAAAATATAAATATCCTAAAAAAATAAGACAACAAACAATACACGAATGACCGAAACGAATATAAATAAAAATATAAAGATAAACAAATAAAATACGAATGGCGATAATAACGAAGAAATAAAAAGAAAAAAAATGAAATACGAATGACGATCATAACGAAGAAATATAAAATAAAAAGATAAACAAATGAAATACGAATGACGATAATAACAAAGAAATTAAAAAAATATATAAAAAAAATAAACAAAAAAATTGCCATCTTCTCACAGACTAACGCCCACACTCCCTTGGCAATTGACTCCCTTTAGGCATCAATAGTATTCGAACCTCTTCTGTTGGTTAAACACGATGCCACCTAATACAGATAGTGATCGGGGACGGCAGGCAAGCTATTTTGTGCAGTGTCTCAAGATTAGTTTATAATTAATTATTTCATGGAAGGTATGGGGATAGGGTGGTGGGAGGCGTTGAGGAAGTGTCGGTGGATGGGAAGGTAAGGGAAGACGGGTGATTAGCGAAGGACCCTCAAGGACAGTGGTATAGGAATGATTCAGGAAGCGGGGATGGAGAATCATAGTGTGATTTAGTTGGTTGTAGATAATGGGAATTAGGAAGACATTGGTGGGGCATTGATAAGACACAGAGGATAGGATAAGACAGGTGGGCGGATGGAAGGATAGGAAGTTAAGGTGGAGATATGTGAATGGGGATGGGAAGACAGGTGGAGATCAGGAATGGGAATTGGAAGACAAGTGGATGATAGGAAGGGGGATAGGCAGACAGTGTGCAAATAGGAATGGGAATAGGGAATGGATCAAAAGGGTGATTGGATTAGGAAGAGGAATTGGGAGCGGGGAAAGAAGATAAGAGGGACAGGGAATGAAGGAATGGGAAAGAGGTGAAAGAGAGGATATGGGGGGGGGAGGGGAGGAAGGATGTGAGAGGAAGATGTGGTTAGGGGGATAAGAAGGTTGAATAATAAAACGATCTTCGGTTTAGAGATGGGACAGACATAAAAGATTATAGATTATTTGATCAACGGAGAGTGATGTATCTCTCTATATAGAGAGAGGAAATTAAAGAGAGGTTGAGAGAGAAGAGAGAGATAGAGAGAGACCAGAGACAGAGTAACGACAGGAGACAGACATTCACACAGGCAATCAGACAAAAAGAAAGACAAAGACACGAACCGACAAACACATAAAAGCAAAAGACCGCAAAAGACCTCTCCACCAAAAGGGAATAAAGAGACGACGCGACTATTTGACACGCGAGTAAAATCAGTGTTTCCAACAGAGGAGCCGGAATATTGACATAGATGACAGTTATGGCCGGATTAAAGCGGAGATTTTGCCGCTCCATCACCCGGATTATTAATCGCGCGATAAAAATACAATCCGCCTTCGGATTTATGTGGACAAGGGAGATAAAGATCATGTGATGGTGATCACACGCTCATGCTGCGATTAGTATGCAAATTAGGCGTGTGGGATGTAAGTTGGGGCATGACGTATTGTGGACGTAAGAAATCTTGTTGGGAATTGTATGTTTGGGGTTGTGGGGTTGTCGTGTGTGCGTGTGTGTGTGTGTGTGGTGTGTGTGTGTGTGTGTGTGTGTGTGTGTGTGTGTGTGTGTGTGTGTGTGTGTGTGTGTGTGTGTGTGTGTGTGAGAGGATAATATGAATCTAATGAATAAATCATGCAGATGTGCAATGCATATTTTTGAAACGTGATAAGAAGTGATAATGACATGATAAAAGATAATGATAAGACAGATGAGAGAGAGAGAGAGAGAGAGACTGATTTAAACATAAATTACGTACAAACATACACAGAAAGAAACAAGCAGAAAAGCCAAACAAAAAGGCAAGATAACTATGCTATTATTCATCTCTAAATCTATAATGCATGTCTGACACCTTCACTTCCGGTTCAACGCTTTGTCGCGAAAGCTAAGTAGACAGATAGTGACAGCGATGGTGGCACTGGCGGTGGCACTGTTGATGGAGAGTGACATGTGTTCCGAAACTTCTTTTTTTCTTTTAGGAATATTACACACAAACGAACATGTACATAAACGGTGAGAGTAGGTGTACACACGCGCGCGCACACGCACACACACACACACACACACACACACACACACACACACACACACACACACACACACACACACACACACACACACACACAGCACACACACACAGAGAGAGAGAGAGAGAGAGAGAGAGAGAGAGAGAGAGAGAGAGAGAGAGAGAGAGAGAGCAGTGCCAACAACAGAGCAACAGTAGCGGTGACAACAACAAAGGACAAAAGAGAATAACAACAACAACGACGCAGATTCAGGTCGGACGGAGGTGACAAAGACGAAGAGAGAGCGAAATGAAATGGAGGAAGTGAGAGAAGCAGCTAATGAAGGAGATAATATCAATTAGAGGGAACAAATAAAGAAATGAAAAGAACAAAAGAAAAGTAGAGTGAGAACTGGGAATGAGAAATTAAGCGATTACATCTATAAGGGATATATGTACGTAGAATTACGTAAGCGAATGAAAAATGGAGAGGAAGCGGGATAAAAAAATCAATAGAGAGAAGCAGAGAGAGAAGACACGGCAGAGAGACAGAGATAGACGGATGCATAGTTCGATAATGCAGTCGAGAGAAGAGAGAGAGAGAAATAAGAGAATGAGATAAAGGGGAAGAGAAGAGAGAGAAAAAATAATGAGACAGAAAGGCAGAAACAATTGCACAGATACCCTAAAAAAAAAAAAAAAAAAAAAAACCACCCCCACCCCAACCCAACCCCCAACCCCACCCAACCCCAACCCCCCACCCCAACCCCACCGCGCCGCCCTGGAACCGCCGACGCGGGTGACGGGCGGCCGAGGGAGCGAGTAACGGGCCATGATTGATTCAGGACGACCTTAAGCCCCTCTCACTTCCTGTTCTGGTTCCTTGTGTTCGGGAACGACTCTGGCCCGCACGACTCGGAGCCCGTCACGACATCGGAAGTTTTTTATTTATTTATTATTTATTTTTTACTTTTTTTTTTTTGGGGGGGAGCGTAGGAAGTGGAGGAGAGATGGTGTGTGTCTTTTATGTGTTCGGATGCGTGTGTTTATTGCTCTACGTTGTCTACTTAATCTTTGCCGTCGTCGTCGTCTTTCTCCTATGTCGTATCTTCTCCTCTTCTCCGTCGTCGTCTTCATCTTATTCTTCTACGTCTTCTTCCTTCCTCTTTCTCTAATATTCTCTCTCCTTCACTCCCTCCTTCTTCCTCTTTCTCTAATATCTCTCTCCTCACCCCTCCCACCCCTTCTCCCCCTCTCTCTCCAAACGCGACCCCACGGCATGTATAATACCTCCTATACTTAACCCAGTGCCGTTCATTCCTACAAAGTTAATCCCGAGTAGGCAACCCCGTGGCTCGGTCCTCCTGCATCCGGGACTTCGAAACACTCCTCTTCGTGAGTCTGAGGACGTACCTTGACATTTACGGTTTCTCCTTTCTCTGCGGAACTGGCGAAATTAATAAAGAGAGAGAGTGGGAGAGAGAGAGAGAGGAGAGTTTAATGAGGGGGAAGCAGAGAGAGAGAGAGAGTAGAGGGATTATTATTTAAGTAAAAAAGAAAAAAGGAATAGGGATTAATTAGAAATAAATATATAGACAACAGGTAACCACAGTAGAAAAAGAGAAGACTGTTCTTCCTCATCACGACACATTCCCTCAAAAAGAAAAAAAAGATAAATAAATAGATAAATAAAAAGATAAAGTTCCTGCTTCATACTTAAGAAGACCTAACCCCTTTTTTGCCACGTAGCGTATTATTCTCACAAGGGTGCGTGTTTATATCCACAGGCTCCGTCGCATTTTAATGGCCGGCGCTTTCAACACAACACAAACGCGTTTAGAACGTGTTTTAAGGCAGTTATTTGTTTTCCGCCACTTTAACAGCGATGTGCGCCCGTCTTGTGACTTCCAAGACGGTGTCACGTTTTATGGCGCGAGATACCGGGGTTTGAAGGAGCCTTACGTCACAGGTGGACAGTGTGGGTTGGGGTTGGGAGGAAGGAGGTGGGGAAGGGGGGGGGATGTTTTTTTGAGTCTGTGTATGAGACTCCGGGGGTTGGGGGGAGGTTTGTGTGTGAGTGTGTGTGTGCGTGCGTGCGTGCGAGCGCGCGTGTCGACCTGGGAACGATATTTAGAACCTAAGGTATGATCTGAATATATGTATCGACATTCTACCTGACATTATTTTTAATCAAGAAATATTCTGCATGTCGGATCGTCACAGTTCATGGTTTGACAAAAGAAAATGTAGTCTTACAATCTAATTATAAACGCAAAATTAGAATATATAATATGATAATAAAATATAATATAACATACCGATAAATAGTCCTCACAGTATTCTTCAATCACGACAAATAAACAACACAAAATACTTGTTTAGGAGGTGAAGGGAAATGGGAGAACAGCGAC
>NW_020869265.1:686632-711632 GCF_003789085.1 Penaeus vannamei | reverse complement strand
TTTCATTTTTCATTGCTACTATATTTTTCAAGCGAATATTTATTTAACTTTTTTATTCAATTTACTACTTTATTTTTCTTCTTTTTTTTTATAGCTGACGCATCGTAATCCCCCGTGTGACGTCACAGATCTCATGATTCTTTTAGCGTCACCTTCGCATTCCTGTGTCTGTTGTAATGGCATCGATCTCGACACATGTTCTTAAAAGAGGATGTTAATCTGGTGGATGTTGTTGAGATGTGTGGAAATCGAGGCGATGTTGTTTTAGAAATTATTGAAATCTATCCGTTGTTTGAAAAATAAGAGTTGAAATGTGTTTGGTGTTTTGTTAAAGATGGGTAAATAATGTATTCGATGTTGTTTTAAAGAAAATGATTGAAAATCTATCCGATGTTGTTTAAGATGAGCGAATATCTATTTAATGTTGTTAAAAAAAGCTAAATTCTATGTTGTTAAAGAAATTATCAAAAACCTATCCGATTTTTTTTTTAATGAGCGAAAATCTATTTGATATTGAAAGGGAATGAACTCGTTGCTGTCAAAAAAAAAAAAAAAAAAAAAAAAATATTCGATGTAAAAAAATAATAATAATAATAATAATAATAATAGTAATAATAAAAAAAAATATATTCGATGTTCAAAAAGAAATGAAATCCCTGTTAAAAAGAATGAGCGGAAATCTATCCGAAGATGTTAAAAATGAATGAAATTGGTAACGATGAGTAGAAAGGAAAAAATATTTGATGTTGGAAAATGGGTGAAAATCTACTCGGGTGTTGTTGAGTGTGTGAAATCCTCCCAAATACCATTGGAATTATTTGAGAATTTACGGAATATTAAAAGAACATTAATTTTACTACTAGGGGCTATCAGAACCATATCGAATCCGCTGGATATCGTAAAAAAAGTAGACAATTTAAGTTATTTGATGTTATTTTGGCGTCGGGCAGTCTATTTTAGCGTTATCGAAAGTATAAGATCCGGTAGATATTCTCGAAAAGGGTTCCGAATCCCCCGAACGCCGCCGAAAGAGGTTCGAAACGCGTCCTCCGCTATCAAAAGACTATCGAATCCCCCCCAGATGGCATCAAAACAAGTGTGGAATGCCATTGCGACCTCGTTAAAGCGGACAGGTGTGCCTTGTTCTCCTGCCTGCCGCGGTCGGTCAACAGGTGGCGCGCAAACTGACCGAGAGAGGGCGAACTACAGCAGGAGGAACTCGAGCCTGTGTTGTAGAGCCACCAGCTGTGAATCTCGAATGCCTTTATGCCCGTGGATGGGTCTTTAAACTGCCTTTTATGCGTTTTCTTTTCTTTTTTTTGGTAAAAGTTAGATACTGTGGGTGGGGGAAGGGAAAGGTTGGAGGCAGAATGAGAGAGAGAGAGAGAGAAGGAGAGCAGATAGAAATAGAGATTCGGTCAAAAAGACAGTTAGGACAAGACAAACAAAATAAAGATTCGGTAGGACATGTACTCAAGACAAAGTGATAAAGATAATTACCCAAATAGACTAAGACAGAAAGACAGACAAACGAACAGACATGCGCTGAAGAGAGAGAGAGAGACAGACAGAAAGAGAGAGACAGGCAGAAAGAGAGAGAGCGAGAGAGACAGAGAGATGCACCGAAGAACGAGAGACAGACAAATAAAAAAGAAGAGACAGACAGACAGACAGAAAGAAAGATGCGCCGAACAGAGAGAGACAAACAGACAAATAGAAAGAGACAGACAGACAGACAGACAGAAATAAAAAAAAGTATAACAGCAAACCAATACACTAGCATCGGTGACTCGCATTTTGCTGGTGTATTGACGCAATGCAGACTAATAAATGCACAATTGGATAAGGATATTTGGCCGTTGCAAATAGCCTGATATAACTGATAAGCGGACAGTTATTGCAACCAATGGCAAGTTATCTCTGCAATCAGTACACGATTTCTCTTTAACTGTTCAGATTGTTAAACAGCTTATTTAGACATTATCATTCATGTATGGAAAAAAAACTATTAAAAAAAGATAGATATTTGGTGATGAAATAATTTATTCTAAAAAAATAATGGATATTATGATCACAAGGATATTGCATTGGTATTAGTGATATGCTAATGATGGTGATGTCAATGAGGATGAAAGTGATTATGATTATGACAATAATGACTGCCATCATTACAGTTATATTTATACCAATCATCATCGTTATTATCATTATTATTTTTGTTATTAATATTGTAGTTATTTGTTGTTTTTTGTTATTGTTGTTTTAATTGTAATTATCATCACCATCGTTATTATTACTATTATTGTCATTGTTATTATGATCATTGTTACCTTTATTATTATTGTAGTTATATTGATTATTATTATTATTATCTTTATTTTATAGTCATTATTATTGATATTGTTACCCTCTTTCTTATCGCCATTATCATTAATCTTTATTAAAATAACTATTTGCTTCTCATAACATTACTTGATAATTTCCCGCTATATTAAAAAATAATAAATAAAAAATAAAAATAAAATCTGGAGAAAGAGTTTCAATGTAACTTCGCTCTATGACATTTTTTTATGTAACCTTGTACATAAGAGTGCTATTTTCTAGGTAATGTTATGCAATATTCAGCGTACGTTACTGCAGTGCTAGATCGGTTTTGGGAGTAGAAGTGTGAAAGAATTTTTTTTTTTTTTTTTTTTTGCTTGCTTCTTATATTTGTTTTGCATATTATTATTGTTATTGTTATTGTTATTGCGACTGTTTGTGTTGTTATTTTAGTCGTTGCGGTTGTTATAACCCTTTCTGTATCAGCGTTGTTTGTTATATTCGTTATCATAGATGTTTCAGCACAGTTGCCTAGTTGCAATATTCGTTATAGTTACAATTCTTTTACTTGTCATTACTATCATCATCCTCACCATCATCACCACCACCGTCATTTTCATTGCATGATCATCATCATTATCATAACATCATGAAGATAAAAAAAAATAAAAGAAAAAAGAAAAATCATCTTTAATACTAATAGTATCACTCCCTCGATGTCTTCCTGGACGTTATCATTATCGTGTGTGTGTGTGTGTGTGTGTGTGTGTGTGTGTGTGTGTGTGTGTGTGTGTGTGTGTGTGTGTGTGTTGTGTGTGTGTGTGTGTGTGTGTGTGTGTGTGTGTGTTGTGTTTTCCCCTCCCTTTTTATTCCTCGTTCGTAAGAGGAATGGATTTCAAGAGAGAGAGAATAATGAGAATACGAGAATAAGAAAATGATAGTATAAGAGAATCGAAAGAAAAAATGGACAAAAAAGAGAAAGAAATAAAAAAAATCAAGCTCAAGAAGCAAGCAACCAACCAATTAAAAAAAAGAAATCAAGAAAGAAAAAAAAAAAACAAAAAACAAAAAAAACGAGGCCTTTTAAAACGGGGTATTCCGGATAGGCTTATTACACCTGCTGCGATATATTGGCCAATCTCCCTTCCTTCTGGGTCGGGGCGAGCAGCGTCTTAAAGATTCGGGTCTGGGGTTTTAGAGGAGAATGGGGTGGGGGGAGGGGGGGGGCTAGAGGGGGGGGTGTAGGTCAATTAAGGGCACACCTACTCGTGTAAGCTTTCAAACAGACATGGGCATATATGCGAGCGTGTACATAGGTGTATTCTTAGGCACACACGCACGCGCACACATTTACATACACACACATATAAACACACACGCACGCACACACACACGCACGCACACCACACGCACACACACACACACACACACACACACACAACACACACACACACACACACACACACACACACACACACACACACACACACACAACACACACACACACACATACACATACACATACACATACACATACACATACACATACACATACACATACACATACACATACACATACACATACACACAGACTAGACCAGGCTAGGTTACGTGTCATTGCAAGTTCCGAGAAATTACATGGTCTTGCAATATTACCAATCGTATTATTGTCTTTTTCACTCGACTGGTATCTGATTTTTATGATTGTTTGTTTGTTTATTTATTTTTATCATAATCTACTCCTTTTTCGAAATTGAAACAAGGCTAGGTTACGTTTCTTTGCAAGTTCCGAGAAATGACACTCTCTTGCAATATTACCAATGGTAATAGTCTTTTTTCACTCGACCAGTATCTGATTTTATTTATTTATTTATTTTGTTGTTGTTGTTGTTATTCTCTGTCATAATATTCCCCTTTTTCGAAACTGAACCAGACTAGGCTAGGTTAAGTCTCATTGCAAGTCCCGAGAAATGACACTCTCTTGCAATAATACCAATCGTATTATTGTCTCTTTCTCTCGACTAATATCAGGTTTTATTTATTTATTGACTTATTCATTTTTGTTGTTGTTGTTATTCTCTGTCATAATATTCCCCTTTTCGAAACTGAACCAGACCAGGCTAGGTTAAGTCTCATTGCAAGTCCCGAGAAATGACACTCTCTTGCAATATAACCAATCGTATTATTGTCTCTTTCTCTCGACTAATATCAGGTTTTATTTATTATTTTATTTTATTTATTTTGTTGTTGTTGTTGTTATTCTTTGTTATAATATTCCCCAAGGCTAGGTTAAGTCTCATTGCAAGTCCCGAGAAATGACACTCTCTTGCAATATTACCAATGGTATTATTGTCTTTTTCACTCGACCAGTATCTGATTTTATTTTTTATTTATTTATTTTTTGTTGTTGTTGTTATTCCTGTCATAATATTCCCAAGGCTAGGTTACGTTTTCTTGCAAGTCCCGAGAAATGACACTCTCTTGCAATATTACCAATGGTATTATTGTCTTTTCACTCGATCACTATCTGATTTTATTATATATTTTTGTTGTTGTTGTTATTCCCTCATTAATATTTCCCCTTTCGAAACTGAACCAGACCAGGCTAGGTTAAGTCTCATTGCAAGTCCCGAGAAATGACACTCTCTTGCAATATTACCAATGGTATTATTGTCTTTTTCACTCGACCAATATCTGATTTTATTTATTTATTTATTCATTATTATTTGTTGTTTGTTATTCTCTGTCATAATATTCCCCTTTTTCGAAACTGAACCAGACAAGGCTAGGTTAAGTCTCATTGCAAGTCCCGAGAAATGACACTCTCTTGCAATATTACCAATCGTATTATTGTCTCTTTCTCTCGACTAATATCAGATTTTATTTATTTATTTGTTGTTGTTATTCTCTGTCATAATATTCCCTAAGGCTAGGTTAAGTCTCATTGCAAGTCCCGAGAAATGACACTCTCTTGCAATATTACCAATCGTATTATTGTCTCTTTCTCTCGACTAATATCAGATTTTTTCCCCGTATCTGCAATACGCCCGTAGCTCTTTTCACGGAATCTTGCTCAGTGCTAGTTGCATGATTGCAATAATGGCAGAGGAATGACGACGTTGATTGCATCTGTCACTCTTTGTTTCTCTGATGTTGTTCCTCTTATTTCCTGTTTCTTTGTCTTTGTTTGTCTCTTATCTTTGTTGTTTTGTGTTATCGTCATTATTATTATTATTATTATTATTATTATTATTATTATATAATTAGTTATCATTGTTATAGTTTTTTACAATTATTATTATTATCATTATTATATGTTATTATTATTCTTGATGTTGTTTTTATCATAATTTATCTATTATTAGTATTATTAGTAGTATAAGTATTAGTATTAGTATTATCATCATCCTCATCATTATCATTATCTATCATAATTATTGTTATTACTATTATTGTTATTATTATTTACCGTTATTATAATCATCATCATCTTCGCGGCAAGTACACAGCACTGAAGTAGTTAGACCGTCAGTTTACGCGCATTTATTATTATTTATTATTATTTATTGTCATTATTATTCATTATTATTTATTTCTTATTTATTTGTAATTTCTCGTTTACATTCACTATTAAGGGAGGTTAAGATAGAAGGTAGGAGGAGAAGGGTAATTTAAAAAAAAGGGGGGAGGGAGGGAAGGGGATAAGGGAGCGATGGAGGCGGGGGGGGGCGAGGAGAGGCACCAGATGGCTTAAAGTGGTAAGAAAGGAGTGAATTAAAGCAAGATTTTGGGAGTGGGAAGGCGATGGTAGAGAAGGAAAGGGAAAGATAGAATGAGAATGAGAGGGGTGGGTGATAAAAGGGTGAAGGGAGACGAGAGGAGAAGAGACCTGTTCCATGTAATTATTATTATTTTTTTTATTGGTATTGCAATTAATTATCATTAGTATTTTAACCACCACTCTTGCTGTTGCTATTACTACTAATACTGCTATCATCTTAATCATTGCTATTATCACTGTTACTATCATTACCTTTACCATTATCAATGATATTGTTTTTGTTATTAACATTTCCCTTATACTTTCACATTTGTCATAAGCACCATCATCATACTTTCACATCATATGAACTTTCATTGTACTTTCACATTTGTGTACTTACACATTTGTCATTTGTCATATACTTGCACATTTGCCATAAGTTCACACTCGTCATAAACATCATCATTAATGTTATAGTTATTTCTCTAGCCATACTCATTTTCACATTATACTTTCACACTCGTTATAAACATCATCATTAACGTTATACTTATTTCTCTGAAGATCCTCATTTTACCTTTCCTTTGCACACCATAATCGTGCAATTGCAGAGGTGCAAATCCTTCATGTAAATCGTACGTAAATATCGTTGGCTCCGCTTGTTTGGCACTCGGTGGCACTCAGCTCACTCAGTGTTGGATCGTCTTTATCTATCTATTTCTTTCTCCTCTTTCTCTCTTCCTCTTGTCATCATCATCACTAATACTATCATATTTATTATGATTATGTTCGTCATTATTATTATTGTTGTTATCATTTTTGTTGTTACTGCTGCTCTTGTTGATGATATAATTGTTATTACAATTATTTGTTTTTCTTTTCATTGTTATATTTTTATCATCATCATTATATTATATTATTATTATTATTATTATTATTATTATTATATTATCATTTATTATTGTCATTTGTATTATCATTATCACTGTTATTTTTTATCATTGTTATTATTATTATTTTCATTATTCTTAGTGTTATTTTTATTGTTATTATCATTATCATTATCATTGTTATCATTCAAAATATTATCATGATTATCATCATCATCATCATCCTTCATAAAATTATTATTATTATTGTTATTTTTGTTATCATAGTTATTATTGCTGGTATTATTATTATAATTGTCACTATTGCAATTAGCAGACCTGTGATTATTCCTTTCAATATTATGGTTATCTTCATCACGACAATGCTTGACAACAGCAAAAGCGACAAAATAACAAAACCGATAAAAGAACCACAAAAAAGGACGATAATAAAGAAAAAACAAGGAAAATGATCGTGACAACAAGCAAATTCATCACCTCGTTCATCACAACGGGACAAAGTGGGATGCGCTGTGTTGCAATAATCATCATTAGCAACCGAGCATTTTCTTGGGTTCGAGATGGCTTAACTGTGAGGCGTGTTTTGGAGCCATTTCAGAGAGAGGAGAGAGGAGTCATAGGGAAGAGAAGCTTCGAGAGAGAGAGAGAGTCGTGAGAGAGGAGGGGAGAGGAGAGAGGAGAGAGAGAGAAAGTCGGGTTTTAAAACCAAATGTTCTCTTTCTTGTGATTTCTTTTTTTTTTTTTTTTTTTTTTTTCCTTCGACTCTTCATAACCCTCCTCCCCCCCATCCCCACTCCCCACTTTCACCCACTCCCCATCCCCATCCCCATCCCCATCCCTTTCCCCCATCCCCTTCCCTTAATCCCCACCCACTTCCCCTTTCCTTCACTCCCCATCCTCACCCCAACCTTCCACCTCCCTCCCTCCCTCCCTCTCCCCAACTCTGCCCAAGATTCTTTCCCCAAGCCCCGTCGAGTAAAACCTCTTTGATAACCGCCCGCTGTTCCATCTTCCTCTTCGCGGAGCCGAGTAAGGCCCCTCCCTCCCACCTCCCTCCTCCCTCCCCCCCTCCCACTCCCCCACTCCCTACCCCTCCCCCTCCCCCCAACCCGTCAGCGGCGACAGAGAATTAGTTTATTCGAAGATTCAGTTAAGGAGAAGCATGGTTTGATTATTGAAGGAGGGGAAGAAAGAAAGAGAGGAGAAAGGGAGAAAAAGAGGAGAAAAAGGAAGGAAGAAAGAGGAGGAGGAGAGGAGGAGGAGCAGGAAGAGAAGGAGGAGGAGTAGGAAGAAGAAAAGAGGAGGAAGATAATAAGATAATGATAATAAGAATAAAAGTAAATGAGAAGAAAGACATTACATGTCACTATTAATTTTCTTGTCCCTCCTTCCCCCCTCCCTGTCTTCCCAGCCTCCCTCCCCCACTTCCTCCTCCTCCCTCCCCCACTTCCCTCCTCCCCCTCCCCCACTTCCTCCTCCTCCCTCCTCCCTCCTCCCTTTCCTTCCCTCCTTCCCCTCCCTCCTCCCTTCTTCCCTCCCTCCCTCCAACCCCCAGCTATTATAAACATTTCTCGGAAGGTTTTGTCCAAAAGTCGTTTTTTTTTTTAATGATAACGGCCTGTCTCTTGTCCTCGCGTGGTTTAGTTAGAACAGGTTTATAAAAGGAAGTTCTTAAAGTTATTATCGAGTGCGTGTTCACCTGGGGAGGTAGGTCTTTCATTTGCATTGTGGTGTTTTATGTGCGTAATTTTTTGTGTGTTTGTATTTTTGTATGTGGGGGGGGATGTGAATTTGTTTGCGTATGTGTGGAGGGGAGGGATGTGTGGTGTGTAAGAATGTGTGTGGGTATGTGTGTAGGAATGTGTGTGTGTGTGTGTGTGTGTGTGTGTGTGTGTGTGTGTGTGGAGAGGTATGTCTGTTTGTGTGTGTGTGTGTCTGTTTGTGATATTAAATTATGAAACATCTATAAAAGCACACACAGACAAAAATAGATCTTATAACATAGTCATAATATTAGTCTTAATTATTCCAAGAATTATTTGCTTAGATAAAAACATATCTGATTTCTCTTTTCCAAGGAATAAAGGCGAGAGAGAGAGAGAGAGAGAGACAGAGAGAAGACAGACAGACAGACAGACAGGACAGACAGACAGACAGAAAATGAGAGAAAGAAAATAGACAGTCAGAAACACAGAGAAGCATGTAAAACGCCGAGAAAAGAGAGACAGAAACAGAGAGAGAGAGCGAGAGCAAGCGAGAGCAAGCGAGAGCAAGCAAGAGCGAGAGCGAGAGAGAGGAAGAGAAATGGAGAGAGAAATCAAAGGCAAATCAACCGATTGACACTGATGCACCATCATTTTTTTTTTTTTTTCCTTTTTCGCACGTGAAGATGGCAACACCGAACCTCTTTGCTGACGCTGCCGACAAGTATATTATCCGCCCCCTCCCCCCTCCCCCTCCCTCTCCCTCTCCCCTCCCCTCCCCCTCCCCCTCCCCCCCCCACCCCCCCCCTCTCCCCGTCGCTATGTCATAATCTTTACCATTATTCCTGTCTTCGTCCATATCCCTTTCATTCGCTCCTCTCTAAACACATGCAAATCACCCGCGTGTTCTCGAATCTAATTATCCTATTAGTCTTTGATGTTATTAATAGATTTTTTTTATTCTTATTTTGTTTATAGAACGATACTGATTATTAGAACAGAACAAAAGATAATACAAAGTAAAAGGAAAAAAAATAACTCAATGGCAATTATATCATGTTCGCATTAACAATAATTGCTGTTCATATCTGCATGGTTGATAATTATGAAGAGTTTTAATGGACGTTGGAGTTATCATTATAATTACGCATTTAATAGGTCGACCGTGGTCATACCTGTGTTTTGAATAAAAAGGAAGAAGGATGTATGTATTTATTAATGGTGTTGATGGTGATTAAGAGAATAAATAAGGGGATTATCACTATTATTGCTGAGATATTTACATTTCTATCTCTTTTATTATTATTTTTTTTACCATTTACATTTTTTTTTTTCACCATTTATATATTTTTCAACATTATCTGTCATGTATAGATATTGGTATAGATATTTATACACATATATGCATGGCCATGTACATGTAAATATCCATAATAATATAAAAATATATATATAATTAACAAATGAGATCTCATTTTTTTCCATTTTCACTAGACACAATATTACCAACAAAATGACCATACAGTAACCTGAAAAAACACCCAATAATTAGCAAATGAATCCCCCCCCAAAAAAAAAAAAAAAAAACATATATTAGCAAATAAATCTACCCCCCCTTCCCCCACACACAAATATTAGCAAATAAATCCACCCCCCCCCCCACCCCCATCCCACACACACACAAATATTATCAAATAAATCCACCCCCCCCCACCCCCCCCCCACACAAAAATATTATCAAATAAATTCCCTACCCCCACTCCCACCCCCACCCCACACAAACATTAGCAAATCAATTCCTTACACACAAATATTAGCAAATAAATTCCCTACCCACCCCCACCCCCCACCACCACCCCTCACCCCCACACCCCCAAACCCCACCCCCCCCCCCCTCAACCCCGTCTACAACCAGGGCGGAAAGCGAGCCTCCACGCCCTCGCCTCCCGAGATCTAAGAGAGCGTTACCCTTTAGTATACCGAGGCTATCTTGCCCCGGCTATCAGGAACTCATTAGTGCTTTTGGTATGCTGGTGTATCCCGGATGTTGGGGAGAAGAGCGGGGGGGGGGGGGGGGAGAGAGAGAGAGAGAGATTGGGGAAAGGCGAAGAAATTGTGTTAGCGGGGTTGCTTGTGCGCAGATGGGTGGCCATTATATTGTTGTTATGGGGAGGGGGAGGGGGTTTTTGTTTGTTTGTTGTTTGTTTTTGTCTTCTTTCGTGTGTTGTCTTCTCTCTCTCTCTCTCTCTCTCTCTCTCTCTCTCTCTCTCTCTCTCTCTCTCTCTCTCTCTCTCTCTCTCTCTCTCTCTCTCTCTCTCTCTTCTTCTATCTATCTATCTATTTCTACTCTTGCATTTTATGTGTATAATTTTCTTCTGCCAGAAGTGAAGTTCGATGCAAATAAAACAATTACCTAATACATGTTATAAATACATAATTACAAGTCTATATATCATTGTGCTTGAAATTGTTATAAAAATCTGCCTCCAAGGGTATTATCATTTGTTTCCTATGTTCTGTATATCTACAGTTATTTAATATATATATGTATAGATTTAGATTTAGATTTATTGATTGTTATAAATACACATCTGTATGCGGTTGTAGATAGAGAGACTTTAGGACAAAGTAATATTTTGGCAGATTTATATAATTAAATCAGTTCGTTAAATAACCTTTTACATGTGGAATTTTGCAATTATTCCTTTTCATAATTATTTATGAAGAAACTTTCTGATAAAAGTTTCAGAGGTAGTGTAATTTATGCAAGGACTTTTCACAAAATCAAATGATTATTTTCGTATATATGAAACAATCATATGTGTATGAAATTATCCTGAACATTTTAACCTCTAACAATGAACATTCTGTATCCGAAATGACTTTATCTAATACATCTTTCTTTCTCTTTGCAGGTAAGTGACAGCAGTTGACGGTGTTTTATAAGTGATAAGTAAGTCTTAATTTCTCTCGTAATGTCCCTGTGTTGTGATTGATGATCTTCAAGAACCGTGACTTTCAACAGCTGTCTTGTCGGCTTCTGTCTTCATCTATCTGGGAAACTGACGAAGGAAAACGGGGGGAAAAAAGAGAAAGAAAACGGGGTGTCAGGGATTGATTATAGGGGAAGGGGTGACTATTGTATGTTGAAGAGAATGGGGGGGGGGGACAAAAAGGAAAGGGGAGATTTTAGCGTTGTAACGAAAATGGAAAAAGAGTAGAAATGGGTAGGGAGAAGGATAAAGAGAAATAGATACGAACGAGGAAAATAGTATATCAAAAACAAAAATCGAAAAAGGTAAAAATATTGCATATTAAGGATATTGGGAAAGTGAAAGCTTAGGAAAATCTTGTACTTCAACAAAGCATAAGAAAGAAAAAAAAATAATACACACACATACACACATATATATGTGTGTGTGTGTGTGTGTGTGTGTGTGTATATAGTGTGTATGTATATAGATGTGTATAGATGTGTATATATATATATAATATATATATATATATATTATATAATATATATAATATATATATATTGAAATATCAAATCGGTTGTGAATCATACTCACAAAAAAAGAGAAAATCAATTTGAAAAAGAGAAACGACGAAGACAAAAAAAAAAAAATGCAAATTATGCAGTGTGGGATTCAAGGCCGTTCGAAAGGCCGCCGAAGAGAATAGCGAATCAGGAGAAAATAAAGGGCATTGAGGAGGAGCTGGGGGGGGGGGGGGGGGTTGGGATGGAGGGGAGGGGGGTCTTAATGGGTGAGGGGAGTGGGGAAGGAGGAAGGGAGAGGGGGGGGTAGGGGTATGGTTGTCAGGAAGGGGAGAGGAGGGGTGTTCCTCGCTAGAGGGGAGTGGGAAGGGGAGGAGGGGAGGAGGGAGGGGTGGGAGAAGGGGTTGGTGGAGATCTGCAACGATTGAAGAGTTGGGATCGTACTGTGGAGGGGAGAAGGAGGGAAGTGGGGAGGATCTGCATGGATAGAAGAGTTGGGGTCGTACATGGGAAGTAGGTTGTTCGTAATGGGGATTTCAGGCTCAAGGAGAGGGGAGAGAGAAAGGGTAGGGAGAGAGGGTCTCGCAATGAGGAGAAGGGGGGAGAGGTCGAGAAAAAGGGGGGGATGGGGACTCATACTGAGGGGAGAAGGGGAGAGAGAGATGAGGAGAGGGGAAAGCCGTTCTCATAATATGAGAGAAGGGGAGAGAGAGAGAGGTGGGGCGAGGGGAAAGGGTGTCTCGCAGTGAGGGAGAAAGGAGAGAAAAAATATGTGAGGAGAGGGAGAAAGTCTCATACTTTAGGAGAAAGGAAGAGAGAGAGTGAGTGGTCTCATACTGAAGGGGAGAGGGGAGAGGGGGGCCTCGCAGTGAGGGAGAAGGGGAGAGAGTAGGCAGGAAAAGGGAGAGGGCACTTAGTGGAGAGGTTAAGGGGAGTTAATATTGGGAGAAGGGGAAGGGGAAAAGAGGGACGGAGGTTGCCAGACCGGGAGAAGGAGAGGGCTGGGAGGAGAGGGGGAGGGTGTACAAGGGAGAGAGGGGGTGGGGAAAGGGGGAGGGTGCACTGGGGGAGAGAGGGGGAGGGTGTACTGGGAAGAGGGGGGAAGGAGAGAGGGGGAGGGTGTACTGGTGTAGAGGAGGGAGGGGGTGCACTGGGAAGAGGGGGAAAACTGGGGAAGAGGGGGGGGTGTTGTACTGGGGTAGAGAGGGGAGGGTACTGGGGGAAGAGGGGGGGTGTACTGAGAAAAAAAGAGTGTGCTGGGCAAGAGGGGGAGGCACTGGAAGAGAGAGGTAGGGGGTAGAGGGACCCCACCAGGGAGGGGGAAAGAGGGATAGGGGCAGGGGGGGGGGGGGGGGTCGCACTCTCTTACTGTGGCTGTTGCAATAAAGTCTCAAATACCTTCAAACGTGACCTTCCCCCCCCCCCTCAACCCCCGTCAACCCCCCCATTAATGACGCTGGTGGAGCTCTCTGCATGGGGAGGGGGAGGGAAGGGGATGGAGGGAATGAAGGGGGGAAATGGGGGAGGGGGGGGAGAGGGGGAAATAAAGAGAGAGGAGGAGAACGAGGAGGAAAAGGGAAGAAGGATGAGAGAGAAGAAAGGAGTGGAAAGGAAAGGAAGGAAGGACGATGGGGAAGTAAGCAGGGAAGAGGAAGAGACATAGGAGGAATAAAGAAGAGGAATAGGAAAAGAAAAAAAAGATGGAGCAAAGAAGGGAAAAAGAAAAAGAGAAGAAGAAGAGAGAAAAGAAATGGAATGAAAATGAGAAAAAGGAGGAGAAAAGGAAGAAATAGAATCAAAAGAAGGAGGAGAAGAACAAGTAACAAACAGAAAACCGGCCGATCAAGAACATAAAGTGCTATACTGGTTCATGTGGTTGGATAGATGGAATGTCCGGAGAAGGAAGGAAAGGGTGGAGAAGGAAGGAATGGGAGGGAGAGGAAGGAAAGAAAGGATAGAAAATGAGAGGGAGAGAAAGGAAGGAAGATGGAAGAAAGATGAAAAAATGGGAGGGAGAGAAAGGAAGGAAGAAGGAAAGAAAGATGAAAAAATGGGAGGGATTGAAGGAAGGGATGGGAAGGAGGAAGGAAGAAGGTGAGAAGGAGAGGGAACAAGGAAGGATAGAAGATGAGAGAGAGAGGAAACAAAGAAAGAAAATGGGAGGGAAGAAATGAAAGAAGGAAAGAAAAAAGATGAGAGGAAGGAAGGAAGGAAGAAGGAAAGAAAGAAAGAAGAGGGGAAGCAGGAAGGAAGGAAAGAATATGAGAGGGAGAGAAAGGAAGATGGGAGAGACGGGAAGTGGAGAGGGACGGATGAAGGGGGGAAAAAGAAAGGGAAGGAGAGGTGAAGAGGAAGGGAAGGGAAAGGAAATAAGAAAAAAAGGAGGAAGTGATCGATAGAGAGAAAGAAAGAAAGATATAAAGTAAAGCGTTTTTTTATCTTCAAAAATTGCTTGACTTGCAAAAAAAAAAAAAAAAAAAAAACGTATACCCTTAAGAAAAGAAAAGAAAAAAAAGAAGTAAGAAATAAAAAATCGACGACGAAGGCAAAGAAAAGAAGTAAACAGGGTTATAAAAACTTCAAGGAAGGTCACTTCTTTTTCTATGGGCTAATTTGCATGTCTGTTGCAACGCAGAAATAATGATATGGAAGAAGAATTATATCAATCATTGTTATTATCTTAATATTATTAATTAATATTATTAATTATTATTATTATTATTATTACTAGTATAATTACACTACTACTACTACTTTATTATTGTCAGGTATATTGTACTATGATTTTATTATCATTATATTGTTGTTATTGTCATCGTTGCATTTATTACTGTTGTTATTATCATTAGTTTATTGTTATTATTATATCATCATTATTGCATTTATTGTTTGTTTTATCATCATTATTCTTTTATTGTTGTTGTTATCGTTATATTAGTGCAATAATTTGTATCAACACTATTATTTTTTCAATGCATTATCAGCAGGGTATAAAGAACTAACAATAAAAGAGTAAATAAATTTGCATATATACAGGGTTTTTAAAACAAGAATCCTGCCTGTGGAGAATTAGCTGCATTGTCTCAGTACTTGCAAGTTTTCCTTCCGAGAAATGACTTTTACGTTCTGCGAAATCGTAATCTTGGGAAATCTTTTCTTACAAGTAAAAGGAAAATGGCTGTAGTCAGGACCTCAACTGGTCTTTACTTTTTTCTTTTCTTTTTCTTTCGTTTTGTTTATTTTCATGCACACGCACAAGCACATGTACATACGTATACATACGTATAACACACACACGAACGCACGCACTCAAACACACGCGCACACGCACACGCACACGCACACGCACACGCACACACGCACACACGCACACACACACACACACACACACACACACACACACACAACACACACACACACACAACACACACACACACACACACACACACACACACACACACACACACTATTCCATTAAAGGAGAAAGGTCTCCCTATAGTTGCCTTTTATAACACCTAGACTGACCACAGTACTCTAGCTGTGAGTCTATAGTGCGTGCATGTTTTCTGTTACTTTTTCAATATTTATTCATTCTCTTTCTTTCTCTATTTCTTTCTTTTAGTTTTACTCTTATACGGAGTCGGTATGAGTTTCACATACAAATCAAAAGGAAGTTATTTACTGTAACATACAAATCTATGTTTATATATATATATATATATATATATATATATATATATATATATATATATATATATAGAGAGAGAGAGAGAGAGAGAGAGAAGAGAGAGAGAGAGAGAGAGAGAGAGAGAGAGAGAGAGAGAGAGAGAGAGAGAGAGAGAGAGATTGTGGCGTGTGCGTGTGTGTGTGTGTGTCTGGTCTGTGTGTGTGCGTGTCCGTATGCTGTGTGTGCGCGTGTATGTATGAGCGTGAGTGTGTATGTGTGTGTGTGTGTGTGTTTATGTACGCACATGTCAGCAAGGAAATATTCTCCTGGAGTTTCCTCTTGCGTCGAATCGGGTCTCGCTCCCCCCTCCCTCTCCCCTCTTCTTTCTTTTTCTCTTTGTCTTTCTTTCTCCTTTTTTTGCTATTCTTCTTTCTTTCTTTTGTTGGATTTGTCTCCCTCCCTTCCTCCGTTTCCCTTCCTTCCTTCCTCCCTATCTCCCCTCTCTCCTACCCCATTCTTCCCGCCTCCCTTTTTCCCCTCCATCCTTCCCTCCCCCTCCCTTTTTCTCCTACCTCCCTCCTCCCATCCCCTCCTTCCCTCCGTCCCAACCCCTCCTTCCTCCTTTCCTCCATTCTCTCCTCCCTCTCTCCCCTCCACCTTATTCCCCATTCCCTCTAAAACACGACATCAACGTCAGCATTTATACTTCACCCAATTAACGAGATCTCCGTGTAAGAAGTACAACAAATCCCTTTTTATATATATGTAAAATCGGCATCGATCCGCTACGGCAAACACACATACACGAGGCCGTCCAGATTTTTTTATTTTTTTTTTTTTTTTTTTAAGGGTGTTTTTATTTGACCACGTGACTACGTCTTTGTCCTTTGTCAAGTGTCAAAAGAAATTTATTTTGATGTCGGATCGTGTGAGGTACTTTTTTTTCTTTTTAATTATCATTATTTTTCAATCATGGGAGGTACTATTTTTTTTATCTATTTTTTCATTGTCATTATTTTTATGTGATGAGGTTAGGTTAAGTTTTTGTTACGCTGAGTTAGGGTAGGTTAGGGTAAGTTAGGGTAAGTTAAGGTAGGTCAGGGCAGGTTAGGGTAAGTTTGCTTAGGTTAGGGTAAGCTAGGACAGATTAGGGTATGACTAGTTAGGTTAGGGTAAATTCAAGTTTGTTTAGTCTAGGTTAGGATTAGGTTAAGGTAAGGTAATTTAAGGTAGTTTAAGTTATGTTTTACTAAGACAAAGAAGATCATATAATAATCTAGATGAAATTTCAATTCACATAGCTCATTTAATACCAAAATCCCACCTATCAGGATATATTGGATAAAGCCCTACCCACTGTATACAAAATAATACGTTTAGGCGGCGCGTGTAGGCCAGGCGGTTCAGAACCAAGTAAGGGCAAAGGGTTCGCAGTAAAGCTGAAATCCCAGTATGCCAGCCACGGCCCTTAAGACTGTCTGTTGAACGGTTTGAACAGGTGAGGCCTAGTCTACAGTCCGGTTGGTGAGACTCGTAAACTGTTTGGGTATGTTTGGCTGTTATTTTGAAAAGAAAAAACAGGAGAGAATAAATACGGGGAAATGAGAGAATGGGGGTGAGGACTAAAAGAGAAAGGGGAGTTAACGAGGGATTGGGATGAGAATGGAAGGAAAAGAAGAGAAGAAATAAAGATAAAAAAAAGACATAAGAAATAAGTAAATAAATAGATGAGAGAATGGGAGTAAGGACGCAAAAGATAAAGAGTAAACGAGGGATTGGGAAAAACAGGAAGAAAATATATTTTCGATAATTGTGCTCCAACGGCCGTAACCGGTTGTTTCCGAATAAACAACCGGTTTCGCCACCAAGATCCTCACCGGTCCCGGGCGTATGCAATAACCTTTGTTAAGTTACGCGACCGCTAACAAAGGAAAACAAAAAGTGAAAACGGAAACCAATTACGGGACAGATCTCAACGGCAGCGGTAACTAAAGAAAAATGAAAACTGAGACAACAAGCTGATGACAATGGCAAGGAGGGGGGGGGGGCAAGCAACAAGCGACGCACGGTCCCAGTAGCGGAAGTACAAACAGACAGCGAGGGGAGTAAACATCTAGACGTTAATAGCCAATAGCCTTGTCAGACGGAGGGAAGAATCAACACTTGCTTTGATAAGAAGTGGCTGATGGAATAGGCTACAGATAGGGCTACCGGTTCGTCTAATAGGCTGATGGAATAGGCTACAAAGGGGGCTAGAGGCTCGTTCAGTAAGCTACAGAGAGGGCTACAAGCTCGTCTAATAGGCTGATGGAATAGGCTACAGAAGTGGTTACAGAGAGGACTACAGGCTCGTATATTAGGCTGGTGGAATAGGCTACAGAGGGGGCTACGGGTTCGTCTAATTGGCCGATGGAATGGACTACAAAAAAGGGCTACAGGCTCTTCTAATAGGCTGATGGAATAGGCTACAGGGAGGGCTACAGGCTCGTCTAATAGGCTGATGGAATAGGCTACAGAGCGGGCTACAGGCTCGTCCAATAGGCGTTCTGTCCGAGAAGAGAAACGATGACATGACAAATAGCTGATGATGACGACGACGATGCAAATTGGATAAGGACGATTACGGGTACTGCAAATCCGAGAGGCGAACGAAAGCAAAATCGGAAATAACTGATTGGCTGATTATAAAGAAACTGCTCGTCCTTTTGTTTCGATCAGTCGACAACAACAACAACAAAAGGAATATTTGGCAATTAATCTGATTATGGCGACCGGAAAGAGACCGAAAAATTTCCCAGCGGCGAGTGAAGGACGAGATCCCCCTGCGCGTGTCTTGGCGGACGAGGAAGAAGAACACCTGAACAGCACTTCCTCCTCATCCCCTTTCCCCTTTACTCCCAGACGACGCCCCCTTCCCGCTTGCAAGATTAAGCTGGGCAGACATAGCAACACAGTCGACGCGCCCAACACACGTCCGGCGAAACAAACCCACCCCCAAAATCCGAACAAAAAAAACAAAACAAAACAAAAACACAGACACCTGGGTTAAAAAAAAAGAGTTCCAGAATATTGAAATTTATGTAGAACCTCGCCTGTAATTGCTGTTTGCACTGGAACAATTTGAGGTTCCTGGCGAGAGTAGGATGCGAGATCTAGCCTGGCCCCCCTGTGGATCGATACCAAATGCTAGGGCCGCGGGAGGGAAAGGTCAGAGGTGAAAACCTGGGTGCCGATCACTATTTTAAGGCGAGTAAAGCTGACCTTGAGGTTGCTTGCTAGCTTACTCGTTTGGTTAGCTAGCTGGGTAGATGGGCTGGGCACGAGCGAGGGTCTAGAAAGCTAGAGTCCGTAGTTCGAGTCTGAAACGAGTTTTAGGAGATAGACGTCGGCCATACGATCGTGGTGAGACTCGAAGAGCTAGGGACACTAGTTCCGCCCGTGAGGTTTAGAGAGAACTATACCCGAAACGCTAACAATAGTCCCGGAATAACTAGGACGAATATACGTAGATAACGTAGTCATAACGATAACTACTCATATTCAGGAAGACAAAAAATAGGGGAAAAAAATGGTTGAATCTCTCCTTCCCGACGAGGAGCACAAACCGTGACTCACCGTTACCTTGACTGGTCAGGTATAGTGAAGTTACCTGTGCGGGGTCTTCTTCGTAATGCAGAATGACGGAGATATTACGCTATATCAAAACCCTTCCGTCTCTCCTCTCTTTGTTGCGGCGTTGCAGTGTTCACGTCGGCGAGGGCGGCGGAAGGTTCTCGGAGCAACGTTTCCTGTATAGCGAGGATCAAATGAAATGGATTTTTTCTTGGTCTTTCTCTCTCGTTATCTATGTATCCGTCTGTTTATCTCTCCGTCTGTCTATCTGTCTATCCATTTGTCTGTCTGTCTGCCTATTTGTTTATTTATCTATCTGTCTATCTACTCTGTCTATCTATGTCTATCTACTCTGTATCTATCTACATCTATCTATTTGTCTATCTATCTGTCTGTCTGTCTACTATCTATTGTCTATCTACCTCTGTCTATCTATTTGTCTACTACTCTGTCTGTCTTTTGTCTATCTATGTCTGTCTATCTAACTCTGTCTGTCTATTTGTCTTATCTACCTGTCTGTCTATTTGTCTATCTACCTCTGTCTATTCTATCTATATCTATCTATCTGTCTATGTGTGTGTGTTTATCTGTCTAACTATCTGTTGTCTATACATGTGTGTCAATCTGTCTACTTGTCTGTTCGTATATCTATTCATATCCATGTCTGCCTAACTATTTTTCTGCTTGTATTTATTCCTCTCTGTTTCTTTCTATTTGTTTATCTGTCTGTCTATTTTATATATATCTCTATCTGGTCTGGTCTGTCTATCAAACTGCTCTGTCTATCCATCTATCTATCTGTGTCTCTCTCTCTCTCTCTCTCTCTCTCTCTCTCTCTCTCTCTCTCTCTCTCTCTCTCTCATCTCTCTCTCTCTCTCTCTCTCTCTCTCTCTCCCTCTCCTCTCCCTCTCCCTCTCCTCTCCCTCTCCTCTCCCTCTCTCCTCTCTCTCTCTCTCCTCTCTCTCTCTCTTCTCTCTCTCTCTCTCTCTCTCTCTCTCCCTTCTTCTTCTTCTTGCTTCTTGCTTTCTTCTTCTTCTTTCTTCTTCTTCTTCTTCTTCTTCCTTCTTCTTCTCTTCTTCTTCTCTTCTTCTTCTTTCTCTCTCTCTCCCTCCTCCCCTCTCTCTCCCTCCCCCCCCCTTTGTAAAGTTTTGCCAGAGTGATCGTGTGGGAAGGTGACATTCTATCATACTACTATTATTATTATTATTATTATTATATTATATTATTATTATTATTATTATTATTATTACCTATCACTTATTATTAGCACTCTCTTATCTTTAATCCGAGGCTGTGTTTTGTTCTTCTTATTATTATATATTATTATATTTAATTATTATTAATTATTATATATTGACATTATTATTATCATTATTAGTATCGATATTATTATGATTATTATATTATTATTTATTATTATTATTATATTATTATTATCATTTATTACTTATTAGCACTTATCTTTAATCCGAGGCTGTGTTTTGTTCTTGTCTATGCAATATCAACCGAGATGATGGCATGGCGGAGTCTGTTCTCCTCTGCCTCCCCTACCCCTCTTTCCTCTCCTCTGCATAATTCCCCAGTCCTCTTCCTCTCCTCTTTCTATTCTTCTCTCGTTCTTGCGTTCTCTCCTCCTCTTCTCTTTTTCTCACCCTGCTTTCGTTCTCTCCTTTCCTCTTTTTTTTCTCCTTCCTCTCCTCTTTCGTCTCTCTTCTTCCTTTCCGACCCCGCTGTATGCACTAGTCCTCTCTCCTGATCGTCTATGCTATCATCCCTTCCCTTCCCCCCTTCAGCACCTCCCTCCCCCCCTTCTCCTTCCCTCCCGCCGAACTTACCCCCTCCATCGCCTTCCGACACTTACCGCCTATCCCCCCTCCTTTCTGCCCTTCTCCCCCCTTGCCGAACCACGCACGCCCCCCCCCTTCTCGCTCCCTTTTGAGTAACCCCCTTTCCTCTTCTCCTCATCCTCCTGAACACTAGTGCTTTCCCACCTAAGCGCACGGCTTCTCTCGCCCTTCTAAACACCCCCTTCCCTTCTCCTCCCTCGCCCTCCCCCTCTCCTCCCCCTTCCCTCTCTCCTTCGGGCCCCTTTCTAAGCACCCGTCCGTCTTCCGACAACGTACCTCCTAGGCTCCCACCCCGTCTTCTTCCCTTCTCCCCAATCTTCCGGGAAACCACGCAACCCCCCCCCCTTCTTTCCTCTTCTAAAACGCGCCCCCTTACATCCCCTTCTACACGCCGTCCTTCCCGCCGTCCTTCTACGCCTCTTCCTCCCCCCCCTCCTGATCCCCCCTTACCCCCCCCCTCAGTTAACCAAGTGAGAAGGGGGCCGAGCGTAAAAGGGCATGCAGCAACACAGACACGTCGCAGAGAGAGATAAGAGAGAGAGAGAAAAGTGGACGGGTAAGAGCGGATTGAGGAGGTTAGAAGGAAGAGGGAGAAAGGAGAGAGAAAGGGAGATTAAGACAGAGAAAAGTGTAGATAAGGCAGACTAGAAAGGGAGATAAAGACAAGAAAAGGTAGATAAAGACAGAGAGAAAATGAGATAAAGACAGAGAGAAAAGGAGATAAAGGTAGATAAAGACAGAGAGAAAGTGAGATAAAGGTAGATAAAGACAGAGAGAAAGTGAGATAGATAGATAGAGAGAGAGAGAGAGCGACGAGAGGGAGAAAAGAGAAAAAAAGAAAGGCAGTGATAAAAAGGAATAATGCAAAAAACAATCGAAAGGAAAATAAAAAAAAGAAGAAACACAACCGCCGTCAATATTTCCTTCTCCATCCCAAGCATATAATAATCCTTCTCCTCCTCGTCTTCCTTCGCAATAAATGAACGAGGAGGGGGGGGGGGGAGGGCGGAGGGGAGGAGGGGGGTGTGAGAGGGAAGGAGGGGAGGGTGTGAGGAGGGTGTGAGGAGGGGTGGAGAAGGGGTGGGGTGAGGGGAGGGGGTGGGGAGAAGGGGGGGAGGGGGGGGGATAACATGAAAGGGATATATAAGCACAATTACGGTAGGATAATGTGCGTGTGTGTGTGTGTGTGCGTGTGCGTGATGCGTGCGTGTGTTGTGCGTGCGTGTGCGTGTGTTTGTGCTCGTGTGCCTGCGTGCGTATGTATGTGTGTGTGCGTGCGTTTGTGTGTGCGTGTGCGTGCGTGCGTGTGTGTTTGTGCATGCGTGCGTATGTGTGTGTGTGGCGTGTGAATGCGTATGTTGTGTCGTGTGTGCGTGTGTGTTTGTGCATGCGTGCGTATGTGTGTATGTGCGTGTGAATGCGTATGTGTGTGTGTTTGTGCGTGAATATGAGGAAAGTAACAAAGACGGAAGTTCATGCCGAGACGAAGCCGCTATTGAACACAGCCATGACTTGCCGCCAGACAGAACCGCAGGCGAGGCGCATGTTCAGCCGCTGCCGCTACTCTCTCTTTCCCTTTCGCTTTCGCTTTCTTTTCTCTCTCTCTCTGTCTGTCTTCTCCTCTTTTCTCTTTTTTTTTCTCTCTCCTCTGTCTCTCTCTCTCTCTTTCTTTCTATTTCTTTTTCGCTTTCTTTTTTTTTTTTTTTCTTTCTGTCTCTATTGTCTCTCGCTCTCTCTTTCTCTTTCTATATTTTTTCATTCTCCTTTTCTCTCTCTTTCTTTCTCTCTCCCCCTCTGCCTCTCCCCTCACTCACTCCCTCTCCCTCTTCCCCTTCCTCTCTTCCCTCTCCCTCTTCCTTTTATGCTCCCTTCCCCCTCACCTCCTCTTCTCTATCCGTCTCTCTCCCCTTGCCTTCTCTTCTCGTCCGTCTCATCTCCTCTCTCTCTCCTCTCTCTCATCTCTCTCTCTCATGCCTCTCTCTCTCTCTTCTCTCTCTCTCTCTCTTCTCTCTCTCTCTTCCTCCACTCCCTCCTCCCTCTCTTCCTCTATCCGCCTCCCTCCCTTCCTCTATCCTCTCCCGTCCCCTCATCTCCTCTTATCCTCCTCCTGTCCGTCCTCTCCTTCCTTCACTCCCCTCCGCTCCCTCCGCTCCCTCGCCTCCCTCCTCCTCCCTCCTCTTCCTCTCTTCCCCTCTCCCTCCTTCTTCCTCCCTCTCCCTCCTTCTCCTCTTCCTCCCTCCTTCTTCCTCACTTCCCCCTCGCCTCCTTCGGCCCCAAGGTGACGTGTTGCTCTTTAAGGAGACTTTGTTGATCCTTGGAGCTTCGGCCACGGAAGGCGAGAACTATGGGAAATGGTGTGTGGCGTCTTTTTTCTTATATGCTATTTTGGTTATTTGTTGGGTTGCGTTTGGGTTTGTTTTTGTTTTAGGAGGGGTAAGGGTGTTTTTTTTCTTGTATGATATTTTGGTTGTTTGTTTTGGTTGGGTTTTGGTTTTTGGTTTTGTTTTAGAGGGGTTTGATTGGTTGTTTTTTTCTTGTATGATATTTTGGTTATTTGTGGTTTGGGTTTTGGTTTTTTGGTTTTGTTTTAGAGGGGTTTGATTGGTTGTTATTTTTTGTTCTTGTTTTTATTTTTGTTTTGGAGGGGTAAGGGGGGGAGGGATGATTCGAGTTTTTTTTTTTCCTGAATGGTTTTTTATTTTTTTTTTTTTGTTATTTTTTTTTAATCGTTTTTGTTATGTTTGTTATTGTTTTGATTTCTTCATATTTTGTTTTGCTTTGTGTGTTTTATTATTATTTTATTTTTTTTATTGCGTTTTTCGCTCATTTTTATTTGTTTTTCTATTTTTTTTCGATCCCTCTCTTTCTCCCTTATTATTCATATTTATCCGAGCGTTAACTTGTATAATTTTCGTTCATTCGTTAATAAATTTGAAGAAAAAAAATACTTCCAAGAATTTAAAGTTTATCTCAAATACGCCCCGTGATTCATGCTTAATATGCCTTGAAATATTAATATATATATCCTTTTATAATTTTCCACCAACACAATTTCTATTTTCGTCCACAAACCCCACCAAGAGACTCAACCACTCAACCACAAAACAAACCCAAGGTCAACGTAATTTTTCCGTGACCTTGGGATCCATCTGAGGTCAAGCAGGTCAGTGGTTAAGCAGGAGAAAATGACCCCCCACTTGAGAGATGAAATGAGACCCTCTCCGCCAAGTTATAACTCGAGGGAGTTGAATTTGTAGATAATGACACACTCGGAAGCCATGAGAACACACGGCGTCGAGGTTCTCCGTGTTCTCAAAGCTCTTCGTCCAGTGCTAGGTATCGGTAGTTGAGACGATTAGAAGCTATCCTAGAAGCCGGTTGGCCAGTATAAAGAGTCGCCCAGCCCAGCGGCTTGGACTATATGGGAGTAAAATAATCTGAACAGGTTGGAAGCGTAGTGGACAAAGTAAACTTCCCTGGCTAGAGACCGAGTGTCAGTCGGTTGACTAGCAAACTCATCTTGACCAGGGTGATCTTGATGGGCGGACCTTACGCGAATCCGTATAACGACGGCTATACATGAGCTGAGGTCTGAACGATCTGGAGGGGCGTATTCACGCCTGATTATCTTATGCAAACACGCAATTCTGAGGATCAAGTGCTTTCACGTTGATGTGCAGTAGGTAGAACCTGCCGATAA
>NW_020869265.1:656263-676263 GCF_003789085.1 Penaeus vannamei | reverse complement strand
TTCCCTCTCCCTTCTCCTCCTCCATTCTCTCTGCTGCTCCTTTCCGTTCCAAGCCGCGAGGACGTCACCGCTATAAAAAGGTCCATCACGATCCCCATGTCGTTAATTACGCCTTTGTTTATGCTCTGTTCACTCAGGCGATCTCCTCTTAGTCACCGGCGCCATTTTGTTTTTAGGTTTTAGCTTTTTTTTGTGTTTTGGGTCTTTTTTTTTTTAGTTTTTTTTTGGGGGGGCGCTTCTTTTTTGTGTGTTTTTTTTTAGCTTTTTTTGGGGGGCTTTCTTTTTTGTTTTTTAGCTTTTTTTTTGGGGGGGGGGGGGGGGGGCTTTCTTTTTTGTGTTTGATGTTGTGAAAGGGAGAGGGATTTTGGATTTTTAAAAAAAGATTTTTAAATTTTGAGATTATTTTGTTTTTGTGTTTAGTGTTTGTGAAAGGGAAAGGGTTTTTAATCTTTTTCAGTTTGAGATTTTTTGTTTTTGTTTTTGTTTATTGTGAAAGTGAAAGGAAGGGAGTAAACAAGCTCGCGTTTGTTTTGTTTTGTTTCGTTTTTGGGTTTTTTTTTTTTTTTTTCGAAGGAGATAACTTCGATATTAAGTTGTGTTGTTCGGTCGACCTGGGACTAGTTATTTTTTTGTTGGAAATAAGATATATTTATTTATTTATTTATTTTATTTATTATTGTTGTTTTTTTATGATTTGCTTGATATTTTTCTGGTCGATTGATACGATAATGACAGGTAACGAAGTATTTTGATTTCTTTAAGATAATTATGGAAATTAAGGACTGGGGGAATACATACGGTAAGGATAATGGTCGATTTGAAGCCATTAGTAAACAAAATAAATAAATACCATTAGTAAAAAAAGATACCATTAGTAAAAGATAAATAAATACCATTAGTAGAAAAAAATACCATTAGTAAAAAAAATATATCATTAGTAAAAAAAATAATACCATTAGTAGAAAAAAATACCATTAGTAAAATATATATATATCATGTTAAAAAAAAATACCATTAGTAAAAAAAAAAAATACCATTAGTAAAAAAAAATAAATACCATTAGTAAAAAAATATATATAATAAATAAATAAATAAATGCTTGGGAAATTGCCTTCGCGCAGTTATTTCTTGTTTCTCGTGTGAAGCATGTGAGCGGTGAGGGGGGGGGGTCATATCCTGGCTTTATCTCAGCATTCGTTTTTTTTTTTTGTTTTTTGTTTTTCTTTATTTCCTGTCTTTCATTTTCCTTCTTTCCTTACTTCTCCATTTCGTTGCTGTCTGTCTTTCTTCGTTTTCTTTTTTTCTTGTACTCCTCTACTTTTCTTTTTCTCTTCTTCTTCTTCTTCTTTCTTCTCTTCTTCTTCTTCTTCCTTCTTCTTTCTTCTTCTCTCCTCCTCCTCCTCCTCCTCCTCCTCCTCCTCCTCCTTCCTTTTCCTATTATCTCCCCATTCGCTTCATCTTCGTCCTCGGATTCCCCTTCCGCCACGGAGGTGCGAAGGCGTTCGAGAGGCAGAGGAGGAGAGCGAAGAGGGGAATGGGCGAGGGGGGGGGGGAGAGGCGAGGAGAGTAGGGGGGAAGGGGGAAAGGGGCGTGGTGAGGGGGAGTGTATGTGTAGGGGGAGAGGGGAAAGGAAGGGGGGGGGGGTAGAAGGTAAAGAGGGGAGATGTAAGGGAGGGGGTAGTGGGTAAAGAGGGAGAAGTAAGGAGGTAGAGGGTAAAGACGGGGGAGGGGCGTGGTGAGGAGAGGATAGAGGGTAAAGAAGGGAGAGGTGAGGGGAAGGGGTAGAGGAATATGAGGAGAGAGGTAAAGGGCGGAGGATAATGGGTAAAGAGGAGAGAATAAGGGGAGAGGTGGATAGAGAGTAAAGAGATGAAATGTAAAGGGCAGGGGTTAGAGGGTAATGAGGGATAGGTGAGGGAGAGGGTTAGAGGGCAAAGAGGGGAGAGATAAGTGGATAGTGGGAAAGAGAGGAGAGATGAGGGGAGAGGGTAGATGGTAAAGAGAGGAGAGAAGGAGAGGGGTAGATGGTAAAGAGAGGAGAGATGAAGGAGAGGGGAGATGGTGAGAGATGGTAGATGGTAAAGAGGGGAGATGTAAGGGGACGGGGAAGAGGGTAAAGAGGGGAGGTAAGGGGAGGGGGATAGTGGGTAAAGAAGAACTAAAGGGAGGGGTGGATAGACGGGAGATAAGGGGACGGGAAGAGGGTAAAGAGGAGTGGTAAGGGGGAGGGGATAGTGGGTTAAGAAGGAACGAAAGGGAGGGGTGGATAGACGGGAGATATAAGGGGACGGGGTAGAGGGTAAAGAGGGGAGAGGTGAGGGGGGGGGGGGCGTGGGCTAAGGGTGGTGTGGATCAAAGGCCGCGTTGATCCCTCATGGGGCTTCTGGCGTCCTGACGATCTCTCTATCCGCATGGGGGGCGGCGGGGGGAAAGGGAAGGGGGAAGGGGGGAGGAGTGGGACAGGGGATGGGGGGAGGCTTCCAGTCTTGCTTTATTTTCCGTTTTTTTTATATTTACTTTCATCCTACTGTTGTTTATTGCTTATTAATCTATTATGTTTATTATTTTTATTATTATTTATTCTATTATTATATTATTATTTTATTATATATTATTATTATTATTATTGTTATTGCTGTTGTTGCTATTTATTGTTATTATATTATTATTATTATATTATTATTATTATTATTATTATTATTATTTATTATTGTTGTTGTTATTATTGCATTACCATATTATTATTATCATTAGTAATAGTAGGAGCAGTTGTAGTATTATCATCATCATTCATTATTGTTGTTGTTGCTCTATTTTTTAGTTTTCTGCCATTAGTTGATGAAATTACCCAGGGATATGTAAATTTTCCTGCTAATGTTCTTTTGTTGATTTCTTTCTCACCTTTTAGGCCTAATCCTACCTATTTTATTTACTTTGTTCCTCTCCTCCTCCTCCTCCAACTCTCCTACCCCTCCTCCTCCTCCCTTCCCTTCTCCTCCCCTCCTCCCTCCTCCTCCTCCTCTCCTCACCTCACCCTCATATTCCCATTAGTCGCCACGTCATCCCCATCTCACCTCACACCTCGCCCCTCTCCCCTCCCCCTCCCCGTTGTCTTCCCCCTCCTTCTCCCCATCCTCGTCTTTCGCCCCTCCCTCCTCCTCTACCCTTCCCTCCCCAATCCTCGTCTTTCGCCCCTCCCCCTCCCCCCCTCCCCTCCCCTCTCGTCTTTTCCCCTTCCCTCCCCTCCCCCCTCGTCTTTTCCCCTCCCCCTCCCTCCCCCTCCCCCCCTCTCGTCTTCCCCCTTCCCCTTCCCAAGCCCCCTCCCCTCCCTTCCCCTCCCCGCCCTCCTCTTTCTTCCTTTGAGCTGTCGATCCCGCCACCCCCTTCCCGCCGCGTGTGCGTCTGTCACCCACATTACGTCATCAGTCATCAGCGCCTCGGCCCGTTTTTTTCGGCCTCATCAATCCATTGTGGACCCCCTCCCCTGCCCCCCCCCCCTTTCCCCCTTTCCCCTCCCCCTCTCCCTCTCGTCCACCCCTTTCTACATCTTCGCTTGGGTTGTCCTCTCTCTATTTCACGTCACCCCCCTACCCCCCACCCCCACCCCATCCCTTTCCGCCTGTGTAAACACTGGCAGTATGGGATAATGTTTTACCTGGCTCTTGTTTTTGTTGTAGCTGTTGTTATTTTTTTTCTTATGCAAGGTCTTCTTCTTCTTTTTCATCATCTTGTTTTTGTTCTTCTTGTTCTTCTTTTTCGTCGTTTTTATTATTTTTATTATTATTATTATTCGTCTTTTCTACTTCTTTTAGGTTTTCTTCTGTTTCTTCTTTTCTTCATCTTCTCCTTCTCATCCTCCTACTTTTTTCTCTTTCTCTGAGTCTCTCCTGCTCTCTCTCTCTCTCTCTCTCTCTGTGTGGAAGAAAATGCTAAGAAAAGAAGAGGAAGACTAGGAGGTGTAGATCGAAGCTGATTATTTATTTATTTATTTTTAAACTCTTCCTGTTCTTTTTTTCTTTCTTTCTTTCTTTATGCATGCCCTTCTCGGCTAAGAAAAGCATCGGCAGACCGAGACACGGGGGAGCAGGGGAAACAGCCCCCACGAGGCGCAGAGGGAGTTCGGAGTGGACTTGGAGGAAGGTTTTTTTTACGAGCTTCCCGAGTCCCGCGCCGAAGAGGGAGGGCGATATTAGGTCGACTTAAAAGATAGTTAAAGTCTCCCCTCCGAGCGCCTAAACTGGGCTCTCTCTCTCTCTCTCTCTCTCTCTCGCGTCTGTAAAAATTCGAAGGCTTTGGGAGAGGAGGGGGACATGGGGGCGGGGTGGGATGGGAGGGGGAGGGAAGGTAAGGAGGGTGATTAAGGGGAAGAAGGGGGGTTGTCATGCTTTATGGGGTGGGGGGAAAGGAGGGGAGGAGGGTCTTGGGAGGGGGGAGAAAAGGAGGGTGATTAGGAGGGAGAGAGGGGGTTGTCATGCTTTATGAGGACGGGTGGGAGGGGGAAGGGGGGAGGAAGTGTGTATGGGAGATATTTGGGGCAGTCAGGTGGGGATGGGAGGTAATCGCAGGAAACTGTGGGTAAGGAAGAGCTAGGTGACAGGGAGGAAGGCAGGGTAAGGAGGTAGGTTGGTAGGGTCTGTGGAAGGCAGGGAGTATGGTAAGCAGGCAAGGAGGCAGGGTAAGGAGGGAGAGGGGCAGAAGCAGCAAAGTGGGAGGCAGGCAGGGGAATGGTGAAAGGTGGTAGGGTCCGTGGAAGGCAAGGAGTATTGCAGGCAGGCAAGGAGGCAGGGTGCGGGGGAGGTAGGCAGTGGCAAGCAGGCAGGGAGACGGGGTGCAAGAGAAAGGCAAGCATGCAGGGAGACAGGCAGGAAATCCAGACTAGAGTGCAGGTAATTAGGCAATCAGACAGGCAGCAAGCAGTAGTAAATTTAATCCTTCAGGGTTTCAAAGCGAAGAGCCAGTCACACTCCTCCCTGCCCTCCGCACTGACTGACTGACTGACTGACTGACTGACTGGACTGACTGCCGACTCCTCCCTCGCCCCCCCCCCCCCCCGGTTTCTCACCAGCCCCCCCCCATCGCTCTCAAGCCACTCACCCAACCCGGCCATTGAGTCTCTGCCTGTCTCTCGTGCATCCTGCGTCCCGACTTCCGTGCATGGGAGCCGGACGTCGGGCGAGCAGGCGCGGCAGACCAGGAGGGGGACGTGGAGGCAGACTCCGGCAGGAACGGTTTGGCGAGAGCTGGTGGCGTGGCGTCTCGCGGTCTGCCTCTTTGTCTGTTTCTCTTTCTCTTTGTCTCTGTCTCTGTCTCTTTCTCTTTGTCTCTTCTGTCTCTCTCTCTTTCTCTCTCTCTCTCTTCTCCTCCTCTTCTCTCTCTCTCTCTCTCTCTCTCTCTCTCTCTCTCTCTCTCTCTCTCTCTCTCTCTCTCTCTCTCCTCTCTCTCTCTCTCTCTCTCTCTCTCTCTCTCTCCTCTCCCTCCCTCCCTCTCCCTCCCTCCCTCCCTCCCTCCCTCCCTCCCTCCCTCCCTCCCTCCTCCCTTCTCTCTCTCTCTCTCTCATGGAGGGAGGGAAAGGAGGGCCAGGGAGGAAAATGTTGGTCCTCGAGTCGTCAGGGCGCGTCAGCCCCGACGTCTCCTGGGGCCGAGAGCAGCAGACTGTCCCCGAGGAGGAAGGGGGTCGCGGAGGGCTGGGGGGGGGGGGGTGAATTTTGCAGTTGATGATTATTGGGGAAAGGCGAGGGGAAGAGAAAGAGCGAGAGGAAGAGAGGAAAGGAGGGATGGAAGAGAGAGACAGAGGGAAGAGGCGCGCTCTACGGAAGGGAAAAAGACGGTGGGGGGGAAAGGGAGGAGGAGGAGGGGGGGGGAGCGAGGATTTGTAAAAGTGACGAAGGTGAAGTCAAGTCAAGTTTAACGCCTGAGAAATTATTTAAGGAAAAGGCGGCGATGCGAGATAGTGAGACCTGGGAGAGTAGGGAGGAGGGGGGAGGGGAGGAGGAGGAGGGAGGAGGCTTAAGGAAGTAGAGGAGTTGGGGCGTGGCGGGGAAAGGAGGAGGAGGGGAAGGGAGGAAGGGAGGAGGGGGGCGGGGGCCAGGAGGGAAAAACGACGCCAGGAATGTGAGAAAAAATACCAGACATTTGTGTTGGCAGATGATATGAAGGGAATATGGTAATGGGGTCGAGACGGGGCGAGCGAAGGGAGGGCAGGGCGTGAAAATGAGGGGAAAAAGGCATGAAAACTCCTTAATGATGGAGTTCTCGCTCTATGCTACAGGGGGTCGGCTCGGGCCCGTAGCTGTGACTCCGTGCTTCGAGGGAAAGGTCAAAACTTGCGTCGGAAGGTCGCGTAGAACCGGGTTGTCGGAGACGGAAAACGTGTGCGTATGTGGCGCATGTGGCGTGTGTGCGATGTGCGTATTTCCCTGTGCGTCGCTCGCCCCCCATGAAATTTGTCCGCGCGGAAGGCATTCCCACGTGTATGCCAATAAATACTCCTCCGCCTCGATGTCTGTCTGTCAGTTCATGATTATTCCGCATTTCTGGCGCTGTTTCCCGCGGAAGACGACAGGCGGGGGATGAGACTTTGATTAGGGACGTGGCTGACAGCTGACAGCCGCGGCAGGAACACATGGCCGGACGAGGGGGGGGGGGGGGTCGTGCCATGGGAAAGGTGCCACGCGGCGGGCGGAGGAGCGCGCTGGTCGAAGGGAAGGGAGGGGCGGGGGGCGGGGCGAAGGAAGGAACGGAAGGGGAAAGGAGGGTGAAGGAGAAAAAGAAGAGGGAAGGGAGAGGGAGAGGGAAAGTGGCTGGGACAGACTGTCGAAAAGGGGGGAAGGGGGGAGGCGAAGGACGCAGAGGCTGTGAAAGGAAGAAATAGAAGGGGAGAGTGAAGAGGAGAAAGAGGGAAGGAAAGGAGAGGAAAATCGACTAGGACAAGCAATCAAAAGGGGGGAGGGGGAGCCAAGGAGGCAAAGGCTGAAAGGAAGAAAGGTAAAAAGAATAGCGACAGAGGTGGAAAGGAGGAGGGAAGATTGAGAATAAAAGGAGGGAATAATGAAAAGAAGCGAGAAGAAAAGGAGGGGGAAGGGGAAAATGAGAGTGGCGAAGCGCGGTCGAAAGGAAGAGGGGAAAGCGAGGGGGAAGATGAGAAAGGAGTAGGGAGAGAAGAAGAGAAAGCGCCGGCAAAACAATAACGAAGAAAGGAGGAGGGTAAGTAATGGGCGAAAACTCGAGCTTGAGAAGAAGAAAAATGAGACGAAAAGGAAATGGAAATTAGATGAATTCTGGAGACGAAAAGGGATGGACGAAAATGGGAAGAAGGGAGAGTGGGAAAAAAAGTCATTATATCGAGTTCCTTGGCGACTCTCCTAATGCGCGGCTGTCATTGTTATGCATTTCTCCCCCTTATTCCTGTATTGTTTATCTGTTATTGATTCTTAATTGTTTCTTTATCATTAGAATGTGGTAGTATGATATTAATATGATACTATGATGGAGTTCTCGCTGCCTATACTACAGGGGGTGCTCGGGCTTAGTATAATATGATATATATGTCCGTAGTATAATATGTATATTATATATTATATACTATATAATATGTATATTATATATTAATACTATATAATATATATATATTATATACTATATAATATGTATATTATATATTATACACATACACATACTTCGTAGTATAATATATGTCCGTAGTATAATATGATACTCATTTCCAGAATGATTTTGTATTATATCGACATTATAGTTCTCGTTACGTTATATTTCTCCACAAAAGTATTTTCAACTCTACTTTTTCTTTTTACTTTCTCTACTTTTTCTTTTTACTTTTATTTTTCTTATCATTTTCTCTGGTTTCGCCTTCTGTCCGCGGGAAGGATGCAATGATAAAGCTTGAAGGATTGGGCAAGGGGCAGAGGCTGGCCTGCGTAATAGCTATCGACGCCCATGCGGCGACCCGGAACTGCTTTTGGTCGACACAATTACACTTAAAATTCGAATTGATATTAAACCTATGTGTGAGGTCAACTTAAGTAAGGAACAATTACTGGCACGCGCATATAATGTACTGATAATATGATAATGATAAGATTAGATGAACGTGTTTACAGGACTTCATTCTTGAATTAGATAAGCTCAAATGAGGCCTAAAAACTTCCGAATGTGAGACAACAATTTTGCAATAGAATTTCGATTTCGATGTAAATACAATGTGAGCAAAGGCATGTTTCTCATAGACGCTCAACCGGTAAAGTTAGCACAAAAGCCACATATTACAGCCATTATATTATTTAGTAAATTCTATAGAAGAATGAATATTAAGAATATTTATTAAGAATGAAATTAGAACTATATGATATTATAATATTAAGTATAAAGTTGATAAGTAGATAAAATGAATTGAAAATATGAATAAAGATTATAATGGAGTATTTATTTTTAGATAATAAGATATTGATAATAGAAGAAAGAATGAAATTGAGTAAAGTAATGAATATAGTATTAAGGAATGATATAATGATATAATCGATGATAATGATATAGCTAAAGGGATATGGAATAGATTAAAGACTGAAGAATATTAAAAATGAAATAGATAAAGAATGGAAATAGACAAAGCTATGCAGGCATTATAATATGGATATTGTGACAAGCGTATTTATCCCAGGCCTATTCCCGTGTTACCGGAAATAGATATCGATTATGGGGGTTATAGATGTTCTCCGATATAGATTGATTTCTTTATTCCCTTTGTTCGATTCTGCAGTGTAGTCCTCGGGGCAGGCAAGTTATCTGCTGCTCCGTTTTCCTTCTTGTCTTTACGTTTCGCTCTGCTCCTCGCTCTGCATAAGCCTCCTCAAGAGGAATGACAATTGGATCTTCATCAAGACGTGACGTCTCTCTCTGCTTCTCTCTCTCTCTTCTTGCTCTCTCTTTTCTCTGCTCTCTTTCTACTTTTCTCTCGCACTTTCCTCGCTCCTCTCGACTGTTCTCTCTGTTCTCTTTCGTCGCCTCTCAACAGCTTTCTCTTTGGCTCTTCTGCTTTCAATCTATCTCCTATCTCTTCCTCTCTCATCATTCTCTCCTCTCCTCTCACTTCTTCTCGTCTCCTCTCTCTCTCTCTTTCTCTCTCTCGTCTCTCTCTCTCTCTCTCCTCTCTCTCTCTCTCTCTTCTCTCTCTCTCTCTCTCTCTCTCTCTCTCTCTCTCTTTCACTTTATCTCTCTCTCTCTCTCCCTCCTCCCCCCTCCCCTCCTCCTCCTTTTCGCTTCCCTTTCCCTTTCCTTTCCCTCCTCCTCCTCCTTTTTCACTTTCCCTTTCCCTTCTCTTTCCCTTCCTCCTCCTCCCTCCGTTCTCTCTCTCTCTCTCTCTCTCTCCTTCTCCCTCTCACCCTTTCTTCATTCCCTTCCTTCTCTGTCCCTTTTATCTCTCACAATCTCTCTCTGTGCTTCTCTCCTTCCTGTCCCCCCGCATCTCCTTCTCCCACCAAGTCCTGCCCTCTCCCTCCTTGCCCCACCCTCCTCCTCTCTTCCCTCCCTCTCTCTCCCCCCCTCCTCCTCTCCCCCTCCCTGCCACCCTCCTCCTCTCTCCCTCCTCTCTCTCTCCCTCCCTGCCCCACCCTCCTCCTCTCTCCCTCCCTCCCCCTCCCTGCCCACCCTGCCACCTGCCCCACCTCCTCCTCTCTTCCTCCCTCCTTCCCTTCTGAATATTAATTGTATAGCCCCCGAGGGAGAGATGTTGGGGGTGATCCCGGCGCCTCTGCGCTCGTTGCAGAGGAGGGGGAGGAAGAAGAGGGGGGACAAGGGGGATGTGTGAGGGAGGGGGGAGAGGGAGGGTAGAGGGAGGAGGGAGAAGGAGATGTGTGAGGGAGAGAAGGAGAGAGAGGAGGGGAGAAGAGGAGAGAGGAGGGGGTGTGGAGGGAGAGGTGGAGAAGGTGGGGAGAGAGGGAGGAAGGTGGGAGGAGGACGAGGGAAGAGAGGGATGTAGGTGTGTGAGGGAAGAGGGGAGGAGGGGAAAGAGATAGAGGGGTTGTGTGCAGGAGGTGGGGAGATGGGGGAGGGAAGAGGGGAGGGGATGTGTGAGGGAGGAGGTGAGAAGGGGAGGGAAGAGAGGGAGGGTGTGTTAGAAGGAGGGGGGCAGAGGGGAGGGGATGTGTGAAGGAGGAGGGGGAGAATTGTGGCCTTGTACTGTTGTTTTTTAATTGGCAGCTTTTTTTGTTTTGGAAATGTTTTGTAGATATTTTCCCCCTGTACTTTTTAGATATATTGAAGCTGTTATGTATATTTTTAAAAATAGGCATTTGAATATCTTTTTCTTCTTTTTCTTTCTTCTTCTTCTTCTTCTTTCTTCTTCTTCTTCCTTCTTCTTCTTCTTCTTCTTCTTCTTCTTCTTCTTCTTCTTCTTCTTCTTCTTCTTCCTTCTCTTCTTCTTCTTCTTCTTTCTTCTCCTCTCTTCTTCTTTCTTCTCTTCTTCTTCTTCCTCCTCCTCCTCTCTTTCTTCTTCTTCTTCTTCTTCTTCTTCTTCTTCTTCTTCTTCCTCTTCTTCTTCTTCTTTCTTCTTCTTCTTCTTTGGTAACGTATGTAGTTTGTAAACGCTGTTTCCCTTTCTATCATTTGTCTGCTTTTGTTGCTTGATGCTGTTGCAGTGCGAGTCTTGCGCTTTTAAGGCCTGCAGTATTTATTTGAGTTGCGTCGCTTGCAATTGCAGAGGTCGGACTCGGCGTGTTGACAATGGCGGGGCGGTCGTATTTTATGAGGATGGGCGGTATTTAATGGTGATATCTCTTAATCGTGACTTTGCAGTTCATCCCTCCCTCCTCCTCCTCCTCCCTCCCTCCCCTCCCTCTCCCTCTCTTGATAATGATTGTAGCTCCTCCTACTTCCCGTTTTTTTTTTTTTTTTTTTTTTCCTTTTGTTTCTGTTCGTTTTGTTGTCCGGTCTTCCTGTTTCTCTCGCGGAGGAAAAATGGAATTTGTCGTTGCGTATCTTCTACGTTTTTATTATTATTATTATTATTGATTCTATTTTGTCCTGTATTTTGATCTCTCTTCTCTCTTCTTTTTTTTTACGTTTTCTTCATATCATTCTCTTTTTTTTTTTCTTTTCTCTCTCTTCCCCTCCTCCACTTTTTTCCTCGTTATCCCTTCCTTTGTCTTTCTTATCACTTTCATATCTTTCGTGTCTTGCCTCCCCCCCCCCCCTCCCCTCCCCCTCGCTGTTATTATCGTCCCTCGCTTATTCCCCGTGAGTTGCTGCATCACTTCCGTAATTTACTTGCCTCCTCTGCTGTTCTTTCTTTCGTCGTGTTTTTCTTTATCCTCATTTCTATTATTGATGTATTTTTTTTTATTTGTTTGTTATGTTATTGTGGTGTCTCTCTCTCTCTCATCTCTCTCTCTCTCTCTTCTCTCTCTCTCTCTCTCTCTCTCTCTCTCTCTCTCTCTCTCTCTCTCTCTCTCTCTCTCTCTCTCTCCTCTCTCTCTCTCTCTCTCTCTCTCTCTCTCTCCTCTCTCTCTCTCTCTCTCTCTCTTCTCTCTCTCTCTCTCTTCTCTCTCTCTCTCTCTCTCTCTCTTTCTCTCTTCCTTCTCCTCTCCCAGTCTCCTTTCCCTCTCTCCTGCCCTCCCTGTCTCCGTCTTTCCCTCTCTCCTTCTTCTCTCCTTTCGCCTTCTTCCTCCCTTTCTTTTCCTTCTCTCCCATCTCCTCTTTTTTCCGTCTCCTCTCCCTTCTCTCCTCTCCCTGTCTCCTTATTTCCCTCTCTCCTTTTTCCTTCTTTCCCTCTCGCCATCTTTCCCTGCCTTTCTCCTTTCCCTCTCTTCCTTTTTCTCCTCTCCCCGCCTTTATCTGCCCGAGCCCGGTTCTTGGGACGTCTCAGCCCCACGGCCTGTCACGCCCCCTCCTTCCCCGCGTCCGACGTCGAAGGGCTTATCCGTTCTCGCCGGCCTGTTCCGCTGTGTCTTTTCCCTTTTTCCTTTTGGCTCATTCCCGGACTGTCTTTTTCTGGTTGCCCTTTTTTTTTTCTTCGTCTCCATGTCGGTCTTGGTGGTTTTTTTTGGTTGTTTTTTTCCTTATTTTTTTTCACGCTCTCTCTATCTTCTCTCTCGTCTTTTCTCCTTCATCATTTCCTTGTGCTGTGCTCCTCCTCCTCCTCTGTATTTTTCCCTCTCTCTCCTGCTTCTCCTCCTCCTCTCTACTCTGTATTTTTCCTCCCCTCTTCCTCCTCTATATTTTCCCCTCCTCCCCTTCTTTCCTTTCCCTCTGATTCTTTCTTGCTCCTCTCTCAGTCCCCTTCACACTATCTTCCACCCGTCCCTTCCCCCCCTCTACCCCCCCCCCCCCCCCACCTGACCCGGGGTGCTGTTCGGTGCTAAGGTGCTGCCTCTCCTGATGCTGCTTATCATAGTAATTGAAGTCGAACAGGATATTGCTAAGGGGAGAGGAAGGGGGGGGGGGTATGATTGGTGAGAGGGACAGGTAGATAGGGGGGGGGGACAGGTGGTAGAGGGAATGGGTGGTGAAGGGAATGGAGGATAGGTGGTGAGGGGGTGAGGTGGAGGGGGGAGGGAACGGGTGGTGAAGGGAATGGAGGATAGGTGATGAAGGGGGTGAGGGACGGGTGAGGGACGGGTGGTGAATGGGCTGGGAAAAGGTGGTGAAGGGAATGGAGGAGAGGTGATGAAGGGGGTGGAGGATAGGTGGTGAAGGGAACGGGTGGTAATGGGGCGGTAGATAGGTGATGAGGGGGTGAGAGACGGGTGGTGAAGGGGACAGGTGGTGAAAGGAATGGAGGATAGGTGGTGGCATGGGGGTGACAGGTAGTGAAGGGAACGGGGCGGCGGACGGTGAAGGGGGAAGAAGGGAACGGGGCGGCGGACAGGTGGTGAAAGGTGGTGACAGGTGGTTGGGGGCAGGTGGTGAAGGGAACGGGGCGGCGGCGGGACGTGAACGGGGCGGCGGACAGGTGTGTGGTGAAGAGAGGGCGGCGAGGGGGCGGGGCGGGCGTCTCGTAGTTATCATCGGGTAGTAAAGGTTTGACGGTCGCGTTACGGGACTGTTTATGGAACGGGGTGAGATTCGGGGAAGGGTGAAAGGTGGGAGGTGAAGGAGGCGGAGGATAAGGGTGAGATGGAAGGATGGGGAAGGGGAGGACGGGGGGAGGGGGGGAGATGAGTAAGAACAGGCGCGAAGGGTAGAGGGAAAGGGGTAAGGTGCGGGGAAGGGGGGGAAGGGGAAGAGGGGGAGATAGGAGAAATCTACGTGGAGAGAGATCACTTGAGCTTATCGGAAAAGGTGGATTTTATCGCCGCCCGCCCGACCCACCCCGGCCCACCCCGCCCACCCCGGGCCCGCCCTTCATCTACCCAATCCGCCTTCTGCGCGCCCCTAAGTGTCTCTACGGGGCCTTGTCATCTCGCCCCGTCGCATCGCCCTATAAAACGTCAGCGCACAAGGGGACGCTGATCACGCTGACACCGCTGACGGCCCGCGAGGGAGCCAAGTCTTTGCTGGAAGCTGGCCGAAAGGGACCGTGGGGGCCGGGGGGGGGGGGCAACGGCGGTCGTCAGAGTGTGTGCGAATTCTGTGTGGTTTTTTTTTTGTTTGTGTTTGTTTTGTAATTCCCAAGTTTTATGGGGGCATGGTATTGATAATAGTCAGTGGGTTGTTATTGCTACTTTTGTTATTTATTTATTTGTGGTTGCAGTTGTTATTTTCGTTAAAAGAAGCAGTAATAGCAGGAGTACTAGCATAAGCACTGACAGCAGCGCCACCAGCCTGTCAGTCTGTTTGCTCTCCCGAGTCCTCGAGGATATCGGGCGTCAAGGACGTCGAACTTAATCTCAACTTGCAAGGAAAGTCGCGGAGATCACTCTCGGGTGTTTATCTCGCTCTCCTTTTCCCTCTCCTTCTCGCTGTTCCTCTCCGGTCTATCCTCGTTGTTGTTTTTTTCCTTTCTCGCTCTCTTCTTTGCCTTGTCCTTCTCGCTGTTTCTCTCCAGTCTATCCTCGTTGTTGTTTTTTTCCTTTCTCGCTCTCATTTTTGTTTTATCTCTCGCGCGCTCTTCTTTACCTGTCCTTCTCGCTGTTTCTCTCCAGTCTATCCTTCTCATTCTTTTTTTTTTCCTTTTTCTCGCTCTCATTTTTGTTTCTTTCTCGCGCTCTTCTTTACTCTCTCCTTCTCGCTGTTTCTCTCCAGTCTATCCTTCTCTTTTTTTTATTTTCCTTTTTCTTGTTCATTTTTTCTCTCTCGGGATGGCCAGGAGAAGAGGTAGATATTGTTAATTTAGAGGCAATAATAGCAATAGCAGTAATAGCAGCTATAGTAGCAGCAGTAGCAGTAGATTCAGTGGCTTTAGTAGCAGGCAGGTAGAGGGTAAGGAAGAGGGAATGAGGGTAATGAGGAGAGCAAAATCGAGGAGAAAGAGGTGAGGAAGAGAGAGCGAGGGCGCCAGACCCGTGAGAATTGGGGGAAGGCAAAGAAAAGCAGCCGCGGAATCTTGCGTAAAGAAGGGCATAAGAGGAAAGTAAAAAGAGCAACGATAAAGAGGCGGAATGAATGAAGCGACGAGGATTTCGGAATAAATGTGTCAGGTCGTGGCTGCGACGGTGGGGGGGGGGGGGGGGGGGGAGAAGGGGAGGAGAGGGGAAGGGGACACTGATCCACCTCCCCTTCCTCCCCTCCCTCCCTTGAGAATATATCGGTTTCTTTTAGCCCGGCACAAGACGTGAGTGCGGAGGGGAGAGGAGGGGAGGAGGGGAGGAGGAGAGGGAGGAGGAGGAGGAGGAGGAGGAGGAGGAGAGGAGGAGGAGGAGGAGGAGGAGGAGGAGGAGGAGGAGGAGGAGGAGGGGAGGAGGAGGAGGAGGAGCGGGCAGGAATAGGCAAAGGGCCTTTGGCTAATGCGGCTGGAGATGAAGAAGAGGGAAATGAAAAGGGCAAAGAAGGGGAAACGGATGAGAAAAGAGAGGAGGGAAGGGGGATGAATAGAAGGGGGGAGGGGGGGAGGGGGGGGGACGGATGAGATAGAGGGAGGAGGGAAGGGGTGGGATGGATGGTAAATAAGGGGGAGAGGGAATGGATGATGGAACGTTAGAAAGGAAGGGAAAGGGATGATGAAGAGAGGAAAGGCAAGAGGGAAGGACGCAGAAATGTAGGCACACAATTTGTGCTCAGAATAAAGGAATTCCGTCTGCTTCTGCCCAGCACTGAGCCAAGGGCCTGGCTGCGAGCTGGCAGGGCAGGTAGCGGGCGAGGGCGGCGCATGAATGAGCCAAAGGGTCGGAGACGTCGAGAGAGTGCCACTGCTGCCCGCTGAGGTCATCGCACTGGGTGTCAAGGCTGGCGGTGTGACGGCAGTGTCGTGTAACGCCGCAAGGCCAGGGGGATCATCTCCTCGCTCGCTCTCTGACCTTTCGGAGTAATACCTCGGACGCGTCTGGCCCGCTGTCTGAAGGGCCCCGGCGGCGGGTCACCGGGTCTCGCCGGTCGGGGCGTCGTCGTCGCCGCGTGTCATCGCCGGGTCTGCTCAGCGGGTGCTTTCGGCGGGGTCCTTCGTCAGAGGCAGTTCGTCGGGTCCTTGTCGGGTCGCGTTGTTAGGTCTCCTAGTTGGGTCTGCTCGCCCGAACTCACCAGTCGGGTCTCGTGGTAGAGCTCCGCCGCCAACCGACGTTTACGCTGTCGCCGAAACGCCTCCGTCGGCCGTCAGCCCTCGCACGGTGTCCGTACGAGCAAGGCCTGTAGATGTATAGACCTCGCGTACGAGTGCCTGGCCTGCGTCTGCCCAGATGGGGCGAGCAGCAGCCCCACGGGCGCTCCTCGCCCCCTCTGGGCCTCCGCCGATCCATTTCAGCCGGCCTAACGAGCCCTACCTGTCCGGGGCGTCAGAGGCGGCCGTATATTCGGGGGATCGTGTAACCGCTTGTGCGGCTGCGACCTTCTGGCCGGTGTGCTTCTCGGGCCGTGATTTATTTGGCTTCTCGGGCGGCCGCCTGAGCTCATTTGTTGCGACGAGACGGAACGCGGTTGTCTACGCACCGGAGGAGGGCGGAGTGAGCTGTCATTACGCGAGGTGTGCTGAAGGAAGAGGAGGTTGGGAGGGCCAGGTAGGGGCGCCTGGGTGAGGGCGAAACGCTAGAGGTATTGGTGGCGAGTGCAGAAAGGCGAGGCGGGGGGTGGGGGGTGGGGGTTGATACCAAGGTTGCCTCTGCCGGGGATGTCGCGGCAGGGGCTGGACCTTGTCGGGGTTAATGCTAATTGATGATGCGAATCCTGTAACACATACGTACACGCTCTCAATCTCTCTCTCTCTCTCTCTCTCCTCTCTCTCTCTCTCTCTCTCTTCCTCTCTCTCTCTCTCTCTCTCTCTCTCTCTCTCTCTCTCTTCTCTCTCTCTCGCTCTCTCTCTCGCTCTCTCTCGTCGCTCTCTCTCTCCTCTCGCTCTCTCTCCGCTGCTCTCTCTTCTCTCTCTCTCTCTCTCTCTCTCTCCTCTCTCTCGTCTCTCTCTCTCTCTCTCTCTCTCTCATCCTCTCTCTCTCTCTCTCTCTCTCTTCTCTCTCTCTCTCTCTCTCTCTCTCTCTCTCCTCTCTTCTCTTCGCTTCTCTCTCTCGCATCTCTCTCTCGCTCTCTCTCTCTCTCTCTCTCTCTCTCTCTCTCTCTCTCTCTCTCTCTCTCTCTTCTTCTCTTCTCTCTCTCTCTCTCTCTCTCTCTCTCTCTCTCTCTCTCTCTCTCTCATCACGCACATCGATCATTGCTGGGGGCGATGGTCAAGACGTCCAGTGGGCGTCCTTTCGGGGCCTAAATGGCAAGCGAGAACTCGAGACGAATCTGTGCGCTTAGATAATTACAGGTCGTGCTGCCAGCCTTCCCTTCTCCCCCCCCCCCCCCTCGTCCCTTGCCATGGCCTTTTCTTCTCGTCAGTTTCTCCTTTCCCTACCTTCCTCTCTCTCTCCTCCCCTTCCCTCCCTTTCCTCCCCTCCCCTCCCTCCTCCTCCCCTTTCCCTTCTCTTCCCTTCCCCTCCTCCTCCCCTTCCCCCTTCCCCTTTCCTCCCCTTCCCCTTCCCTCCTCCTCCCTTTCCCTTCCCCCTCCTCCCCTTTCCCTTCCCCTCTCCTCCCTTCCCCCTTCCCCTTTCCCTCCCCTCCTCCTCCTCTCCTCCTCCCACTTCCCCTTTTCCCTTTCTTCCCCCTCCCCTCCTCCCTCTCCTCCACCCCCATCCCCTACCCCTGAGTCACCATCGCTGCACGCCGTTGCCTCGTAAACGTCGTGTGAAATAGAGTACTGTGGAGTGGAGACGCGGCGACACCTCGAGGCGACTGCTTTCTCTCGGGGCTCCTCTCGTCTAGTTTGAGTTGTTTTTTTTCTCTCTCTCCCCCTGTGTTCTTCCTCCTGATTCGTCTTCGTCGTTCTTTTCCTCCTCTCTTCTTTCTTTCGTCTCTCTGTCCATTCTCCTTCTCACTCTTGCTATTCTTTCGTCTCTGTCATTTCTTCCCTCCTCTCCCTCTTCTGTCATGTTCATCATTCTCTCCCTCCCTCTTCTTTCGTCCTGTCATTCTTCCATCCTTCTCCCCTTCTTTCACGTCGTCATTTCTTTCTTCTCACTCTCCTCTTCTGTCAACTCTGCCATTCATCTCTCACTCCTTCTCGCTTTTCCCCTTCTTTTCATCTCCCCCGTTCCTTCACCTTTCTGCCTCTCTCTCCTCCTTCCCCTTTCATCTCCACTCCTCATTCCTCCCTCCCCCCTTCCTCACTCTCCTCCCTCCTCACTCCCTCCTCCCCTCACTCCTCCCTATTCTGTCCTCCCGTCTCATTTTCATCACTCCTTCTAACTCTTTCCCTTTCTTTCATATCGCACCATCCCTTCACATTTCAGCCTATCCTCCTCCTTCCCCTTTCTCTCCACTTCTACATTCCTCCCTTGCCCCTTCCTCACTCCCTCCTCCCTCACTCACTCCTCCCTCACTCCCCCCTCCCCTCCTACTCCCTTCCCTCACGTCCCTCCTCCCTCCTCATTCCTCCTACCTCCCTTCCTCACTCCTCCTTCCTCCTCACCCCTCCCTCCCCCCCTTCCTCACTCTCCCTCCCCTTCCCTCACTCTCTCCTCCCCTCCTCATTCCTCCCTCCCCTTCTCACTCTGCCTCTCCCTCCCCTCCTACTCGGGCCGTCGCCGTACCGGCTCATCACGGGCGGCAGAGAAGAGGGATCACTCACCGCTAGGGCTCCTCCTCGCCCCCGTCCTGAGAAAATAGGGAGGAATCTTTAATAGATTCAGGAACCTTTTTGCGGCCGGAGAGGCGCGGTAAGCGCGTTGCTGATTTCGTCTTTGGGGCCCTGGTGAATGGTCCACTCGGAGAGAGAGGAGCGGGGAAGGAGGCGGACGGGGAGGGAGAAGAGGAGGAAGAAGGGAGGCGGGGACGGGAAGGAGAAGAAATTGGAGAGAGTGAGGAGGAGGGAAAGAGAGTGAGGAGGAAGGGAGGAGTTTAGTTATAGGGAAGATGGGGAAGGGAGAACAAACGGGAATGGAGGCAGAACGAGGGAGGGAGAGTGAGGAGGACAGGGCGACAGACGGGGAGCAGACGGGGAGGGAGAGGGAGGAGGAAGGGAGGAGAGTGGAAGAGGAAGGGGAGATGAACGGGGAGAGAGAGTGAAGGAAGCGAGTGGAAGGGAGAAGACGGAGGGAAGGGGTGGGGAAGAGAGTGATGAGGAAGGGAGGCAGACGGGTGAGGAAGGAGTGAAGGGAAATGCGAGGGAAGGGAGGCCAGACGGGGGGGAGAAGTGAGGAGGAAGAGGAGAGAGAGTGAAGAGGAAGGGAGAAAGGATAGATGGGGAGAGAGAGTGAAGGGAAGCGGGGAAGGGAGATAGACGGTGGAGAAAGGAGTTGGGGAGAGAGAGTGAAGAGAAAGGAGGCGACGGGGAGGAAGAAGTGGGGAGAGAAGTGAAGAGGAAGGGAGGCAGAGCGGAGGAAGATGGGGAGAGAGAGGTGAAGAAGGAAGGGAGATGAGGACGGGGGAGAGAGAGGGAGGAGGAAGGGAGAGAGGACGGAGAGGAGAGAAGAAGTAAGAAGGAAGGGTAGGTCAGACGGGGAGGAAGGGTGGGGAGAGAGAGTGAGGAGAAGGGAAGAGCAGACGGGAGGAGAGGGGGAGGAAGGTAGACAGACGGGGGAGAAGAGAGAAGGAAACGGGGAAGGAGACAGACGGGAAGGGAGAGTGGAAGAGGAAGGGAGACAGACTGGGAAGATAGAGTGAGGAGGAAGAGAAATAAGAACGGGGATGGAACGGAGTGGGGAAAGAGTGAAGAAGAAAGGGAGATAGCGGGGAGTGGGGAGAAGAGAGTGAAGAGGTAGGAGGGAGGAAACAATCTAGAAAGAAGGAGAGAGAAGAAGAGTTAGGAAGGGAGTAGTAGGGAAGCGTTTGAAATGAAATTGGGAAAGGAAAGCAGGAAACAAGAAAGGAGAGGTGAAAAGAGATGAGAGAGCTTGAGAAAGATGCGGGCGGGGCTTGGACGAAAGAGAAAGGAGGAAGAAGGAAAGAGAAAACGATGAAAAAAGAGACGAGTATACTGTATAAGGGGTGAGACGGTGAGGAGGCCAGTGTTATGGAGAGAGAAAAGGGTAATGGGAGGTGGAAGTTTGAGGGAGGGGAGGGAGGGGGGGGGGGGGGGGGGGGGGAAGGGAGGGGGGGGGGGGGGGAGGGAAGGAGGAGATATGAGTCGTATCGGTCGAGAGTAGCATTTCTTGGTAGGTAGGCGGATAGAAGGACGATGAAGCGGCAACAGAAAGTACACCATAAGAGGTCGGGTGTCTGAGCGGAGACCCGACAGAAAGCAGAGAGAGAAGTAAGGCGAGACTGGCAAGGACAGGGGGGGAGAAGGAGGTGAGGAGCGTGTACTGGACGGGAAAAGGGGAGAGTGATAGGGGGGGAAGGGAAGAAGGGGGAGTGGCGGAGAGGGGGGGGGATGAAAGGAGTGGTTAGAATGGAAGATAGAGGAGAGTAAGGAGAGAGGAGCACGGAGG
>NW_020869265.1:606507-649007 GCF_003789085.1 Penaeus vannamei | reverse complement strand
CCTGACTAGTGACGATGATCTGTCTGGACGGAGATGCGTGCGAGGACAGAACGCGGAGTGGAGTGTGGACAGGCGAGTAGTGCTGAGAGTGGAGCGAGGAGGCCCTGACGGGACGGCGCCTGATAAGTGGAACGAGACACTGCTAGGTGACGGAGCTAGTTCGAAGGCGAGAGGCTGATGGGCGGATGGAGGCTATAGACAGGTAGGCCGAGTGGGAGAGGATAGGAGGAGTGAACTAGGGGAGGAGGGCGAGGTGGTGAGAGCGGACCGGTGTATGATAAGGCTATATTGTAACTGTATAGAAGTAGTGGGATTGTGACCTAAGGACAGCTGAAAGAGATATCTTGTATAGAACTTCGTAGAGAAGCCTGAAGAGCAGCGGCTAGTCGGAGGGGGCGAGGTAGAGAGGGAGAAGAGGGCTGAGAGAGAGGGGGGGGGGGGGGGGAGGGAAGGAGAAGAGAGGAAGAATAGGCACTATATATGGAGAGAGAGAGGAGAGGAGGAGGAGGGACAGGGAGAGGAAATGGAAGGGGATAGGTGTACACTAATAGTAGAGATCAGGGAGAAGAGGAGGATGGGAGGAGATTGAGAGAGGACTGGATTGACACGTTTATCTGATCCATAGTTCTGAATCGAATATGAATCAAGGTATAATTCATTAGTATCATGTCTAATTAGTTATTATCAGATAATCTCCAGTTGAGTAAATTATATATCATTACATCAGGAGAAGAGTAGGAAATAGAGATGAGAGATAATTAGTATATCATTATAGTGTTTTTGTGTATTATGAGAGATAATAATGATTAATAATTAAAATTTAGTGATTAGTTATGGATTTGGGTGTGTGAATATGAAATGTATTTATGAGTTTATTTAGATAGACTAAGTACCATACATACTATTAATTCATCGTATCATTTTTATATCACTATTTGATCCATTGTTCTGTTCACTATACATTTCATAATCATACACATACATTACAACACGTAACCATAACATACAACACATATCATGCATACAATCATACATACATATCATAATATATATATATATATATATCATATATATCTTTATTCTATATCTATTCCATTATTTTATATATACTATTATTATTATTTTTTATTTTATCATTCTTTCTGGTGTTATTTTTCACATTATACAGTATTATTTTTACCGTTCACATAACACACACAACACACACACACACACTACACACACACCACACACACACACTAACACAGGCTTAACACACTATCACTACACATCTTAAACAATTTCATTTGGTTTTCACACACACACCACCACACACACACACACACTCACACTACACACTCAAACTCACACACACCACCACACACACATGCACACACAGGTTTTTTTCTCACACACTACACTACACACACACTACATCACACACACTATTACATTTGATTGTTCAACACACACACTACAGCACACACCACATCACACACATCACACACAACACACACACACACACACACACACACACAACGCACACACACACAGCACACACACAATATATTTGCGTGTGTCTGCATGTCGCTTCTACAAAACATGTGACTGAATTAAGGGACGCGCAGCAGGCACACCGTCAGGGGCGAGTCAGGTCGGAGTTGGCTTCGTCAGAATTTCCCAACTGACGGATGTGGAAGGGAGCTATCTGTTGTGTGTGTTTGTTGTGTGTGGTGTGTGGTGTGTGTGTGTGTGTGTGTGTGTGTGTGTGTGTGTGTGTGTGTGTGTGTGTATTTTGTTTGTGTGTGTGTGTGTGGATGTGTTATGTATGTGTGTGTGTGTGTGTTGTGTGTGTGTGTTTGTTATGTGTGTGTGGTGTGTGTGTGTGTATGTGTTTATTGTATATGTGCGGTGTATATAGGTATGTATGTATGTATGAATTGTATGCATCTATGTTTTGTTGTGTCGGATGCCCTATGCCGTGGGCGTTTGGCGGGGCGGGCGTGGCATGGTCATGGGCGCCCCAGTCGTGCGTCTTGACCTCGCTGGAGATACTAAGGGGGGTGAGGGAGGGGGGGGGGAGGGGGGAGCTGTGGCACGAGGGAGAGTGCCCGTCGAGCGGTGCCAGAGGAGGCGCAGGATCCGGCGAGGCTGCGGCCGTGGCGAGGTAGGACATTCCTGGCATCTCCCTGGCAACGGGATCCCCCTCTCCTCTCCCTCTCGCTTCCCACTCTCCCTTTCTCCCTTGTATTTTCCTCCTTCCCTCCCGCCTCCTGCTCTTCCTTTCTGGCTCCTTCTCTTCCTTTCTGTCTCCTTCTCTTCCTTTCTGGGCTCCTTCTCTTCCTTTCTGTCTCCTTCTCTTCCTTTCTGTCCTTCTTTCCCTTCCCGCCTCCTTCTTCCCCTTCCTGTCCTCCTTCTCGTCTTCCCGCTTCCTTCTCTTCATTTCCTGTCTCCTTTTCCCGTCCTTCCCGCTTCCTTCTCTTCCTTCCCCTCCCTCCTTCCGCCTCCTTCTTTCCCTTCCAGCCTCCTTCCTTCCTTCCTTCCTCTCGCTTTCCCTCTTTTCACTTCTCGTTTCTCTTCTGGGGTCTGCTCCCTTTTGACTCCCTCGCCCTCCCACCGCCACACGCCTCCCTCGCTTCACGCCCGCGACGCCTCCCTCCCTCTCGCCTCTCCGCTTCTCCCTTCTTGTTCTTGTTTCTCTGCCTTTCTTTCCACTATTTACTTCGTAATCTTTCGTAATTACTCGCTCACCACATTCACTTTTGTATACATCTATGTATGTATGTATCTGTATACAATAGAGAGAGAGATAAAGAGAGAATAGAGAGATAGATATAGGTGTGTGTGTGTGTGTGGTGTGTGTGTGTGTGTGTGTGTGTGTGTGTGTGTGTGTGTGTGTGTGTGAGGGTTTGATTAACAGTTAGATAATGTATGTATTCATTTATATATTCTAAACTGAACGAGCGGAGAGGAAGGGCAAGCGAAAACCCACCATTCTGTCCTTCGGCGTTAAAGCTGCCCAAAGTCTCGTGCTTTCTTCGCGGCCTTTTCTCCGTCTATCGACCCCCCCCTCCCCACCTCCCACCCCCGCCCCCGCCCCCTCTCCTCGCCCCCCCTCGCCAGATGAGGGCTGCATGGCCGACCAACACACTCGACAAAACCGCTAATACCAGCCAGCGCCATACCACCAGAATGTGGTATCGCGGCAACGCTCCTCCACCTCCATCCCTAACTCCCCCACCTCCTCCCCCCTCTCACCCCTTTCCCCTCTCACCCCGGTCCCCCCCGCGCTCCCGTTGCCATGGCGACCCTCATCGTGCCATCACGCAGGTTTATGATAAACATTTTATCGTCAATTACCTGGTGATTGTTAAGTTGTCTCGGTGATTAGAGGCATCGCTCCCCTCCTTCCCCGGGGTGGGTTTAGTCTTTAATTACGGGGGGATGTTGGTTATCGGGGGAGAGATTGGGGGGGGAGGGGGGGAGGGGGAGGGAGGAGGGGTTGCAGGTCACGGTAGATGGTGAGCTTTAGGGGGGGGAGAAGGAGGGGAAGGAGGAGGAGGAGGGGAGGAGGGAGAGGAAAGGGGGGAGGGGGGAGGGGAGGGGGAGGGGTTTTTGGTCACGGAGATGGTGAGCTTTAGGGGGGGGGCGGGAGGGAGGAGGAAGGAAGGGGGAGGAGGGAGAGGAAGAGAGGGGGAGGGGGGAGGGGGTTGCAGGTCACGGTAGATGGTGAGCTTTAAGAGAAGGAGGAGGGGAGAGGGGGGGGGGGTTGCATTTCACAGTAGATGGTGAGCTTTAGGGGGGGGAGGGAGAGGATAGTGACGAAGGGATAGCGAGGTGGGTGGCTTTCGTCCGTCGCGAGTTGCACGTCGGTTCGCTCGTCCACTCGAACTTCATTGCGTTCTCGCGATCGGTCCTCGCGGCCGGGGTGGCTGCAGGGGCGCGGGGAGAGCCGCCGAAGGTACAGAGCGGCTTGAGGGCGAGGACTCCTCATCCCGCAGGAGGATCCCGATGTCGAAACGGATCGGAATCTACCAAAGGATCTGCGAAGGAACACACACACGAGGGGTGCGGTCTCAGAACCCCCCCATCTCCCCCCCCCCTCCTCCCCTCCCTCTCATCTTCTTCTTCTCCATTACCTCCTTTCTCTTATTCTCGTTCTCGCCTTCCCCTTTCCTCATCTCCTTCTCCCCTCATCATCTTCTCCCATCCCCTCCTTTCTCTCGTCCCCCCCCCTCTCCATCTCTTTCTCCTTTCTCTATTCTCGTTCCCCTTCTCCCTCCTCCCTCCCATCTCCTTCCCCCTCTCATCTTCTTCTCCATCCCTTTTTCTCTCGTCCCCCTCCCTCCTCATCTCATTCCCTCCTTTCTCTTATTCTCGTTTCCTCCTCCGCCTCCCTCCTCCTCTCCTCCCTCTCATCTCTTATTCCCGTTGTCCTCCCTCCTTACATCTCCTTACCCTCCTTTCCCCTTCTCCCCTCCCCCCTCATCTCGCTCCCTCCTCCCATCTCCTTCTCCTCCATCCCTCCTTCTCTTATTCCCCCGTTTCCCCCTTTCCCCCTCTTCTCCCCCGCTCCGTCTCCTCCATCCCATCCCCTCCTTTCTCTTATTCTCGTTTCCCCCTCCTCCCCCCATCATCTCCTTCCCTCCTTTTCTCTATTCCCGTTCCCCCCCCCCCTCTTCTCCCCGCTCCGTCTCCCTCGAGGCTCCCTGAGGAGGCGGCGAGGGAGGCCGCGAAGAAGCCCTCCTGCAGCCTGGCGGGGGCTCCGATATCGGGGAAAAGTCACTCGGAATCGATAAAAAAGTTTATGCTCCTCCTGCCCTTGCTCTTCTTCCTTGCCCTCTTCAGTTTTGTCTCTCTTCTTCTTCTTCGTATTCTTCGTATTTGTTTCCGTCTCTTCCTCTGTCTCTTTTCATCCTCGTCCTCGTCTCTTCCTTCTTCTTTTCTTTTTCTTCTTCTTCTTCTTCTTCTTCTCCTTCTCTTCTCCCTCCTCCTCCTCCTCCTCCTCCTCCTCCTCCCCTCCTCTTTTTCTTCTTCCTTCTCCTGTTCCTCTTCCGCTTCTTCCTCCTCCCCTCTCGCTCCTCCTCCTCCTCCCTCCCCCCTCCTCCTCCTCCTCCTCCTCCTCCTCCTGCCCTCCCCTTCCTCCTCCTCCTCTCCCCTGCCTCTCTCTCCTCCTCCTCTACCTTCTCTTCCTCCGTTTCGCCATTAGGATCTGTATTCCCTCATGAATACTCCTCATAATACATATTTACTCCGCTGTGAATTTTTTTTTTTTTTTTATCTCTTTCGAAGCATTTCCATAACTTTATGTTTAGAGAAAGTTGCCGTCTTTCTCTCCCATTTCATTTATTTTACGAATCATTTCACTATTTTCCCTATATATATATATATATATATATATATATACTATATATGTGTGTGTGTGTGTGTGTTGTGTGTGTGTGTGTGTGTGTGTGTGTGTGTGTGTTGTTTGATATGTATTTATATGTGTATGTGTATATATATTTTATATATAATATATATTATATAGATTATTATTTTTTTTTATTATTATTATTATTATTTTTTTATTACTATTTCACTCATTTTCCCCTTTTCTCTTGACAGGTGAGGCCCCGGGGCGAGGCGGAAAGAAATGAGGTTCGTTCGCTTCAGGTGAGGATAGGAGGAGGAGGAGGAGGAGGAGGAGAATGAGGAGTGAAGGGAGGAAGGGTGGGGGGTAGGAAATGGAAGAGAATGGGAAAAATAGAAAAGGGAGAAGTGAAGGTAGCGGATAGAGAAGAGGGGATGGGGAGAGGAGCGGATGAGAATGATGAGAAAGGAAGAAAGTAGGAAATAAGCGATAAAATTCATGAGAGATAAAATACAGAAGACAGAATGAGATAGAAGACGAAAACAAGTGTAGGTACAGTGATGATAAAGGGAAAAGGGGAAAAGGGGGTGATGAAATAGAAGACGAAAAGAAGAGATGGAAAACACGGGCGAAGGAGGGATGAAGCAACGAAGGAAGGAAGGAAGGAAGGGAGGAAGGAGGGAGGAGGAAGCAAGAAGTCGGCAGTGGGGGAAAGTGTTCCGTGTCAACCTTCGTGCCATGCTGGAATTAAAGGGTTGGGGTCACTGTCAATTGCCTGCTGTCATGCATTTGACTCTCCCTCCCACTCCTCCCCCCTCCCCCCTCCCCCCACCCCTCTGCGACCGCCGCGGAGGACTTCGCCGCTCGGAATTGCGATGGGGGTCCGTGTCGGGTTTTTATTATTTTTATTTATTTTAGTTAGTTATTATTGTTTTTTTGTTTGTTTGTTTGTTTTGTTCCTTTTTTCTGCTGCTGCTTACTCTCCGTCTTCTCCTCCATGACGTAACTTACTTATTTATTTATATTTATTGTCCTCTTCTGCTGCTGCTTCTTCCGTCTTCTCCTCCATGACGTAACTTACTTTATTTATTTATTTATTTATTGTCCTCTTCTGCTGCTGCTTCTCCGTCTTCTCCTCCATGACGTAACTTATTTATTTATTTATTTATTGTCCTCTTCTGCTGCTGCTTCTCCGTCTTCTCCTCCATGACGTAACTTATTTATTTATTTATTTATTGTTCTCTTCTGCTGCTGCTTTCTCCGTCTTCTCTCCATGACGTAAACTTATTTATTTATTTATTTATTGTCCTCTTCTGCTGCTGCTTCTCCGTCTTCTCCTCCATGACGTAACTTATTATTTATTTATTTATTGTCCTCTTCTGCTGCTGCTTGCTTCTCGTCTTCTCTCCATGACGTGTACTTATTTATTTATTTATTTATTGTTTCTCTTCTGCTGCTGCTACTCCGTCTTCTCTTGACGTTTATTTATTTATTTATTGTCCTCTTCTGCTGCTGCTTCTCGTCTTCTCCTCCATGACGTAACTTTATTATTTATTTATTTATTGTCCTCTTTGCTGCTGCTTCTCCGTCTTCTCCTCCATGACGTAACTTATTTTTATTATTTATTGTCCTCTTCTGCTGCCTGCTTCTCCGTCTTCTCCTCCATGACGTAACTTATTTATTTATTTATTTATTGTCCTCTTCTGCTGCTGCTTCTCCGTCTTCTCCTCCATGACGTAACTTATTTATTTATTTATTTATTGTCCTCTTCTGCTGCTGCTTCTCCGTCTTCTCCTCATGACGTAACTTATTTATTTATTTATTTATTGTCCTCTTCTGCTGCTGCTTCTCCGTCTTCTCCTCCATGACGTAACTTATTTTTTATTTATTTATTTATTGTCCTCTTCTGCTGCTCTTCTCCGTCTTCTCCTCCCATGACGTAACTTATTATTTATTTATTTATTTATGTCCTTCTGCTGCTGCTCTCTCCGTCTTCTCCTCCATGACGTAACTTATTTATTTATTTATTTATTGTCCTCTTCTGCTGCTGCTTCTCCGTCTTCTCCTCCATGACGTAACTTACTTATTTATTTATTTATTTATTGTCCTCTTCTGCTGCTGCTTCTCCGTCTTCTCCTCCATGACGTAACTTACTTATTTATTTATTTATTTATTGTCCTTTTCTCTGCTGCTTCTCCGTCTTCTCCTCCATGACGTAACTTATTTATTTATTTATTTATTGTCCTCTTCTGCTGCTGCTTCTCCGTCTCTCCTCCATGACGTAAACTTATTATTTATTTATTTATTTATTGTCCTTCTTCTCTGCTGCTTCTCCGTCTTCTCCTCCATGACGTAACTTACTTATTTATTATTTATTTTATTGTCCTCTTCTGCTGCTGCTTCTCCGTCTTCTCCTCCATGACGTAACTTATTTATTTATTTATTTATTACTTCTCTTTAACTTACTTATTTATTTATTTATTTATTGTTCTGCTGCTGCTTCTCCGTCTTCTCCTCCATGACGTAACTTATTTATTTATTTATTTATTGTCCTCTTCTGCTGCTGCTTCTCCGTCTTCTCCTCCATGACGTAACTTATTTTTATTTATTTATTTATTGTTCCTCTTCTGCTGCTGCTTCTCCGTCTTCTCCTCCTTGACGTAACTTATTTATTTATTATTTATTGTCTCTTTGCTGCTGCTTCTCCGTCTTCTCCTCCTTGACGTAACTTATTTATTTATTTATTTATTGTCCTCTTCTGCTGCTGCTTCTCCGTCTTCTCCTCCATGACGTAACTTATTTATTTATTTATTTATTGTCCTCTTCTGCTGCTGCTTCTCCGTCTTCTCCTCCATGACGTAACTTATTTATTTATTTATTTATTGTCCTCTTCTGCTGCTGCTTCTCCGTCTTCTCCTCCATGACGTAACTTATTTATTTATTTATTTATTGTCTTCTGCTGCTGCTTCTCCGTCTTTCTCCTCCATGACGTAACTTATTTATTTATTTATTTATTGTCTCTTCTGCTGCTGCTTCTCCGTCTTCTCCTCCTTGACGTAACTTATTTATTTATTTATTTATTGTCCTCTTCTGCTGCTGCTTCTCCGTCTTCTCCTCCATGACGTAACTTATTTATTTATTTAATTTATTGTCCTCTTCTGCTGCTGCTTTCTCCGTCTTCTCCTCATGACGTAATTATTTATTTATTTATTATTGTCCTCTTCTGCTGCTGCTTCTCCGTCTTCTCCTCCATGACGTAACTTTTATTTATTGTTATTTTTTGCTTCTGCTGCTGCTCTCCGTCTTCTCCTTGACGTATTATTTATTTATTATTTATTGTCCTTTCTGCTGCTGCTTCTCCGTTCTTCTCCTCCATGACGTACTTACTTATTTATTTATTATTTATTGTCCTCTTCTGCTGCTGCTTCTCCGTCTTCTCCTCCATGACGTAACTTATTTATTTATTATTTATTGTCCTCTTCTGCTGCTGCTTCTCCGTCTTCTCCTCCATGACGTAACTTACTTATTTATTTATTTATTTATTGTTCTCTTCTGCTGCTGCTTCTCCGTCTTCTCCTCCATGACGTAACTTATTTATTTATTTATTTATTGTCCTCTTCTGCTGCTGCTTCTCCGTCTTCTCCTCCATGACGTAACTTATATTATTTATTTATTTATTGTCCTCTTCTGCTGCTGCTTCTCCGTCTTCTCCTCCATGACGAACTTATTTATTTATTTATTTTATTTCTCTTCTGCTGCTGCTTCTCCGTCTTCTCCTCCATGACGTAACTTATTTATTTATTTATTTATTGTTCTCTTCTGCTGCTGCTTCTCCGTCTTCTCCTCCATGACGTAACTTACTTATTTATTTATTTATTTATTGTTTCTTCTGTGCTGCTTCCGTCTTCTCCTCCATGACGTAACTTATTTATTTATTCTATTTATTGTCTCTTCTGCTGCTGCTGCTTCTCCGTCTTCTCCTCCATGACGTAACTTATTTATTTATTTATTTATTGTCTCTTCTGCTGCTGCTTTCTCCGTCTTCTCCTTCCATGACGTAACTTATTGTATTACTCCTCCATGACGTAACTTACTTATTTATTTATTTATTTATTGTCCTCTTCTGCTGCTGCTTCTCCGTCTTCTCCTCCATGACGTAACTTACTTATTTATTTATTTATTTATTGTCCTCTTCTGCTGCTGCTTCTCCGTCTTCTCCTCCATGACGTAACTTATTTATTTATTTAATTTATTGTCCTCTTCTTGCTGCTGCTTCTCGTCTTCTCCTCCATGACGTCTTACTTATTATTATTTATTTATTTGCTCTTCTGCTGCTGCTTCTCCGTCTTCTCCTCCATGACGTAACTTATTTATTATTTATTTATTGTCTCTTCTGCTGCTGCTTCTCCGTCTTCTCCTCCATGACGTAACTTATTTATTTATTTATTTATTGTCCTCTTCTGCTGCTGCTTCTCCGTCTTCTCCTCCCTGACGTAACTTATTTTATTTATTTATTTATTGTCCTCTTCTGCTGCTGCTTCTCCGTCTTCTCTCCATGACGTAACTCTTACTTATTTAATATTTATTTATTTATTATTGTCCTCTTCTGCTGCTGCTTCTCGTCTCTTCTCCTCCATGACGTAACTTATTTATTTATTTATTTATTGTCCTCTTCTGCTGTGCTTCTCCGTCTTCTCCTCCTTGACGTAACTTATTTTATTTATTTATTTATTGTCCTCTTCTGCTGCTGCTTCTCCGTCTTCTCTCCTTGACGTAACTTATTTATTTATTTATTTATTGTTCTCTTCTGCTGCTGCTTCTCCGTTGACGTAACTTATTTATTATTATTTAATTGTCCTCTTCTGCTGCTGCTTCTCCGTCTTCTCCTCCATGACGTAACTCTTGATATATTCTCGTCGTCTTTAATCTCGTGATTTGTAGATTTGTTTTTTTCTTATTTTTGTTATTATTATCATCGTTGTATTATGTATGTTGTTGTTTTGTTATTGTTGTTATTAGTTGTTATTATTGTTATTATTATTATTATTATTATTATTGTTATCTCATTATTATTTTTATTATTTTTTATTCATTATGTTATTTTTTTAAAGAATTATATGTTTGCATCATCATCATTATTATTTTTATTATTTTTTATTTATTATTGTTATTGTTATTTTTTTCAAGAATTGTATGTTTGTTGGTTCCGGCAGCGCTGGATGCCTGGCCGTGGCGACGCTGATGACAGGGCTCGGTTTCCGATCCTGCGGCGCCCGCACGGAAGGCCTGTCGTCGCTGGGCGGGCAGTGGGGCGCCGTGTGAGTGGGTGGTGCGGGCGGACCTGGGTGGTGGATGGTATACCTTTTCTGGATGTTTCCGTGTCGTTGTCGTGTGCAGAACTTTAATCATCATCGTTATTTCTTCATCGTCATCATTATCACCGACATCATTATCGTCGTCAATATCATTATCACCACCGTTATCATCAGCATCTACTGTCATCATATCATTTATTCCACCATCGTTATCATTATCAAAAATTACACCGCCACCCCCACCTCCACTCCACCTCCACCTTCCACCCCACCCCCCCTCCACCTCCTCCACCTCCTCCACCTTCCTCCTCTCCTTCCTCTCTTCCTCCTCCTCCTCCTTCCTCCTCCTCCTCCACCCCCCCCCCCACATCACCTCCTCCTCCTCGTCATCGTCATCCGTGGGCGGCGACGAGGAGGCGAGGAAGGGGCGGGAGACGTGCGGCTGCGGCTGAGGGCGTCATTAAAGTTGTGTAATGAGTTTTCTGGCTCGTGTGGCAAATGTGGTAAATATCCTTCGTCGGGGTGGGAGGGAGAGGGGAGGGGTGGGGTGGGGTGGAATAGGGGAGGAGAGGGGGAGGGAGAAAGGAAAGAAAAAGGAAAAGGAAAAGAAAAAGAAAAGGAAAAGGAAAGAAAAAAGAAAGGAAGCTAAAAAGAAAAGAAAAAAGGAAAACTAAAAGGAACAGGACATAAAAGAAAAGAAAGAAAAGATAGATAAAGAAAGAAAAGGAAGAGGGAGAAGAGGGAGGGAAAGAAGGAAAGAGAGGAGAGAGAGAGAGAAGAGAAAGACAAATAAACGTGTGTGCGCTACGCCTGTGTCTTCGAGAGAATATTCTCGCGTTTTCCCCCCCCACCCACCCCACCCCCCCACCCCGGCCCGGCTCTTACCCCCATCCTGCCCGCAATTGATTGGTCGCGTGAATATTTTCAACGTCTTTCGCGTGCGTTCCTCCTCCTCCCTCCCTCCCTCCCTCGCGTGCGTCCATTCGAATCTTGGCGCTTTGCAGTTTGTTGGGGGAAGGAAGGGGAGGGGGAAAGGGGGAGGGGTTAGCTGGGGGGAGGGGGAGGGGAGAGGGAGGGGTTGGTTGGGGGAGGGGAGCGGGGTTGGGGGAAGGGGGAGGAGGGGGGAGGTTGAGGGAGGGTTGAGGGAGGGAGGGGGTTGGGGAGGGGGAATGGGAGGGGTAGCTGGGGGGTTGGTGGGGGAGGGGAAGGGGTTGGCTGGGGTGGAGGAGGGAGGAGGGGGTCGGTGTCAGCAAGCGTGAGACAAACATCACGTGAGAGAGAGTGACTGAGTGGGGCATCCGCAGTGAAGAGTAACAGCAGTGCATGAGCATGCACGCGCGCACACACAAACAACACACACACACTTAAACACACACCACACACACACACAGACACTCTCTCTCTCTCTCTCTCTCTCTCTCTCTCTCTCTCTCCCTCTCTCTCTCTCTCTCTCTCTCTCGTCTCTCTCTCTCTCTCTCTCTCTCTCTCTTCTCTCTCTCTTCTCTCTCTCTCTCTCTCTCTCTTCCTCTCTCTCTCTCTCTCACACTCTCTTTTCACACTCACAACACACATGCACTAACGCACACATATACATAGTACACGAGGCGTCAGCTCATGAGCGTGAGGCACCGAGCAGAAGAGGGAGAGTGTATCTGCGTGTGTGCGTATGTGCGTGCGTGCGTGCGTGCGTGCGTCTCCCCGTAAGGCGAGAAGGCTAAGGGGCTCGCCAGTGCCAATCCACTGTAGCCGCTGCCATGCCACCCAACTCAGAGGCAACGTGGGCGTAGGGAGGGAGCTTGGGTGGGCGTAGGGCAAGAGGTGGGCGTCAGGCGGAGGGTGGGTGTAGGGCAGAGGGTGGGCGTCAGGCGGAGGGGGTGGGCGTCAGGAGGAGGGTGGGCGTAGGGCAGAGGGTGGAGGGGTGGGCGTCAGGAGGAGGGTGGGCGCCAGGCGGAGGCAGCTTGGGTGGGAATCAGGCGGAGGGTGGGTGTAGGGCAGAGGGTGGGCGTCAGGCGGAGGGGTGGGCGTCAGGAGGATGAGAGGGCGTAGGGTAGAGGGTGGGCACAGGGCGTAGGGGTAGGCGGGAGGGGGGGGCACAGGGCGTAGGGGTGGGCGTGAATGAATCCAGGATGAAGAGACTGTCTCGGGTGGATTACTCTCGCCTTGTACGACAGGTGTTGGCATGACTTTCGCACTCCATTGCCGTGGGAAAAACAGCAAATGGGTGACGCAGTGGCGCCGGGGGAGGGAGGGAGGGAGGGGGGAGAGGGGAAGAAGGGAAACCGGCGTGAAGGTCGCGCGCCTGTAACGAGCGTGGCGACTGCAGCGTGGCGGCGTGGAGGAGTGCAGGGGCGCGGGCGGAGGCGGGGCGGCGTGAGGGAGGCAGGGGCGGGGCGGGCGTGGGGAGGCAGGGGCGGCGGAAGGATGGCAGGGGCGCGGGGCGTGAGGAGGCGCGCGGGCGTGGAGGATGGCGGTGGCGGGCAAGCGGCAGGACGGGGCTGAGTTATGGCGGCGCGGACGGCGAGATTTATGGGTCCTCAGACGGCGATCCCGGGACGAACGGACTCGGCCAGCTGACTCCGCGCCCTTCAGGATCCAGGACCTCGACGCCGCGCTCGCCCTCGGAGGGAGGGGCCGGCGCTCGGCGGAGCTGACGCTCCATCGCCGTCGCCATCATCAATCGCCAACAGTAGCTCACCGCCGCCAACACAACCGCTTCCACTACTACAACAGTAACGGCAACAACAGCAAAGTGTCGAACCATCACCAGCCCGGCAATAGCTCTCTCTCTTCTCTGTCTGTCTCTCTCTGTCTCTCTCTCTCTCTCTCTCTCTCTCTCGTCTCTCGTCATCTCACTCTCTAACTCTCTCTCTCTCTCTCTTCTCTGCTCTCTCTCTCTCTCTCTCTCTCTCTCTCTCTCTCTCAAGCAACAGCATAAGCACCACCACCCACCCCACCACCACCATATTCAACAACAACCCACAACCACTATCATAACAACCGCCGCCTCTTAAACCAACACCACAACGGCCACCACCCACAACCAGCCACAAACACCAACAGCAGCACCTGCCCCCAGCGGTCCTGCTTGTAGCTGCTTACGAAATCTGCTTGTGGGGGGGGGGGCGAACCCTCCTCTCGCCTTTTTTTTTTTTTTTTTTTTTTTTTTTTTTTTTATAATGGTCGAGCTGTTGTTCATTACTCTACGTGTGATATCATCTAAATGTTGATTGCTTGAAGGAGTATAACCGTGAAAATGATACAGGAGATTGTGTTTGCATAATTTAATTTTTGATTTTTTCTCGAGATAAGAACATGAATTATTTTCTGATATTCTTTTCTCTCTGCAAAATCAGAGCGGAATTGTGTTCAAAGGCAAAGATGGGAAGATAAGATTGGGAAAGAAGAGAAAGAGGGAAGAGGAAGGAAGGAAGGAAGATTGAAATAGTGTATAATTATTTTTATTGAATTCAATTTTAGATGTCACGGGATTCTTCTGTGGAGGAGATTACTTTGTTAGATTTTCTTTTTAATTTTGGGTTTTATTTTGCACCTTCTTCTTCAACATAAACCTTTGTTTGAGGAAAATATGTTTCAAACTAACTATCTGCCGGTTTGTTAGAATTGCGCGAGACCCGATCTAAAGAATATTCGTATACTTGACATGCATAAATAAAGAAATAAATGCATATTTATCAGTCTAGACATGCATATCAACTTGGCAAATAGATGGTTAAATGTATATCTATCAGATATAGAGACAAATATGCCTTTATTTTTGCTTGACATGCATAAATAAAGAAATTAATGCATGTTTATCAGTCTAGACATGCATATCAACCGGGCAAATAGATAGTTAAATGTATATCTATCAGATATATAGACAAATATTCCTTTATTTTTGCTTGGCATGCATAGATAAAGAAATAAATGCATATTTATCAGTCTAGACATGCATATCAACCGGGCAAATAGATGGTTAAATGTATATCTATCAGATATATAGACAGATATGCCTTTATTTCTGCATCTGTATTTATGAAAATTCATTGGGTCGGGCCTGGCACAATTTTAACAAACCGGCCGTATTTTGCTTTGTTCTTAATGAATCTTTATACTTTTTTTTTTTTTTATTTTTTATTTTTTTATTTATTTTTTTTTATTTTTTTTTTATTTTTAATTTTTTTATATATATATATTTTTTTTTCTTTATACGTGTCCGGAAGCCATTCATTTTCTGCGCTGTGTTTCTCTTTCGAATGAACTCTAATTCAGGTGTCTAAATCAATTTCAGTTAGGGCTTCGTGTTATCATTCGATTATAGTCCTTTTTTGTGGTATGCATAAGGACTCCTCCAGATTCCGCAAAGGAGTGAATTTGCTTGGCGTGATAATCCTGTTTATTTCCCCAGGTTAATTGAGACTTGGCAACTGCTGACGGCTGAAATGTCGCGCTAAATATCTGTGACGGATTTTTTTCTTCTTTTTTTTTCTTACAATGATTGAGAGGAAAGAGGAGAGGAAGAGAGGAGGGAGAGAAGGAGAAAGGGAGAGGAGGGAGAGGGAGAGAAGGAGAAGAGGGGAGAAGAAAGAGAAGGAGAGAAAGGGAAAAGAGAGGAGGGGAGAGAAGAGAGATGAGAGAAGGAAGAAGAAGAGAGGAGGAGAAAGAGAAAGGAGAGGGAGGAGAGAGAGGGAGAGAAGGGAAAGAGAAGAGGAAGAGAGAGATGGAGGGAGAGAAGGGAGGAGAAAGGGAGAGAGGGAAGAAGAGAGATGGAGGAGAAAGGGAGAAAGAGAGTGAGGAAGAGACGGAGAGAGAGAGAAAGGGAAATGGAGAGTTAGAGTGGGCGAGGATAGAGACAGAGGGAGGGAGAGAGAAAGGAGAGAGGAGAGAAAAAAGGGGAATGTAAGAGAGAACGAGAGAGAGAGAGAGAGGAAACGAGAGAGACAGACAGACAGACAGACAGACAGAGAGACAGAGAGACAGAGAAAGCGAGAGAGAGAGAGGTCTACAGAAAGAAAGACATACAAACACATACGCGTGAAAAAAAAGAAAAGAAAGAAAAAAGAAAAAAAACGGAGTCCAGCGTTGGCCACGAGATTAACTCTTGTTTATGCAAATGAAGTCCATCTCAACCCCCTGTCTATGAGTGCTGACAGTGTTGCCGCCTCGCCCTGCAGACCTTGGCTTGGCGAGCGAAAGGGGGCAAGTGAGTACCCCGGGGGCAAGTGTGTACCGAGGACTGACGTAATGCGGATCTTCTTCTTCTTCTCTTCTTCTTCTTCTTCTTCTTCTTCTTCTTCTTCCTTTTCGTCTTCTTCCTTCTTCTTCTTCTTCATCTTCTTCTTTTTTTTCTCATCGTTGGGATGTATTTGGTTAGATTTTTCTCTTGTCTGTTTGGTTCTCTCTGTCTGTCTGGATCTGTTCTGTCTTCTGTCTGTCTGTCTGTCTCTATCGCTGTCTCTATGTCTCTCTCTCTCTCTCTCTCTCTCCTCTCTCTCTCTCTCTCTCTCTCTCTCTCTCTCTCTCTCTCTCTCCTCTCTCTCCCTCTCCCTCTCCCTCGTCTCTCTCTCTCTCTCTCTCTCTCTCTCTCTCTCTCTCTCTCTCTCTCTCTCTCTCTCCTCTCTCTCTCTCTCTCTCTCTCTCTCTCTCTCTCTCTCTCTCTCTCTCTCTCTCTCTCTCTCTCTCTCTCTCTCTCTCTCTCTTCTCTCTCTCTCCTCTCTCCTCTCTCCTCTCTCTCTCTCTCTCCCTCCCTCCCTCCCTCCCTCCCTCTCTCTCTCCCTCTCCCCCTCTCTCTCTCCCTCTCCCCCTCTCTCTTCATCTCTCCGTCCCTCCCTCCCTCCTCCCTCCTCCTTCCATCCCCTTCCTCCCTCTCTCCTTTCCTCCTCTCTCCCATATGTCTGACGCTCTGACTCTTCCAACATGTCTCCTGCAGCTTCAGATCAAAGGCCGGATTCGCCAACCTGCTTCCGGGCCCCTCGACGGACACAAAGTAGATTCCGTAGATATCAAGGGCGCCTTTGACAGCGTCTCAGACCCCTCTGTTGGTTCTCTGGGAATTAAAGTATTTTTTTAAGTTGATGGGGAGGTTCCTGTTACGGATAAGGGATGCTCGCGAAACATGGACAGCCGTTTGTGGAAAGGTGTGTATTTTACCGGTTTCGATTTGCGTCTCTTCGTCGGAAATACTTGACGAAGATGTAGTCGAAGCCGGTGAAATATATCTCTTGTATTGTGAAGATATTCGTTCTCATTCTTGCCTTTCCACATTTGTCAACATGAATACGGTTCGTGGAAAGCCGTTGTATGGTGTTTGGGCAACTTCCGTGTGTAGGCCGCAAGGAGGAGCAGTGTTGTTGTGTTTAACGTACTTACTCTCTTTTTGCAAACTCAAGCAGTGAATTGGGAGAGTTATGTAAGGACACGTCCTATGCTGGTGACAACCTCATTCAGGTCTTTAATATGATATGTTAGGGTATTTCTAAGATTTTTTTCCCCATGACCTCATAATCAACCGAGCCAAAGCTATACATTAAGTTTCGACTTTGCAGACCGACTTGAGTTAGGTGGACGGGTTATTACAAAGACTGATTCTTACGAGTGTCTCGGTGTTCTGATGGTGTGCCTCTCGTCACGTGATTCTCGTTGCGTCCCAGGAAAGTGTTTTATAAATGAAGGGAAGTTGCGCGGTTGTGGGAGCCCGGTTCGTAGCCTCCTATATGCTCTCAAACCCTATGACGGTTCGTACAAGGATATGAGAGTTATATTTGCCATGGGGAAGAAACTGGACCTCCTCTTCAGCCACAGTCGTGCTACACAAATTAACACCGTACTCGCCACCAAGCCCTTAAAACCTTCACCCAGACTCTGTCATGCGGTCAGAAGGAAGAGCCAAGGCTGCCCAGAGCATCCGCTTGGCGTTCCTAGGACGGAGTTTTCTAAACCTTATCGTAAACCTTATCATAGGACTTATGTAGGCCTATATATTGATTATTTGGCAAGATCTCTGACCTCAGCAGCAGGACTTAAAAACTGAAATATAGAGATGGAAGGCTACGTCCATCTCGTGGTCACCCCCACTTTCACGCTGCTATGATGCCTCCGCTGATCCTCGTGGATCTGCAGGGATCGCCGCCTTAATTCCTGGCATTTGTAAAGAAAGTGAGCGAATTTCAGGCTGTTTAAGCGCAACTGACGCCGAGACAGTAGCCGTATTCATTGCCTTAAAGAGAAGCAGTAGACATCAGCCCCGCCTTTTTTTTTTTTTCTTCCTCCACTTCTCTTCTTCTTCCTTCTTTCCTTCCTTCTAACAGTCAAAACGCATTTATAGTAGCCTACATATAAATATCTTTCACCATCTTTCTAGGCGTCCCGAGAAGGGTATTCATGAGTCACTGTGCTTGGGTATCCTTTCGTATTGGCTTGTGTTCGTATTGGTTGATCATTTAACAAGCACTTGCGAACGAGGAACTATGCAAAGCTATGCCATTATTACGATCCAAAATGAAAAAGTGTTATCATTTCTCTTAGAGTTCATAAAGATCAGGTATAGATTACAAGAAGGCGAGGAGCATGAGCATGGTACCAGCTGACACTACGAGAGCATTGCCGGAACACTAGGTCGAGAAAGGCTCCAAAAGTCTAGAAATGACAGCACGTTGCATGAACCCGACTGCGAATGAGATACGTGTACATTGTGGAGCATGTAGAAGATACAGATTTTCGGAGACAAATACTTGCGGTCACTGCAAAATGTGCAAGACACCCAAGTCCTCCGCTCGTACTCATTGCCTCCTCCAGTGGTTGTCAAGCCCCGTGCTGGCGACCGGAGGAGGGCTGAAAGAACTCTCGTGAAGCCCCCGGGAAAGTTTGGAGAAATAAGTCCAGAAAAAAAAACTGCTAGATTCACCAAATAATGTATATATTATAATATTATACCGCATTTTCGTAGTCCAGAAAAAATAACGGTTAGATTCACCAAATAATGTGATGTTATATATTATGATATTATGCCGCATTTTCGTGGTGTAAGCTACCGTTGAGACACTGGAACGGGGAAATATTTGTGGGTAATAGCGAAAGTTTTTTCTTGAATATTAGGGAAGTATGTGTGTTTCAAGCCGGAGGGTCGCCGGATACCGCAAACATTTCGTGTTCAGGGTGACTTGTATCTTATCGATCGTGTAACTTGTGCAGTAGAAAAATATTTACATTATTTTTTTTCAGTTAATAAGTTTTGATATGGACACAGACCTCGTGATTTATGATTATTTGGTGCTTTGTTTACCTCTTATCAAAGATATATAAATAAACTTAGTCCTTGGATGCAAACCCATAGGCATGTCTAAGTTTTGTGGACTGATGGTCTTCTTCATCAATAGAAGCTCGGCCAGACTGGGTACGCACTGAAGTTTTATGCAGAGCTTGTATATTGTTCTGTAAATAAACTTCTCAAGGCAAGCTAACCCCCTTGTCCGACGCCTACTCTCTCTCCTCTTTTCTCTCTTTCTCTCTCTTCTCCTCTCTCTCTCTCTCTCTCTTCTCTCTGCTCTCACTCTCCTCTCTCTCTCTCGTCTCTCTCTCTCTCTCTCTCTCTCTCTCTCTCTCTCTCTCTATTATCGTATTATATATATTATCTACTATATAATATATATCTATATCTCTATATATAGATAATATATATATATATATATATTATATATATAATATATATGATATATATATATATATATATTATATATATATATATATATATATATATATATATATATATATACTATATATATATATATATATATATATATATATATATATGTATATGTGTGTGTGTGTGATGTGTTGTGTGTGTGTGTGTGTGTGTGTGTGTGTGTGTTGTGTCGTGTGTGTTGTGTGTGTGTGTGTGTGTGTGTGTGCTTGTGTAGGTAGGCACAATATAAATATATATATGCCTACCTATTTCATAGATACACAAAACCATCAGAAGTTTGTGTTTAAAGGCATTGGTGAGAGAGGGCTGCTTGATTTGACTTGCGAGGAGGCAAGCACACAAAAGCGAGAGAAAGAGGAGAGAGGAGAGAAGCAGCAAGTTCCATGCCGCCGTGGCTCGCCCCTGCGCAGCGCTCTGCAGCCCCGAAGACGTCCAGCCGGCGTGCACGGGAGCGTCACGCGGCGCAGCGAGAAAGGAAGTGTTTGATGGCCTCAATGAGCGAGGCCCATTCGAGGGCGCTCAGCCCGGGGCCCGCGCGGTCTGGGGCCAGCGGGACCTCGCAGACCACGCTTCATTGTCCCCGCTGACCAGGAGTGGGGACTGGCCCTATCTAAGGCCGAAACTCCCTTCTAGATTGAAGTGTTAGAGGAGGTGCGGTTAGGATTTGAGGACGGCGGTGGTGGCGTCGCTGGCCATCGCTGCCGTTGCAAGTACTTTCGCTAATTGAGGAAGAGCCTTGCATCATGGCTCGGGGCCGGGGGGGGGGGGGTGCTGGTAGTTGCGATCCCCTTGAGTGGTGGTGAGGAGGGGGAGAGGCTTTGTGTGCGCGTTGTTTGTTTGTGCGTGTGCGCGTGTGCGTGTGCGTGACGGGGGGGTAGATGGAAGCCTTGATGGCGCGGGCGGGCGGACGCTGCCAGGAAGGTGTCGCCGGCAGCCGCTGGCTCCGCGACTCGGCCTCTTAAGGAGTATCGGTTTCTGGCAGCCACGGGCGAGGGCGGGGCGGGCGGGCGGGCGCCGTCGCGGGGCTCGTTGGCAGGAGAGAGGGTGACGAGGGCGGGGAGCTGACGCAACGGGCGCCAAGCTGTCTGCAAGGCGCCGAGGTGGGTGGTGGAGGCCGGAGGGAGGGGGGGCGGCGGGGACGGAAGTGATGGAGATCAATGGGGTTCACCACAGCGGCGCTGCGAGGGGATTGGAGTGGGATGGGCAGCATCTCCGCCCCTGGAGGAGGGGAGGCGCCCACGAGGGAGGGTGTGGGGGGGGGGGAGTTGGCGAGGAGAGCAGGGATTAGGGGGAAGAGGAAGCGGGGCTACCTGTCGCCAAGTGTGTGAGGCCGTGACAGCTTTACATGGGCGAGGTTGTCACGGGCAGCCAGGCGGGTTGGCACTCCTCTCGCCCGCGCCAGTGCCTCCTCGCGTGCTTGCGCCTGGCCCTCCGCCGCGCGCCCTGCTCCCCAGCTTGGCCCCGCTTGTTCTTTTCCCTTTCTTCCCTTCTTCTCCCTTCTTCTCCCTTCTTCTCCCTTCTTCTCCGTTCTCTTGGTCTGCTTCTTCGCCCGCTTCTCGCATATTCTACTATGCTTTTCTCTGCTCACTGCTATTATGTTATTTTATTTTCTGTTTTTATCATTATTATTATTATTATTTCCTTATTTTATGATATTCTGCATTCATTCTTTTATTTTATTGTTTTTTAATCTGTTATTCTCTTACATTTTTCCTGTTATTCGTCCATGTCGTTATATCATATATTTTCCCTTTCAATGCTCAAGGAGGAAGAAAAATAAAGAGGAGGAAAAGAAAATACGAGAAAGAGGAAAAGGGAGGAAGAAGAAGAGGGGAACAATAGAAGAAGCGGAGAGAGGAGGAAGAGGAAGGAGGAAAGAAAGAGGAGAAAGGAGGGAGGGAGAAGGCCGAGGAATGAGAAAGAAAATAGGAGAGGAAGAGAAGAGAGCGGAGGAGGAGAAGGAGAGGAAGAGAAGTGAAGAGGAGGAATAAGAAAGAGAGAAGTAGGAGGAGGAGAGAATAAGAAAGAGGAGAAGTAGGAGGAGAAGGAATAAGAAAGAGGAGAAGAATAGAAAGAGAGAGAGGAGGAGAGGATTAAGAAAGAGGAGGGGAAGAGAAGAAGGAGAATAAAAGAGAGTAGAAGTAGGAGGAGGAGGAGGAATAAGAAAGAGAGGAAAGTAGAGGAGGAATAAACAAAGGGAGTAGAAGTAGAAGTAGGAGGAGGAATAAGAAAGAGGAGGAAAAATAGGAGGAGGAGGAGGAAGAGGAGGACGCGAAAGAGGCCGGCGCGCCGTTCCTCCGACAGCGGCCGAGTTGAACTTTGAGTAAACTGACGCGCGAGGAGGCCATTATCCGTCTCGAGACTCGGGGAATGGGAAGCAAGAAGCCAGATTCTTCAAGACGCCGCGAGTTTTCTTTTTTTTTTTTTTTTCTCTCTTTCTCCTTCTCTCGTGTTTGTCTGTGAGCACCGCGCGTGTTCCTATTTTGGGTGTTTTTTTTTTTTTTTTTTTTATTTATTGTTATTTATCATCATCATCATATATTATCATCATCATCATCATCGTCATCATCATCATCAATCGTCAATCATCATCACATCATCATCATCATCATCACCATTTCCATACATTCTTATTTTTGTGGTTTATTTATTTGTGTGTTTATTTTTCACGGATATTCGTCGTCATCATCATCATCATCATCATCATCATCAATCATCATCGTCATCACATTTCCATACATTCTTATGCGGTTTATTTATTTGTGTTTTATTTTTCGGATATTCGTCATCATCATCATCAATCATCACCACACATCATCATCATTACCATCATCATCATCATCATCATCATCATCATCAATCGTCATCACCATTTCCATACATTCTTATTTTTGCTTATTATTTGTGTGTTTACTTTTCACGGATATTCGTCATCATCATCATCATCATCATCCATCATCATCATCATCATCATCATCATCATCATCATCATCATCATTTCCATATATTCTTCTTTTTTGCGGTTTATTTATTTGTGTGTTTACTTTTCACGGATATCCTGTGCGAACGACTTTTCCCGAGAGTTCCGCCACGGAAGAAAGGAAGGAGGAAGGAACGAGATAATGATTGCGAGGGAAAGGGTTGATCGATGACGGCCATCGCGACCCGGATGATGCCCGGGGTCGTAAAAAATATTTCCCTTAAAAGTCCATCGAACGGGAGGGGGGGAGGGGGAGGGGGGAGGGGGAGGGAGGGGGAGGGGGAAAGAAAGGTCTTCCCCGAAAACGTGACTCGTGAGGGTCTTTCTCTCTTCGCTTTCGCCGAGAGGAGGTTGTCTCGAAGTTGGGGAGAGGGATGCTGTTGCTTGTCGCTCTTTGTGTGTTTGTTTTTGTTTTGTTTGGTTTTGGTTGTCGCTCTTTGTGTGATTTTTTTGTTTTTTTTTGTTTTGTTTTTGCTTGTTGCTCTTTATGTGATTTTGTTTTTGTTCTTTTGTTTTTTGCGTCACTCTTTATGTGATTTTGTTTTTTGTTTTGTTTCTTTTTTGTGTGTCACTCTTTATGTGATTTTGTTTTGTTTTTGTTTTGTTTTCCTTCTTTTTGCTAGTTGCTCTTTATGTGATTTTGTTTTTGTTGTCTTTTTCTTTTTGCTAGTCATTCTTTATGTGATTTTTTTTGTTTTGTTTATTTTCCTTCTTTTTGCTAGTTGCTCTTATGTGATTTTTTTTTTTTTTTTTTTGCTAGTCATTCTTTATGTGATTTTTTGTTTTGTTTTTTTTTTTTTTTTTTTCTTTTTGCTAGTCATTCTTTATGTGTTTTTTTTTTTTTTTTTTTTGTTTCCTTCTCGGATGCTGCTGCCCGGGCGGTAATAATCATGTCGGGAAGTTTGGCTGGAGATGAGATGAGATGAGAGGGGGATATTTATACGACGGGGAAATCCCCTCGCTTGAATCTCGCGGCCTCAGAGTGCCAGGGAGGATTAAAAGTGCCGAGAGGAACAGTTGCACAACTCCGCGCGGGGCCGAAGTTCAGATGCACGAGCGGACGGGGTGTTCTTGTTCACGGACGGGGTGTTCTTGTTCGGACGGGGTGTTCTTGGACGTTCCACGGGGCTGCTTTTTGTTCTTGTTCACGGACGGGGTGTTCTTGTTCACGGACGGGGCTGGCTCTTTGGGTTGCAGGGCTTTGTTGTACTCGTGTGTGTACGTATTTGCTTATAGACGTACACCCAGCTCGTATACTTAATGCAGGTACACATAAAAATAATACAGGTACACAAAAATACAAGTACGGTACTGGTATCCTACTCAAGATCTCCTCCCTCTCTCATAGTTTACTTTCTCCCGCCACAGCCTATCCCTGTGCCTCTCCCTACGCTCCTTCTCTCTCCCTTCTCCCCTTTTTCTGCTTTCCTCCAATCGGTTCTTCCCCTTATCCCTTTCTCCTGCCCTTTCCTTTACTCTACCCTTTCCCCTCCCCTTTTCTCCTCCTCTCCCTCTTCCTCCCCTTTTCCCCTCCTTCCTCTTTCTCTTCCTCTTCTTCCTCCTCTCCCTCCTTCCTTCTCTCTCCCTCCTCTTTCCCTCCCCTCTCCCCACCTTCCTCCCCTTTCCCCTCCTTCCTCCCTTTCCCCTCCTCCCTCCCCCTTCCCCCTCCTTCCTCCTCCTCCCCCCTCCTTCCTCCTCCTCTCCCGCCCTCCCCACTGTTCCTTGTTCCTTGCGGTCTTCCCACTCCCCCTTACGCTCTGTCTCTCCGACCTTTACGGGGCGTGAGTGCTGTCTTTACACGCCTCGTCTTGCAGCGTTAAGGTCACAGCTCTTTGACCTTTGGGCTGTCTTGTCTGTGACTGTGCTGGTGCCCCCCTCCCCCCTTCCTCTCCCCCCCTCCATGTCCCTTGGCTGTGTGTGTGTGTGTGTGTGTGTGTGTGTGTGTGTGTGTGTGTGTGTGTGTGTGTGTGTGTGTGTGTGTTTCTGTGCGTGACTGTTTGCTGGTTGGTTGTTTGGTTATGAAACGATTATTAATTTCATTATTTAGGGGCGTTGTGTGTTCGTCTTGTTTGTATGTTTTTTTATCGTATGCTTCTTGTCTCTTTTACTTCTTTGCTTTGATATTCTTTTCGTTTTTTTTTCTCTCTCTCCTCTCCTCTCTCCCCTATCCTTTTCTCTCCACGAATGTCATAAAAACGGAGAGATTAAAGTAATGCTTTATGGAACGTAGGCTACTGAATGGTATAGCAAAAGACGGGAAGAGGATTATATACTCGCATGATATAAAGGGGGACGAGAGGGCTCTATACAGGTGACCCCAACAGGTGTAAAGGGACGGCGAGTTTGGGTACGGAAGGGGAGGGGGAGAGGAGGGGGGAGAGGGGTGGAAGGGGGAGAGGGGGGAAGGGGGAGAGGGGAGGAAAGGAGGAGGGAGGGGGAGAGGGGGGAGAGGGGAAAGGGAAGGGGGGAGGAGGGAGGGGAAGAGAGGGGTAGAAGGGGAGAGGGGAGGGGAAAAGGGGAAAAGGGAAGGAGAGAGGGAGAAGAGGGAGAAGGGAGGGGACAAGGGGAAAGGGAGGGGGGAGAAGGGAGGGGAAGAGAGGGGTAGAAGGGTGAGGGGGGGGGAAAGGGGAAAGGGAGGGGAGAGGAGGGGAGGGGGGGAGATGAAAGCAGGTTCTGGTGATTTGATAAGCTTAAGGAACGGCGGTCGTTCTAAGTCTCTCTGTGGACCGACCCAGATGCGACTGCCATTAAATAAATAAAAAAAAGTGACCTGACCATCTCAAGATTATCTCTCTTATAAAAAAAGAGGGGGGAGGTATTGGCGTGGGGAAGGGGGGGGAGAAAGGGAAGGTGGGGGTTGGGGGTATGGGATGGGATGGGGGTAGAAAAGGAGGGGTTGGGGTGTGGGGGATGGAGGGAAGGTGGAGGCTGGGGGGATGGGGAAGGAGGGGGTTGGGGGTAGAAATGGAAGGGGTTGGGGTGTGGGGGTAGGTGGGAAGGTTGGGGGATGGGGGTAGAAATGGAAGGGGGTTAGGGGGGTTGGGGGTATTGGGGAAGGGTTTTTGGGCGTCGAGTCGGGCCGCGTCCCCTTTCGAAATCGGGCCAGGTGTGACAGGTGCGCGCCGGGATGAATTTTAATGGCTCTACTCGCGGCGGGATCGGCGGGGGGGGGGATAGGGGCGGGCGGGGGGGGAGGGGGGGAGGAAGGATGGTGAGGAGAGGAGGAGGGGGGGATAGAAGCTGCTTTGACCGGGCGATTCGGCGGGTGATTTACCGGCGCTGCGACCCCGGTGGCGGCGGCGGCGCTGGCGAAGGTCACGGACGGCTTTGTGGAAGGGAGAACCGGGCTCCGCTTTTGGTGTCGCCGGTGATGCTGCGGCGTGTGTGTGTGTGGGGTGTGTGGGGGTGGGTGTGGGTGGGTGGGTGTGGTGTGGGTGTGTGTGTGTGCGGTGTGGGTGTGGGTGTGTGGGTGTGTGCGGTGTTGGGTGTGGGTGTGGGTGTGTGGGGTGTGGGTGTGTGTGCGTGTGTTGTGTGGTGTGTGTGTGTGTGGTGTGTGTGTGTGTGTGTGTGTGTGTGTGTGTGTGTGTGTGTGTGTGTGTGTGTGTGTGTTGTGTGTGTGTCTGCGCGGACGAGTGCGTAAGCCTGCCAATGCCCAATTTATAGTATAACTCAGATCGAAGTATTTAATATATATATTTAATTCCACAATACCATCAGTTCCTCGGTGCGTGTGCCTGTGTGTAAGCCTATCAATGCCCAATTTATGATACAATCTAGATCGAAGTATTTAATATCTACATTTAATTCCACAAAGCCGCCAGCTCCCCGGTGCGTGGCGCTTCCGTTTAGCCCAAAACCAGAACGCCCCGTCCCTTGCTTCCCATCTTGGGGATGAAAGCGCGACTGTCATTGTCCTCTCTTCACGCCAGAGAAGGGACGCCGCTCTTATCATAATGGCGAGGAATCTTATTGGGATCTCGGGGTGTGCTTGGGTGTGGTGACGAAGGCGAAGGGACGTGTTAAACAAGGATCTCGGGGTGTGCTTGGTGTGATGACGAAGGCGAAGGGACTTGTATGTGTGTGATGCCGAGGGGGACTTGTGTGTGTGTGTGTGTGTGTGATGGTTATGATGCCAGGGGGAAGGTCGTGCGTGCGTGGGTCTCGGTTATCTCCGGGCTTCGCGAAATGAAGAGGGGGAAGAGGAAGGGGGAGGGAGAGGGGGAGAGGAGGGGGAGGGAGAGGGGTAGGGGGGAGGGCAGGGGGAAGGGAAGGGAGGGAAGAGGATGGGAAGAGGAAGAGGGAAAGGGAAAGGGAGGGAGGAAGAGGGAGAGGGGAAGGGAGGAAGATGGAGAGGGAGAGAGAGGAGGAAGAAAAAGGAAAAAGAAGAAGAGGAAGATTAGAAGAATTAGATTGAGGAGGATAACTAGGTGAGGGAGAATAGGGAGTAGTGGAAGATGAAGAGGGGGGCAGCTCAGAGAATAATAGAGGGAAAAATATGGATAGCAGAATGCACGAAGGCTGTCTCCTCGGGCGGGGTGCGGCGGGCGGCGGGCGGGGCGGTTCTGGCAGCTTCGTCGGCGCGAGGGAGGGCGGGCGGGGGGCGGGGGGCGTGCGGGCGCTTCGGGCGAGGGCTGGAGCGACCCAGGCGGACCTGTGTTTGTGCAGAGATTAGGCGGGACTCGCGAATGATTAGGGCGATTTGAGGTAGCCTTTTGAGCCGATCTGGAAGGGATTACAAAGAGTTTACGTTGGCTTTCGCGCCCTGCGGTGGAGGCTCTTCTCGGGGGGGGGGGGATGGGCGGGCGGGCGGGGGAAGGGGTGGGGGGATGGGGGGATGGGGGGATAGTGGGAGTAGTAGAGGGAGAAGGAAAGAGGGTAGATGGGTAGGGGGGGAGGGGAGGGGTAGGGGAGTAGGAGGAGAAAGGAAAGAGTTGGTAGATGGGGTGGTGGGGGGGAAGGGGAGGAGGTGGGTGTGGGCGTGGCGGGGAAGGAGGCGGAGCGGATATGGTGTGTGTGTGAGGTGGATTATTTTTATCTGTAGGATGGCGTAGGAACCGCCGTTATTGTAGTAGGAGGCATTTTTGTGGATTTGAGGTGGAGGATGGTGGAGGGAGAGGCAGGTGGGGGGAGGGAGATGTCGGTCGCCGTTGGTGCCGACGGACCGCGCCGCGAAACTCTCCTCGAAGACGTTCTACGAGGAAGGAAGAAAAGAATCTTACGAGGTTTCGTTTCTCAATCTCTTCTCTCTCTCTCTCTGTCTCTCTCTCTCTCTCTCTCTCTCTCTCTCTCTCTCTCTCTCTCTCTCTCTCTCTCTCTCTCTCTCTTCTCTCTCTCTCTCTCTCTCTCTCTCTCTCTCTCTCTCTCTCTCTCTCTCTCTCTCTCTCTCTCTCTCTCTCTCTCTCTCTCTCTCTCTCTCTCTCTCTCTCTCTCTCTCTCTCTCTCCCCCCACGAAAGTTTTGAGGTTTTTGAGATCGCGATTATTCTCAATTAGGTTTATGGCGCCTTCGTTTGGTTTCTCTCTCTCGTTTTTTTGTTTTGTTTTTGCTTCGTTTTATTGTTGTTTTAGTTTTTGTTTTTTGCTTCGTTTTATTTTTTATTTTTATTTTTTGCTTCGTTTTATTGTTGTATTTTTTTTGTTTTGCTTTGTTTTTGCTTCGTTTTATTATTGTTGTAGTTGTTGTTGTGGGCGTGTGCTTGCGAGTGTGTGTATATATTTTGCGTGTGCATTTCCGTCGGGGGGGGGGGGGGGGGGGAGACGTGAATCTGGCAGGTAAGTGTCAGGAATGTGAGGCAGAACAAAGCCTTATATCGCAGGTGATGGAGTATTCCCCTCCAATCCCCCCCCCCCGGCCCTCTTCTCCAAATCTGGCTGGTTTACGAAGGGAGAGAGGGGAGGGGAGGGGAGGAGGAGGGGGGGAGGGGAGGGGGGAGTATGAAGTATGATGGAGCTGGTGCCGGGAGGAAGGGAACGCTAATATGTGTTCCATCATTTCACGAGGGAGGAGGAGGAGGAGGAAGAGGAGGGAGGGCGGGGGGGATGAAGTAGAGAGAAGAGAAGAAGAGAAGAAGAAGAAGAAGAGAGAAGGAGAAAGAGAAGAAGGACAGGAGGAGAAAAGGAAATGGAGGAGAACGAGGACGAGGCAAGAAGAAGACGACGATGATGAGGAAAAGGAAGGGGACGAGGGCAAGAAGAAAGAAAATGACGATGGAGGAGGGGAGAAGGGGGGGGGCGAGGACAAGGACGAGAAAGAAGAGAACGAGGACAAGAAGAAAGAGGACGACGACGATGATGAGGAGAAGGAGGAGGCCGAGGACGAGGACGAGGTCTAGAGAAATAGGATAGCCGCCCGAGTGAGGAAGGGTGATCGAAGAGGGAGCAGGAGGGGACGAGGAGGAGGAAGAGGAGGACGAGAAGAAAGAGGATGACGATGATTGAGAAGGAGGGGGATGAAGACGGAGAAGCGGAGGACGACAACAATAGATGAGCGACAAAGGAGGGACGACTATGTGATGAACGAATAAATATTAGAGGGGTAGGAGGAGAAAGCGAGAGCAATTAGGCTAGAGAATGAAGAGGACAACAGCCGTGTTTATTAGATCTCAGGAAAGAATCGTCCAGGCAGACCGCAGTTAATAATGGCGACCTGGATTGTCGTGAGAAGTGGGCAGGCGCGGTTTCTGGGCGTGGCGTTTTGATGGTGTGTGTAAGATCGTAATACATAGCAGGAGAACACTTATATAAATAGTAGCTAGGTCGATAATTATGTAAGATATGGGTAGATAGTCTTAATAGATATGTGAGTGCGCGTAGGGTATATGCTGGTCCTCCATGTGTGGAGATTTGCCCGGAATGATAAGGAGAGAGGGCCGGTCGCTTATGTGTTGCGAGAGCTCACTTCGAGAGAGCGAGGAGGGAGGTGGCAGCAGCTAGGTGAGAGAAGGCGAGGGGAGGGGAAGGAAGGGGGGCGGGCCGCGGCGGGATCTTTGGGGATCGGCTGGGTTTAAAACTAAATTTAGCGTCCGAACCGCGGGTCGTAATGGGGTGCTTGGCTGGGCGGGGTCCGGGGCGGATGGGCGCCGATCTGCCATCGTGCGTTTCGGGATTCCAGCGCTCAGCGATGCTCGCTCAGTCTGCCGGGCTTCGGCCCTTGCTGGCGGGATCCGGTCTCTTCGCTCTCTGGTTTTCTTTCGGCGTCTGTCTGTTGTTATGTATGTCTGCAGGGATTATAAAATTCGTTCCCTCTATTTGTGTTTGTGTGTTGTGTATTGAGTTTCTAATCTTAATGGTTACTATTATTTTTATCTTTATTTTTTTGGTGTATTTTTAATTATGTTTGTTGTTCTCTTGTGATATGTTTTAAGTATGTTGTTCTTCGCGCTCCTGCCCTCTTTTAGTTACCCAGCGCTCGCGGTTCGCTGGTTTTTGATTTCGTCGTCCCTCGGCCGGATTTGGAACTGAGTCGTACTATGAGCGGAAGCAACGGCCCTACTCGCGGCAGAATACTTAATAGTCCCGAGATGCGTTACGTCCGGGGTCAAGCTGAGCCCAGAGTAGGTGTTAGTCAATGGGGCGTGTGCGGTTCAAAGGAGATGCTATGTTTAGCGTCCGTATTGAGGTCGGCGGTGTTGTAAGGTTGTAGAACCGCGGAACGGGAGGGAGCAGGCAGCGTGTTGGACGGTAGGGTGCGCGTGAGATTGTACCGGCGGTTACAGCGTCGTCGAGGATATGAGTGGGATTGATCGAAATGGGTACATCCCAGCGATGATGGGTAATATGGTAGAAGTCTGCTTGGAGTCGTGCGCGTAGATAGGGCAGACGATACTCGGGTGGGAACGCTGCCGTCTGGTCAGATCTCGACAGCGCTGTCGCTAGCAGGTACACGAGAGGGGTCGGCTCTTCGTTGTTTGGGATAATTGCTTATATGGTTGAAGTCCTCCCAGGGTTTAGTTAAGTGTGTAGAGAAGTGAATGTTGCGTTCATGTGAGATGGAGACGGGTTGGTGGCTAATCACGCTTCAGCAGTGCTGTAACATGCAGGAAACAGCCGGAAGTTTCCTATTAGCTCCGGTATGCGCTGTTTTGGACGACCTAGACTGCCTTACGTAGGGTGTATATACTCCCGTCCGTTATGTCCTCCTTCTCTTTCCGGTTCTGCTCCTACTCCTCCCTCCTCCTCCGTCCTTCTTCCTCCTTGTTCCTCCTCCTTCTCCTCCTCCTCCTCCTATCCTCTCTCCTTCCCACCTCTCCTCCTCAACTCACTCTTCACCCTCTTCTCTTCTTCTTTTCTTCTCTATCTGCCTCTTCCTCTCCCCCCCCTTCTCTACTACTCGCTTCCTCCTCCTCTTCTCCCCTCCTCTATCTCCTCTTCCTCTTCGCTCCCCCTGCCTCTATCTCCCCTTCCTCCGTGCTTTTGGCTCTAATGGATAGACATAGTATAATATTTGCATAGTGCCATTGTATGATACACTCGGCATTGTCATGTAACTGATCCCTGCCGCAGTCATCGTCCGTCCGCGAGGGGGCGCGCGCGAGGGCCCCTTGACACGTGTGCTCGAAAGGGAAGCGAAAGGTCTGTCGGAAACGAGGATAGGAAAGGAGTAAGGAGGAGAAGGAGAGGAGTAGGAGGAGTAAGGAAGAATGTCGTCCCTCTGTGGCTTCGAAACGCCAATGTCATTCGAGGAAGAAGCTGAGGGAGACGAGGATTAGGGAAGAGGAGTAAGGAAGAAAAGTCGTCCCTGTCTGTGCTTCGAAACGCCAATGTTAATTCGAGGAAGAAGCTGAGGGACACGAGGATTAGGGAAGAGGAGTAAGGAAGAAAAGTCGTCGTCCTGTCTGTGCTTCGAAACGCCAATGTTAATACGAGGAAGAAGAGCTGAGGGAGACGAGGATTAGGGAAGAGGAGTAAGGAAGAAAAGTCGTCCCTGTCTGTGCTTCGAAACGCCAATGTTAATACGAGGAAGAAGAAGCTGAGGGAGACGAGGAGGAAGGAAGAGGAGTAAGGAGGAGGAAGCCTTTTTTCCCTTTCTAGATTTCTTCGTGTGTCCTTTCGGGAAGTTGTTGTCCTGGCTGCTTCTTTTCTTTCTTCGCTCTCTCTCTCTATCTGTCTGTTTATCTTTCTTTCTTTCTCTATATCTGTCTAGCTATCCGAGTGTCTGTCTGTCTGAAGTCTGAGGAGTAAGGAGGAGGAAGCTTCGGCATCGCGCCTCCGTCGGGGGAGGAAGGAGGGTGAAAGGAGGAGGAGGAGGGAGGGAAAGGAGGGAAGGAGGAAAGGAGGAAAGGAGGAAGAGGAGGAAGAAGTAATACATTAAAATTATACTGTTCGCCAAGAGTCCGGTGCTCGTGTGTGTGCTGGAGTTTGCCGGATATGCTGGAGGAGGCTAGTGTTGTTTGGAGTGAGGCTGAGAGAGGTTTAGAAGATGAAGGAAGAGGAGGGGATAAAGAAGAAGAAAAAAATGGGAGACAGAACGAGGAGAGAAGAAACGGGAGGAACAGAAGTAAGAGGAAGAGGACGGGGGAGGGAAGGGAAAGAGAAGGAGAGGGGAGAGAGGAAGGAGAGGAGAGGGGAGGAGAGAGAAGAGGGAGAGGGGGAGAGGAGAGGAGAGGGAGGGGAGGGGGAAGGAGGAAAGGGAGAGGGGAGGGCCCCGCGCTGGCTATGAAGATGAAAAGTGAACTCATTTGCCAAAGTGCGTCCTCTTTTTTTCCCTTCTTTAGGCCGCCGCGAGTTGTTGTGATGATGGTGATGAGACTGAGTGATGAAGCAAAGTGGCGGCGGCGGAGCGGGGCTTCGGCGGGGCTTCCGGGAACATCACGCGAATTGCCGGAGGATGTGTCGCCGCTTCGCCCTGCGGTGCCCGGGTTGCGCCCTCGCGGGCTGGCGGCGGCTGGGCTTTTTTGGATTTTTTTTTTTTTTTTTTTTTTTTGGGGGGGTCTGAATTTTTTTTTTTTTTTTTTTGAGATGATTATTTTGTTTGTTTGTTTGGCTTCTTCTTCTTCTCCCTCTTCTTCCAGTAAGCATCTTTCGGCTCATCTCCGCTCTCCCCATCTATTCATTTTGGTCTCTTCTTCCCATCCCCTATTCCACTCTTCTCCCTCTTTCCTTCCCCATCCCTATTTTTTCTCCTATCCCTCTCATCCTTGTCTCCTCCTTCTCCCTTCCCCCTTTCTCTTCCTCTCCATCTTCCCCTTCCATCTCCCTTCCCCTTCCCTCTCTCCTCCCCTTCCATCTCCCTTCCCCTTCCTCTCCCTCCCTTCCTTCTCCCTTCCCCTTTCCCTCCTCTCTCCCCTTCCTCTTCCCTTCTCCTCCTCCCCTTCCATCTCCCTTCCCTTCCCTCTCTCCTCCCCTTCCATTCTCCCTTTCCCCTTCCTCCTCTTCCTCCCCTTCCATCTCCCTTCCCCTTCCCTCTCTCCTCCCTTCCATCTCCCTTCCCCTTCCCTCTCTCCTCCCCTTCCATCTCCCTTCCCCTTCCCTCTCCCTCCCCTTCCCTTCTCCCTTCCCTTTCCCTCTCTCCTCCCTTCCTCTCCCTTCCCTTCCCTTCCTCCTCCCCTCCATCTCCCTTCCCCTTCCCTCTCTCCTCCCCTTCCATCCCCTCCCTTCCCTTCATCTCCCTCCCTTCCCTTCTCCTCCCCTTCCATCCCCTTCCCTTCCCTCCCTCCCTCCCCCATCTCCCTTCCCCCTTTTTCACCTCTCTCCTCCCCTTTCCATCTCCTCCCCTTCCCTCTCTCCTCCCCTCCATCATCCCTTCCCCCTTCCCTCTCTCCTCCCCTTCCATCTCCCTTCCCCTCTCCCTCTCTCCCCCTTCCATCTCCCTTCCCCTTCCTCTTCTCCTCCCCCTCCCCTCCCCTTTCCTCCCTTCTCCTTCCATCTCCTTCCCCTTCCCTCTCTCCTTCCATCTCCTTCCCTCCCTCTCTCCCCTTCCATCTCCCTTCCCTTCCCTCTCTCCTCCCCTCCATCTCCCTTTCCCCTTCCCTCTCTCCTCCCCTTCCATCTCCTTCCCTTCCCTCTCTCTTCCCTTCCATCTCCCTTCCCCTTCCCTGCCATTCCCCTTCCCTCCCTCCTTTCCATCTCCCTTCCCCTCCTCCTTCCATCTCCCTTTCCCTCCCTCTCTCCTCCCTTCCATCCTCTCTTCCCCTTCCTCTCCCTCCCTTCCCTCTCTCCTCCCCTTCATCTCTCCCTTCCCTCTCTCCTCCCCTCCCTCCTCTTCCCATTCTCCGCCATGAACCCACTCCCCCCCCACCCCCCCCCGAGTGGGCGTGACTCCCTCGTCCTCCGATGATGATTTAGCGGGCGGCGCGGGGGGACGGAGGGAGGGGGAGGGAGGCGCCCGGTCGCGAGTGGGGGAAATTAAAACAAACGTCCGTCGGTTAGCGCGGGTAATTAGCGGGGACTCGATGCCTTAATGAGGTGTTGCGAGGTGTGCAACTTGCAGCATAAGCGACGAGGAGTTTTTTTTTTTTTTTTTTTTTTTTTTTTTTTTTTTTTTTTCTTTTCTTAAGCTTAAGAGATGAAAAGGAGACGAGTTTCCGATTCGCCATTTTGAGTGGGCGTGTGTGGATTCGGGATGGAGTCGGGATGGAGTCGGGATGGAGTTGGCTGTGTCTGCGCTGAAGTTGGCGGGTCTCTGGCGGCGGTTTGGTGGGAGCGGAAAGGCGGGGGGGGGAAGGGGAAGGGAGAGGAGGGAAGGAAAGGGAAGTGGGCGGAAGGAAGCGAGGAGGATGGAGGGCTAGGGAAGGGAGAGGGAAAGGAGAGGAGGAGAGAAAAAGGAAGGGAGAGGGGGAGTAGGGCTAGGCGGGCGGGAATGGTGAGGAGGGAGAGGGAACGGGAGGGAGGGAAACGGGTGAAGGAGGAGGGTTAGAGATGAAGGAAGGAGAAGGAAGGGAAAGGGGAGGAGAAGCGGCGGAAGGGGAAAGGGGAGGGGTCAAAGACGGGTCGGGAAAGGAAGGCAAGGGGGAGAGGGGAAAAGGAAAGAAAAAACGGGAAGGAGGAGGGAGGGGGAAGGGAAGGAGGAGAGCGAGGGGAAAAAAAAGGAAGCGGAGTGAAGGGGGAGGCCCACTCATTAAGGGGAAGGGAGGGGAAGGGTGGTCGGGAGTGGGAGGGGAAAGGAGAGGGGGAGATGGGAAGGGGGAAAGGAAGGCAAGGGGGGGGAGGGGAAGGGAAGGGAAAACGGGTGGGAAAGGAGGGAGGGCTAGGGGAAAGGGGGAGCAGGAGGAGAGGGGAATTAAGGGGTGCTTGGAGAGGTGTTGGGGGTGGTGCTGGGAGAGGGATGGGGAGGGGGGTGGGCGTTGAGTGAGTCATCGTGAGTTTGAGGTGATCTCTTCTAGGACATCGTTGAGCCGTGCGTTGCGTCTGCGCGCTCTCTGGCAATAGCGCGGTGCCCGGCCTTCTCGCTTGGCTGTTGCCCTGTGTTCTCCCACGCCTGGCGCTGAGTAATTGCTTGTTCTTCCAGTTTTTCTCTTTCTTTCTTCTCTCTCTCCTATCCTGAAATCTTAATTTTTTTTTCTTTCTTTCTCTCTATCCTGAAATCTTAATTGTTTTTTTTTTTTTCTCTCTCTCTCTCTCTACCTGAAATCTTAATTTTTTTTCTTTAACTTTCTTTCTTTTTCTTTTTGTCGTTTTTTCTTCCTCGACGCTGAATTTGTTCTTCCTTTCCACATTCCTTCTTTCTCTCTATCCTGAAATCTTAATTGTTTTTTTCTTTTTTTCTTTTTATTGTTTATTTCTTCCTCGACGCTGACTTTGTTCTTCCTTTCCACTTTCCACTTTCTGTTCTTTTTGCTGCTGATGTTATTACTGATTATTGTTGAACTTTTTCTATTACGCCAGTTCTCCTCTTTCTTCTTGTTCTTTATCTTCTTCTTCTTCTTCTTGATTTCTTCTTCTCGTTCTTTATTTTTCTTCTTGTTCTTTAATCTTCTTCTTCTTATCTTTCTCCTTCCGTCTTCTTTATCTTCTCCTTCTTTCTTTCTTTCTTCTTCTTTTCTTTTATTCCTTCTTCTTCTTCTTCTTTATCTTCTTGTTCTTCTTTATCTCTTCTTCTCCTTGTTCTTCTTCTTCTTCTTTATCTTCTTCGTCTTCCCCTGACTCTATGACCTCAACCTTCTGCTCTCTCCATCCTCACTAAATCTTCTTTTCTCTTATATTTCCTCGTTCTGTCTTCTCATCCTCACTCTCGTGGCCCCCCCCCCTACACCCTCCCCATCCGCCTGCCTCCCTTTCCTTTCTCTCTTCTCGTTTTTTATCTCTTCCACTTTCTTCTCCCTCCTCTTGCTTTCTACTCCTTTATCTCCTCCTATCTTTCACTCCCCACCTTTCCTTCGCTCGCTTACTCCTTCCTCCCCACCCCCTTCCATCTCCCTTCCACCCCCCTCCTTTCCATGTCTCTTTCAACTCCCTCCTTTCCCTTAAACCCCTTCACCCCCTTCAACCCCTCCTTTCCCTTCCCCTCCTCCCCTTCTCTCCCCCACCCCTCCCCCATCCCACCCTCCCTTCACCCCCTCCTTTCCCTTGAACCCTTCACTCTCCCCCTTCACCCCCTCCTTCATTTCACTCGCCCCCACCCTCCCTCCCTTCACCCCCCACCCCTACCCTTCTTACCCTCCTTCCCTCCTCCCTTTCTCCTTTCCTTCACGCCCTCCCCCCCCCCCTTCCATGCCCAAGGCCCCCGCTCTGCCCTTGGCCAGCGCGGGGGTCGAGGAGTCCGCCCGTAAATAATACACAGCGGAGACTCAAGCGGCGAGGGAGGACACGGACAGATAATCTCTTGGTGCTTTCCGTTGTGGGGTCCTTCTTGTTCCTCTTGGCGCCTCGCCGCTCCGGCCCTGGGGTCTCTGCCTCTCTCTGCCTCTTGGCTCTTCTCTTTTCTTTTCTTTGGTTTCCCTCTTTTTTTTTAATGCGTCTTTTCTCTTTCTTGTCTCTGTCTGTCTGTCGTATCTCTCTCTCTCTCTCTTTCTTTTCTCTCTCTCTCTCTTCTCTCTCTCTCTCTCTCTCTCTCCTCTCTCTCTCTCTTCTCTCTCTCTCTCTCTCTCTCTCTCTCTCTCTCTCTCTCCTCTCTCTTTCTCTTCTCTCTCTCTCTCTCTCTCTCTCTTCTCTCTCTTCTCTCCTTCTCTCTCTCTCTCTCTCTTCTCTCTCTCTCTCTCTCTCTCTCTCTCTCTCTCTCTCTCTCTCTCTCTCTCTCTCTCTCTCTCTCTCTCTCTCTCCCCCTCCTCTCTTTGAATTTCGTTAGTTATCATTTTAGAAATTATTTTTAGAAATTATGAATGGTTTTGGCAGATGGGTTGAAAGCACTGTCGTCTCTGTGGCTGCGTTGAGGGCGCTGCCGCCTTCCGATTGCTGGACGGAAGTACTGTCGCTCATGACAGCTGATTGAATGAAAGCACCTTCTCTCTCGGACAGTTGCAGTAGATTGAAAAGCACTGCCTGTCTCGAGAGCTGTTTAAAAACACCATCTCTCTTGACAGCTACGTAACTGAAAGTACTGCTTGTATCGAGAGCTGGATTGAAAGCACACCATTTCTTCGACGCTATAGTTCATTGAAGCACTGCCTGTGAGAGGCTTGAAAGCACCGTCTCTCTCGACAGTTACAGTTGATAGAAAACACCATCTCTCGACAGTTACAGTTGATAGAAAACACCATCTCTCGACAGTAGATTGAAAGCACTGCCTGTCTCGAGAGCTGGATTGAAAGCGTGGCCTCTATCGGTGGCTGAGTGACTGGGCCTCAATGCATATCTGTCGTGACTGTAATGTTTATATACTTCGTTACTATAACTGATACGTTACAGAAAAGTATAATGATTGTGTTGGTGATATTGATTGATTTGTTGTGGTGTCGATGATGATGGAAAATGGTGGTTGTGGTGGTGATTGTGGTATTGGTCTTGTTTTCATGGTTGTGGTAATGATGATAATGATTGTCATGAATATTACACATAGGTAATGAATGTGTAAAATGCGTTGGTCTTGTTTTCATGGTTGTGGTAATGATGATAAGGGTTGTCATGATTATGGTATATGTGTAACGAATGTGTAAAATGCGATGTGCAGATATTGTGAAATGGTGTATTATTTTGTGTTGTTTGGCCTAGCTTCAATTTGACAAAATGTGATTACCATTATCGTTATATAATAAGGTCTGAAAATAATAGTTTGCGCTCAAATGATTTAGGCCTAATCTTGTCTTTGACCGACAAATACGTTTCGGAAATAACAGATTTCAAGGAGGTTGGGACACAGATAAAGAAGGTAGGGATGCTAATATGCGTATTTTTCGCTCCTTTTCTCAATTCTTTTTTAATGTGTTGTCTATTTGTAACTACCTGTCTGACTGGTTTTCTCTCTCTCTCTGTCTGTCTCTCTCTCTCTCTCTCTTCTCTCTCTCTCTCTGTCTCTCTCTCTCTCTCTTCTCTCTCTCTCTCTCTCTCTCTCTCTCTCTCTCTCTCTCTCTCTCTCTCTCTCTCTCTCTCTCTCTCTCTCTCTCTCTCTCTCTCTCTCTCTCTCTCTTCTCCCTCCTCTCTCCTCTCTCCTCCTCTCTATCTCCCTCCTCTCTCTCTCTCTCTCCCTCTCTCCTCTCCCTCTCCCTCTCTCTTTCCCTCTCCTCTCCTCCCTCAATTTCACACCCGCACTCGCGTTTCTTTCTTCTTTCTCCTCTTCTCTCTCCTTTGTTTCTCTTCTCTCTCTTCTCTCTCCTTTCTCCTTCTTCTGCTTTATGAGTTGCTTCCCCTCCTCGAACAAGGCGGATTTCTGCCGACGCCTCCGCGGGCATCCTGTCTGTGTCATCGGAGGCGACGGCCGGGGATGCGCGCGTCGCCTCGCGCTCTCGCTTCTCGGCTTGGCTCTCGCTCTCCTCTCGCTCGGCTTGGCTCTCGCTCTCTCGGCTTGGCTCTCGTCGTCGGGACGCAGGGGGAGAGGGTGTGTGTTGTTTGTTTGTGTTTTTGTTGGGTGGGGTGTTGGGGTGGGTGTGTTGGGGGGTGTTTTTTGTGTGTTGGGGGTTGTGTGTGTGTGTGTGTTGTGTGTGTGTGTGTGTGTGCTGTGTGTGTGTGTGTGTGTGTGTGTGTGTGTGTGTGTGTGTGTGTGTGTGTGTGTGTTGCTGTACGTTTGCATGTACGTAGACGTGCATGGATCCAAGGATGTACTTCTATAGACCTTGCACGGATCTACACACTTATTCCCCGGGTGTTATTTTGCGTGCGCGCGTGGTGTGCGTCTTTGGAGAAGCTGACTCGTTTGGGCGGTGTAGGGGATATGACGTCACAGGGAGCAGCTGCGAAATGGCCCTCTTCGTGAAAGCCCGTGTTTTGTTTGCTTCGTTAATGAGGCTTGAAGGGCTTCCACGTGGCTGCTATTTGTTTGTTCTTTTATCGGCGGAGATAATGTTTGTTTTTTTCGTACGCGTCGGGATTGGCGGTTTTCGCGGCTGCTTCTCTTCTTTGGCGGTGGTGGCGGTCGTGTGGTCTTGTTAGAGGTGGGGGGTGTTGACTGCTGTTGCTAAGGTCCTGCTGCCATGAGCTGATAAGGACTGTGGCAATGCCGTGATTGTCGTCATTTACTACAATCACCACCATCGCTACTACACCACCAAGGCATCACCACCACACCACCTAGACGCCACACCATCAAGACACCACCACACCACCACCAAGGCACACCGCCTCACACCACCTCCACACATCAAGGCACCACCCGCCGCCGTCATCACCAGACCACCACCACTAACGCCACCGTTGCTAGCGAATTGTTATAATTATGGCACTGCAAAGATACCTTCGCACTGCCATGTTGACGAGGAAAAACCCAGCGTCGTTATGATTGGCCGTTTCTCTCCCAGTCGTATTTTGCGCTGTATTCACTGGCCTGAGTTTGCGTGCGAGGGCTTTTTGACTGGTGGAGAGAGGGAGAGGAAGAGGGAGAGAGGGAGGGAAAGGAGGGAGGGAGAGAGGGAGGGGAAGGGAGAGAGGGAAGAGAGGGGAAGGGGAGAGGGAGGGGAGGAGAGGTGGGAGGGGAGGAGAGAGGAGAAGGAGAGGAGAGAGGGAGAGGAGAGGGGGAAGGAGGAGAGAGAGGGAGAGGGGGAGAGAGAGAGAGGGAGGGGAAGGGAGAGAGGGAAGGAGAGGGAGAGGGGGAGAGACAGACAGACAGACACATAGACAGAGAAAGAGGAAGGAAGAGAGAAAAGAGAAAGAGAAAAAACAAAATCTTCATAAACATAATTACTACACATCCCTTTCGTGTAAACGCGGCGCCGCTTGTGATGATGGGAGGGGTGGGGGGGGGGGGGGGAGGGGGGGGGGGGAAGCCTTGCATGCTGGTCGAGCAGTGGGGGGTGATTTGCATTTTCCTTTCTCTTCTCTTTTTTCTTCTCTTTTCGTTTCATTTTTTTTTTTCTTGCCGTTACTCTTCGCTTCGATTTCTCTCTCTCTCTCTCTTACTCTCTTTCTCTCTCTCTCTCACTCTCTCTCTCTCTCTCTCTCTCTCTCTCTCTCTCTCTCTCTCTCTCTCTCTCTCTCTCTCTCTCTCTCTCTCTCTCTCTCTCTCTCTCTCTCTCTCTCTCTCTCTCTCTCTCTCTCTCTCTTCTCTCTCTCTCTCTCTCTCTTTTTTTCATGATTATGTATATATATATATATATTATATATATATATATATATATATATATATATATATATATATATATATATATATATACACATTACACACACACACCACACACAACACACACAACACACACACACACACACACACACACACACACACACACATATATACATATATGCAGATATGTTTATTCATTTATTTATTAAAGTGTTTGTTTGATTTTATGTGGTTATACATATTTACAAATTATTCTAAAGATTACTAACCTAACTAACCCGATATATGATTTTATTCCATTATTTCCTTAATACGTGTCCTCATATTTTTTTTCTGTCGATTTCAGGTAAGCTGCTTCGTTGACCCCGGGCCGAGCGAGAGGTCACCGGATGGCGAGGTGAGTTCATCGCTGACCTTGCAGTGTCCAGGGTCAGCGGATGAGGCTCGGACTTCGGTGGCTCTTGGGCGTGCGATCCAGAGGCGCTGACGTTGGGGAAAAAAGGGGTAGGGAGCGGAGGGGAACGGTGATGGGGGAGGGGTGTGGAGGGGAGGGGAGGTGGGGTGATAGGGGGAGGGAGAGAGGGGAAAGGGTGATAGGGAGGGGAAGGGGTGATAGGGGGGGAGAGGTGGAGAATGGACTCTCCAGGATTTTGATTTGGGTCTGGGGGAAAAGGGAGGGGAGGGAAAGGTAGGGGAGGGGAGATGGGGAGTGGAGGAGAAGGGGGGTGATAGGGGTGGGAGAGAGAGGTGGGAGAATGGACCCCTCTAAGATTTGATTGGGTCGAGGAAAGGGGGAGGGGAGGTGGGAGAGGGGGGAAGGGGGGTGATAGGGTGGGAGAGAGAGGTGGGAGAATGGACCCTCTAAGATTTTGATTTGGGTCGGGAAAGGGGGAGCGAGGGGACGGGGAGAGGAGGAGGGGATCTGGGTCGTGGGATATCTGACCTGGTCGGTTCGCAGGAGGTCACAGAAGGGGAAGCTGATTTCGGTCAAGCGATTTTCGTCAGCCCCCCACCCCACCCCCACCCACCCCCTCTCTCCCTCTCCCTCTCTTACCTTGATGGCGCCTCCCATTGCGCTGCCGTCAGCCGATGTGGGCGGGGACGCAACCCAGGGCGACGCTGATTCCGGGCGAGCTCAGCGCTGGTAGGCTGACGTCTGATTGCCGGGCGCTGACGATCGCGTCTTGCGGGGAAACATGGAAGAAGGAGGGAGGAAAATGGAAGAAAAAAGAAAGAAAGAAAGATGGGATGGATGGATGGGAACAAGGATGGAATGGAAGGAGGGAAGGAAAAGGAAGGATAGGAGGAAGGAAGGGAGAAAGAAAGAAAGGAAAGATGGGATGGATGGGATGGAAGATTGGAGGTGTGGGTGGAGGGAAGACGAAGGGAAAATTGAAAGGAGAGGAAGGAAGGAGGAAGAGAGGAAGGCCACGGAATGAAAGTGTGGAAAAGATGGAAAGGAGAAAGGAACGAAAAAAGGAGGGAGAAGAGAGGTGAAGAGGTTAATAATGGATGCGTATTTACTGCTCCTGTTGTTATTTATACATCTTTTTTGTGAAGTCGTTATAGTACTCGCGCGGTGTGAGCTAGAACAAAAAAAAGGAAGAATATTGCATGGGAAGGTGGGAAAGAAGGAAGGAAAAGTGAAGGAAGCAGAATGAGGGAAAAGCGATAGGAGCAGAAGAAGGGAAAGCGATAGGAGCAGAAGAAGGAAAGCGATAGGAGCAGAAGAGGAAAGCAGGAAGTAAGGAGAAAGAAAAGAACGAGGGAGACGGAGAGAGACGGAAGGAGCGAAGGGGAGAATTTCGACCCAGCTGGAGAAAATAGGGATTCGTGGCACCTCATAACGGACAGCAAGTGAACAGCGGAGGAGGGAGGAGACAGGAAAGTAAGAGGAGGACGATGATAAACCAGGGGCGGGGAGGAAGGGAAGGGAAAAGAGGAGACTAATGGACGCAAACAAAGGGACCTGTGGCGTGGGGTAATTTACTGCAACTGGGACGAGGACCTGCGACTCTAATGGACCCTCGCGGCGGCGTGGGGGGGGGGGGCGGTGCGTCGGCGCTCGGACTCTCGTGCGCTCATGGGGGGGATGGAGGGAAGGAAGGGGTGGAGGGTTGTGGGATGGAGGGAGAAGGAAGGGGTGGAGGGTGGAGGGGATGGAGGGAGAAGGAAGGGATGGGTGGAGGTGGAGTGAGGGTGAGAGTGGAAGTGGATGGGGGGAGGGGGGGGTTGGAGGAGGGGGGATAAGGGAGGAAGGGAGGGGGTTAGAAGGTGGAGGGGGGTGGAAGGGGAGGATGGAGGGAAGGAAGGGGGGAGAGAGGAGGAGGGGGATAGAGGGGAAGGAAGGGGGGAAGGAGGGGGGAGGAGGGGAGGAGGAGGAGTAGGGGGGAGGTGGGAAGGGGGGAGGAGAAAGATGAGGAGGAAGAGGGGGGAGGGGCGTGATGTGCTGGCTGCTCCTTCCCCGGTATCTTCCTTCGGGACGTGAAAAGGAAGTCGATTTGGTCTCTTTTAACGGACCGACGATGACGGACGTGTCGTGCCTTTTTGGATGGTGCGGGTGGTAAAAGGGAGGGGGGCGAAGGGGGGCAGG
>NW_020869265.1:594007-601507 GCF_003789085.1 Penaeus vannamei | reverse complement strand
ACCCCGTGGCAAATCGACGCGTTCTCCTGCTTTGTTTTAGAGCCGCTCTCCTCTCTGTCCCACTCTCCTTACCTCTCTCAGCCTCCCAGTCTCACCCATCCCCTTCCTCCCCTCCCCTCCTCCTTTTCTCTCTCTCCCCTTCCCCTTTCTTCTCCCTCTTCCTCTCGCTCATCGGCACCCTCACCTCCTACCGTGGCATATCGCGCCCTCCTCTCTCCCACCTCTCTCTCACCCCTTTGGCACCGCTCTCTCTCCCCCTCCGCCCCACCTTCTTCTCTCTCTCCAATCTCACCCACGTCCCCCGCCTCATGCATTCCGGAGCCTCATCATCTCCTCTCGCGCTCCCTCCCTATCGCCCATTCTTACTTCTTACTCTCTTCTCCCTCAGCTCTCCCTCCCCGGCCTTCAAGCCCTCCCCCGACACTATCCCAGCTCACCCGCCCCCGCGACCGTGGGCATTCCGCCCTCTGCCGCTCTCTCTCTCTCTCTCCCTCCCGCTCTATCCCCTCTCCCCTCCCCGCCCCGTCCCGTGCATTCCGCCCCTCTCTCTCTCTCTCTCTCCCCCCATTCTTCTCCCTCCCTCACCCCTCCCCCAGCATCGCCGTGCATTTCGCCCTCTCTCTCTCTCACTCCTCCTCGGAAGTCTCCAGCTCCTTCAGTGCTCCGCCGCCGCCCCGCTCTCCTCTTTGAGCATTCCTCATAAGTCCTGGTTTAATTGTCCCTTTTTCTACTGGCTCCCCTTTTTCTTTCGTTATTACTCTCTCTCTTTGCCTCTCTTTCAGGCTTTGTGTTTAGGTGTGTGTGTGTGTGTGTGTTGCGTGTGTTGTGTGTGTGTGGTGTGTGTGTGTGGTGTGTGTTGTGTGTGTGTGTGTGTGTGTGTGTGTGTGTGTGTGTGTGCGTGTGTGTGTGTGCGTGTGTGTGTTGTGTGTGTGTGTGTGTGTGTTGTGTGTGTGTGTGTGTGTGTGTGTGTGTGTTCAAGTGCATAGACCTCTTTTCGCATGTATCCTCCACCTCCCCTCCTCCCCCTCCCCCCCCCGTTTTCATTTCCTTGCTTCAGCCTCTCTTTCATCATCGTCGCTCCTCCCCTCCCTCCCCTCCCCCCTTCCAACTTTTATATCAGAGTTATGACTGACCTTGATTGGGTAATTACTCAGATGGTTTAGTCTGTACAAGCGATTACTCCCGTAAAGAGCTGTCATGGTTTGGTAGTTTCTCTCTCCTTCGCGATCTCTCTCTCTGTTTCTCTTTCTCTTTCGTGTCTCTCTTTCCTTCCCCTTGATCTCTCTCCTCTCTTTCTCTCTCGTCTGTCTTTCTTTCCTTGCTCTCTCTCTCCTTTCTCTCCGTCTCTCTTTCCTTCCTTGCTCTCTTCTCTTCTTCTCTCTCTTCTCTCTCTCTCTCCACTTCCCTCTTTTCTCTCTCGTCTCTCTTTCCTTCCCCCTTCCCTCTCCATTCTCCCCTCTGAACTTGCTTTCCACTCTTCCTCTCTCCCGTTACCCTCTCCCTTTTGCCTTCCATTTCCCTTTTCCCATCCTCTTTCCCTTTCTTCCTCCTCTCTCTTCTCTTCCCTCTCATCTGCCTCTTCCTCCCTGCCTCCACTCTCTATGCCCTCCTCCTTCCCTCCCTCTCATCACAGCCCTCCTCTCATCTCCCTCTCCTTCCCCCTGCCCTTCCTGCTCCTTCCTTCCATCCTTCTCTTTCCCCCTCCTTTCCTCCATCCCTCTCCTTCTCCATCCTTTCCTCTTCCTACTCTCTCCTTCCTCCCTCTCTTCTTCCTCCCCTCCTTCCCTTCTTTTCCTTCTCCCTCCCTCCTTCCCTCCCTCTCCATATTCCTCCCTCTTTCCCTTTCCCTCATTTTTCTTCCACTCCTTTCCTCCCTCTCTTTCTTCCCTCCTTTACCTTCTCCCTCCTCTCTCCCTCCCTCCTTCCCTCCCTCCTTCCCTTCCTCTCCTTCTTCCCTTCCATCTGCTTTATTTTCAGATTCATCCTCCGTAAATCTATTCCGTTTCCTCTTTTTTCTCTATGTGTATTCTGTTTCCCCTGTTGCATTGCAATTCCGCCTTCAGCATTTATCTTTTTCTCATTTTTACATTCCTCTATACACACACACACACACACACACACACACACACACACACACACACACACACACACACACACACACACACACACACACACACACACCACACACACACACATACACATACACACACACACATATATATATATATATGGTATATTTTTTTAAAATGTAATTTGCTTTTCTTGCCGTCTTGCATTCTTATCTTCGTTCTTTCATCTCTCTCTCTCTCTCTCTCTTTCTTTAAGGGTCTTTTCTTATCCTACATTCTTAAACAAACACTCATTTTTTTCTTTTATTCTGTTTTTTGTTTCCACGCGTCTTCTCTTCTGTCTCGATTACCATTCTTTCTCATTCGTTTTTATCCCTTTGCTTCTCCCATCTCCCCAAACTCCTTCGCCGCTCCCACCTCCCCAACCCCCCTCTTGCCTCTCGCCCTCCCCTCCCTTCCTTCCCTTAACTTCCCTCCCCTCCCCCCTCTGCCATCACGCACTCCTCCCCTCCCTCCCCTGCCCCTCTTGCCTCACGCACCCTCCCTCCCCTCCCTCCTCCTTCCCTTCCCCTCCCTTCCCCTCCCTTCCATCCCTTTCCCCCCTCCCCCCTCCCCTCCCCTCCCCTCTGCCATCCCCACCCCCCCTCCCCTCCCCTTCCTCCCCTCCCCTCCCCTCCCTCCTCCCTCCCCCTCAGTCATCACGCTGGCCCTCCTCGCCCTCCTTCGCTCCAAGCAGGAGGATTATTTCGGCGCTGCTTTCAGAATCGGGCTCAGATTTTCAGATTTCGCGCTCAGCTCTCGTGATGTGTGTGTTGGGGGGCTGGGAGGGTGGCGTGCGTTTGCGTTCGTGCTGTGTGTGTCTGCCTGTCTCTTTTTTTTCTTTTTTTTTTCTTTCTCTCTCTCTGATTCTGTTTTTATCTGGATGGCTCTGTCTGTTTCTCTGTGTCTCTGTTTGTTTGTCTCTCTGTTCTCTCTCTCCTCTCTCCTCTTTATCTCTCTTTCTTTCTCTCTCTCTCTCTCTCTCTCTCTCTCTCTCTCTCTCTCTCTCTCTCTCTCTCTCTCTCTCTCTCTCTCTCTCTCTCTCTCTCTCTCTCTCTTCTTTCTCTCTCTCTCTCTCTCTCTCTCTCTCTCTCTCTCTCTCTCTCTCTCTCTCTCTCTCTCTCTCTCTCTCTCTCTCCTCTCTCTCTCTCTCTCCCTCTCTCTCCCCTCCCTCCCTCCATCCCTCTCTCCCTCCCCCTCCTTCCCTCCTTCCTCCTTCCCTCTCCTCTCTCCCTCCTCCCTCTCTCCCTCCTTCCCTCTCTCCCTCCCTTCCCTTTCTCTCTCTTGTCTCCCACACTCACTCATTTATTTTATATTATAGAGAAAAAGGAAAAAAAAAATGAAGAAATAAAATACATAGTGGATGGAAAAGTGAGCGAGAGGTGTATAGGCCTAGCTAAGTGACTGACAGATTGACTGAATTATAGTGTTAATAATTTATGTTTTAATTCCTCCTTTAACACCCTATCGTTTTTTTTTCTGTATGTGTGATGGGAGGTGGTGGGAGGTGGGGGGGGGGGTCTGTTTCTTGGAATTACATTTCGTTGGCTTTTCGAGAAAGAAAAGTTGGTCATGTTTCGTTTTGCCGGTAACTTTTAAGGTGCGTCCACGGTATGCTGTTTCTTTAGGAGATTTTGAGTATGAGGCTTTATGAGGAGTTCGTTTCAGGGATAATAAGAATTCGTTTTATTGTTTGGCAGCATTTATTTGCACCGGAAACATTTTGCCGCGCTATTGACTTTTAGTTGGCTTACCGAGGCTGCCATTGCAAGGTTAAACTGCCGGCTGCCCTGCTAATACGTGCTAATTTTTGCCAAGTGAGTCGACAACGACAAACTTGATAGCTGCAACTTTTATTTTTTATTTTTTTTCTTTCTTTCTTATCGCGGGAACATTCCGGAAATTAATTGAAATAGTTATTGAATTCATTCTCTTTGCCAGACGTGTTTTTGGCCATTGTATTCGGCGGTTCTCGTGTTTTGCGCGTTGGGGTTTAGACTTAGAGTTTGGTCACTATCCTCCGAGTTCGAGATGGGGATGGAAGGAGAGAAATAATGGTTTTCGTTTTCGTTTAAAGGAGGAAGGAGGGAGAGGGAGAGGGGAGAAGGGGATTGGAGCAGTTGAAGGGAGGAGGGAAGAGGAGGGAAGGAAAGGGAGGGAGGAGGGAAGGGAGGGAGGGGGGCGGAGGAGGGAGGGAGGAGAGGAGGGGCAAAAAAAAAAAAATGGGGGGAAAGGCGGGAAAGAGCGAGGGGAAAGAAAAGGAGGAGAGAGAGAGAGAGAGAGAGAGAGGGAGGGGGAGAGAGAGGAGAGGAGTTATGAGAGAGGAGAGAGGAGAGAGAGAGAGAGAGAGGAGAGAGAGCAGGAGAGAGACCCATTAATATAAATTATTACGTTCAGGTGACGATAGACAAATTAATGACTCCGGAGGGCAACGGTGCTGAGAACTAATATACATTATTAAATGAATGAATTCACTGTCTCTACTTTCTCTCTACTATCTCAGCATCCTCGCCAACGTCCCCTCGTCTTCTCTCACATCGATCTCTCGTCGTCGTAGATAGTTCTCTCTCATCCTATCTCTCCCTCTATCCGCTCCTCTCGTATCCTCTCTCTCCTCCTCTCTCTCACTCTTCTCTCATCCGGTATCTCACTCTCTCTCTTCCCCTCTTCTCGTCGTCCTCGTGTCCTCTTCTACCTCTCTCTCTCCCCCATCTCCTCGTCTTCTCTCGTCGTCTCTCTCTCTCCCTCTCCTCTCTCTTCCGCTGCTCTCTCATCATTCCGTCCTCGGTTCTTTCTCTCTCTCCTCTTTCCTGCTCTCTTCTCTCTGTCTCTCTCTCTCTTCTCGTCTCCCAGATTGTCTCTCTCGTGCATAATCTCATCTCTCATCTCTCCCGGGGAATTCTGTCCTGGCGGCTAAGAGTCTCGGTTCCTCTCTCTCTCTCTGTCCAGCCTCTCATCCACTCTCTCGTCTCTCTCGTCCTCTCTTCCTCCCCTCACTCCTACTCTCCAACTCGCCCATTCTCCTCACTCTCCTTCAGAGTCCTCTCGAAGTCCGATTCGTCATCGCCAGCGTGACGCCACTCTCCACATTCTCTCTTCTCATCCCGTCGCAGCCTCGCGCTCTCTCTTTCTCGAGGCGTCGCTGGACAGGATCGTCCAGGATTCCCTCCAGTCGGCGCACTCCCCGCTCCTGGCTTCTCTCCCCAGGTCCGGATACTCTCTCAATGACCATGCGACTCATCATCTCTCTGCTCCTCCACGTCTCTCCACCTCCCTCTCATATCCTCTCTCCCAGAAGGCATTGGACACCGCTGATCATTTAGCACCACCGCCCGCTGCGGAGAAATCTTATACGCAGCATAGCTCTGCATCTCCTCACTCCTCTCCCAGGGATCCGCTGAGTCTGGCGACGCGCTCCAGCTGGTAGAGAAGTGATCACCATTCGAATCCTTTTCAACTCCTTCTCCTCATTTTCACTCCCCATACTCTAGGTCCCAACTCCACCGCTCGATTACTCCCATTCCATCCTCCTTCGTCCCCCCCTTGTACTCCATCTGTCTTTCCTCTCCGTGGAGTGTTCTGCTGACTATCCTCGATGCAAGACCTCTGGTTATTGCGCCGTCTGGTAGTTGCTGTCTCCCGCTCCTCTCTGTCATCTTCTCTCTCTATTACGTTGAGTATCACCTTTACTCGATCGGACACTCCTACTCTCCGTAGGGGTGGAATCTTCAAAGTTATCCTTACCTCGTAGGACGCTCATCCGCACCCCTACTTCTTGCTCCGTAAATCGGAGGACCTTTTCTTTTCTCGGCACTCGGACCTCTCCACTCTCACAACCCTCACGCCGCACACTCTTGCTAGTCTGATTCACCTATGTCTACAACACATCCAACGATACACGCCACCTGTAGGTCCGAGTCTAGCGTCATATCCCAAAGCCAGATGTCTCCCTCTCTTCGCTCAAAATGCTCCTCCGCTCAGCAAACATCTCAGTAGCTTAACCCAGTTCTCAGTCGCCGTCATCTCATGTCTCTTTCTGGTGCGACTCCTCAGTGAAGCCGAGTTCGTTCGAGACTGTCTGATTAAAGATTGGTTAGTCTTCTGTCCGAGCCGCGGGCGTGGTTCACTTCAATTTCGAGTGCGACGCTGTCACCAAGCAACAATTACACGCATGGTGGGTCATCGCAGCCAACATAGAGTTGCGCTGGCACCTCGATTCTCATTCGCGTAGGGTCCGCGACATAAATCCTAGGCGAACATTCCAGTGAACGGGCTGACATCAAACATCTAACGCGCGAAAACCAGTTGTATCGGACGATCAGAGCATCGATTCTCTCATCACCGTCTCACGTAGCGCCGACATCTGCTCTCTGCTCTGCTCTGGGTGGGTAGTCTGCGCGTAACTTCTTCGGGTCACGGGCGCGATTCACTACCCATTATAGCCAGCATCTCCCTCATCTTCCGTGTTCGACTCTCCGCCTCCAGTTGCTGTAGTTCAATGGCTCTTACGTCAAGTATCGGTCTGTCTACCGCTGACGCGGATCGCGCGAGCTGCCCATGATCCGGTTGGCTGGGTCACCAGGTTTTGAGACTTCGCGGTGTACTCGCATACGCTCTCACCCTCCGGACAGATTCTACAAACGAAAGAGAGCTGACAGTCTTATGACATCTGTGAGTTCCGGGTATGCGCCGTCAGGCACTGTTAACTTAAGCCTTAGCTTGTCAGGAACTCCTGGTGTTCGAGGTTTTACAGACCGTTAGGGCCACTTACTCAATCGAACGGGTCAGAAGTCTTTTTTATGGTGGATATCAGATACTTTTCTGAAATCTCAAGCTCATCCGCGTCAAAAGGGGCTCGCTTCTCTCTCTATTCCATCGGCTTCCGACGCGCTCACCTGTCTGTGACTCTTCACTCTCCTTGTCGGAACTTCGCACTCCATGTATACTTCTAGTATTCCACTTCTTCAGGGGCGAGATCGTATGAAGTCGGCGCCCACTAACCATCTTTTGTCTCTCGTATCGACATGGGTGGCGTCTACTTAAGATTAAGTCGCTATTCCGGTCGTTCTCCACTCTCTCTCTCTATTCTTTTTTCTTTCTTTCTTCTTTTCATCTCCCATTTTGTCTTTTTATGGTCTCTTCCTTTGATCTACTTTGGTTGTAGTTCTTTCTCTCTCTCATTCTTTCTCTTCTCTCTTGTCCTCTTCTTTTCTCGTTTACTCCGGCCCGGCTCCTCTCTTTCTCACTCTCTCGCTACTTTTTCATCATCTCTTCCTCGAGGTGGATCGCCTGAGCTCACAGATCGACCGCTCGTTCGGTCACGCCGACTCTCTCTCTCTCATGATAAGCAGTCGGTAAGAACTTTCTCCTGGCTGTCTTCGGAACCTCTATC
>NW_020869265.1:581946-592621 GCF_003789085.1 Penaeus vannamei | reverse complement strand
ATTGAATGTCAGTCGTAGGAAGCCTCGGAGCGGCGGCCCTGAGCTCTAAACGCGCCCGCTCGGATTCCCAGAGGAGACTGACTCTATGTACAGACGATGTCTGTCTCGAGAGATACGGAGGGGGGGGGGTGTCAGCGTCTTTATTAAGCCGGTTTATGCGTGTTGACTGTCAGCGCGGCGAGGGCTGACTGTCAGCAGATACCGAGCGACGTCGAGGATAGATACAAAGAGGACGCGGTGTTTGATAAAGGCCAACGTGTCTCGACGTGTCACGCGGGTGTCTCTGGGCGTGACAGGCGCGGCGTCCGATGAAGAGAGCTCGGCGTCGAGGCAGGCTCCTGACGTTGCTCATGACACCTGCGCGTTCGTTATCGCTCCCCGGGGCCGTGTCATACGTGTCGCTCAATCCGCCCGCGCCCCCCCCCCCCCCTTCTCTGTCTTTCTGTCGTCTGCCCACCCCCTTTCCTCGTCTCTCTCTTTCTCTCTCTCTCTCTCTCTCTTCCTCTCCTTCTTTCGTCTTCGGGCTCTCTCTCTCTCTCTCTCTTCTCTCTCTCTCTCTCTCTCTCCTCTCTCTCTCTCTCGTCTCTCTCTCTCTCTCTCTCTCTCTCTCCTCTCTCTCTCTCTCTGCTCCGTGTTGTCGTGTGGTGTGGTGTGGTGTGTGTGTGTGTGTATGTGTGTGTGTGTGTTCATTTTATGCTCACGTAAGAGGTATCTTCGCATTGATCGGCTTTCGTCGTTTTCTTTTACGCAGTCTGGCGTTGTTCTTGTGCCTCGATCCTCTTATCATTCGATGTCTTGAAATTGATCGTGTGAATAACGAAGTCGATCGATTCACACTAAACTATAACGTTTAAGTAGATCAAGTGAGACGCCGACTCACGCGACGTCTACGTAAATAGTTACGTTTAAAAAGTTTGTCGAGTGAGACGGCGAATCACACCAAATAGTTTACGTTTAAAAAAGTTTGTCGAGTGAGACGGCGATTCACACCAAATAGTTACGTTTAAAAAGTTTGTCGAGTGAGACGGCGAATCACACCAAATAGTTACGCTTAAAACGTTTGTCGAGTGAGACGGCGATAGTACGTTAAAAAGTTGTCGAGTTGAATAGTTAGTTTAAAAGAAGAAAGTAGAGGAGGAAGAAATCGTGAGGTCTAAACATACTTGATAAGTTCGTTGAAATTGTGTTGCAAAGATCGATCGACATTGATTGATTGGTTTGGAGCGAAACAATGAATTAAAATCTGGTTCGTCATGTCCTTGCCAGCTTTCACTTGTCGTGTGTCACGTGAGGATTGTACTATCGTCTCTGCCCGTGACCCTTATTGCCTCTGCTTCTATTTCTCTCCCTCCCACTCTCCCTCTCCTTCTCCCTGTCTTCTGTGACTCTCTATCCTCCCGTATTTTTTTTTTCTCCCACACCCATCTTCTGCCTCTCCATTCCTCCCTCCTTCCCTCACTCACTGACTCTCTCTCTCTCTCTCTGTTTATTATTTTCCTTTCAGCTTCTTTTCTCTCGCCTTTCCCTTCCTCTTGTTCCGCTCCCCTACACCTGCCTTCCTCTCTCTCTCTCTCTCCCTCCTTCCGCCTCCTTTCCTCCCTCCCTCCCTCCCTCCTCCCTCCCTCCTTCTCCCTTCCTCCTCCCTCCATCCTCTTTCCATCTCCTTCCTTCCTCCCTCCTCCTTCCTTCCACCCCTCCCTTCCTTCCATCTCCTTTCCCTCCCTCCCTCCTTCCCTCCTTCCATCTCCTTCCTCCCTCCCTCCCTCCCTCCTTCTTTCCATCTCCTTCCCTCCTTCCCTCCATGACTCACGCCCGCATATCACGCCGTCGCACCTCGCCCCCCCCCCCCCCCGCGTGCTACGATTTGTCCTCGACTGAAGGTCAGCGGTCACGAACTGCCATTGACCCCCCCTCCCCCTCCCCCGATCACCCCCCCCCCTGGCACGCTGCGTCCGACTTATTAATGCGTGGCTGAGTTCCACCTTAGTTGACCTTTTTGGGTCGCTGAGGGGGAGGCGTGGCGCTGCCCTCTCCCCTCTCTCCGCCTCTTTTCTTCTTCCTTTGCTTTTCACTTTTTTTTCGTGTTTCTTTCTCTTTCTTCTTTCTGTCTGTCTGTCTCTGTTTCTTTTTCTTTCCTTTCTCTCTTTCTCTCTTTATCTTCTTTCTCTCTCTTTCTCTCTCTCTCTCTCTCTCTCTCTCTCTCTCTCTCCTCCTCTCTCTCTCTCTCTTCTCTCTCTTCTCTCTCTCTCTCTCTCTCTCTCTCTCTCTCTTTCTCTCTTCCTCCCTCCCTTCTTCCACCCCCTTTCCCGACTTCCCCTCCTCTCCCTATCTCAGTTTCCCTCCCTTTCTCCCTCTCCCCTTCCCTCTTCGTCCCGCGTCACTTCGTTCCATTATCTCCCTCGTGAGTGACAGCTTCGTCGTCCCCGAGATAGACACAGACAGACAGACACAAAGCGAGACAGACAGACGTGAGTTTCCGGTTCCCGAAAGCGTCGCCGATGTTGCCGAAGCGATGGCCTGGCTGGTGGGGGGGAAGTGGGGGGGGGAAACGGACGTCGAGGGGGGAAGGGGAAGTGGGGGGGGGGTGAACGGACGTCGAGGCAGGTGATCGGCGTCACGGGTGCGTGTCCGGCGCCCATTGACACCGCGCCCACCCCGCTCGGTTCGACTCGGGCGCTTAATTTCGCTCGGGAGGGATGGGCGTTGCGGGCTTGCTTAATAGATTCGGAATGTTCCTTTTTGTTGTGTTTTGAGTGTCTTTCGCTCTTTATTTTTTTCTGTCTTGTTATTGTTCTGGAATGGATGGGATAATAAGTCGCGTTGAATTTAAGTGAAGTGTGTAGTCGTTTCTACTCTCTCTCCCTCTCTTCTTTTCCTTCTCCCTCTCCCTCTCTCTTCCCTCTCTCTCTCCTTTCCCCTCTTCCTCTCTCCTTTCCCTCTCTCTCTCTCTTTTCTCTCTCTCTCTCTCTCTCTCTGTTTTTCCTCTCCCTCTCTTTCATTCCCTCTTTCTCCTCCCGCCTTCACTCCCTTCCTTCACTCCCATTTACCCTCCTCCCTTCAGCATCGAGGGTCAGAGGACGAGCCGACATAACCACCGCTCACAGGCATGCATCTCTCGGGGCTTATGTTGAAGCTCTCCCGCGGGAAGCGTTGGATATTTCACGTCGCGATGACCGGTCCCTCGCTCCCGACGCGTTGCAAGGGGAAGACCGGCTTGGGGGGAAAGTTGGAAGGGGAAGTGCGGTGGAAGGGCAAAATGGTAAAGCGAGGGGGTTGAAAGAAGGGGAAGAGGGAGTGGTGGTAGGGTGGAGGGAAGGGGAGGTAAGAAGAAGGGAGCTGGTCGAAGGGCAAGAGGAGGGGAAGGGCGAAGGGGGAGTGGTTTGGGTAAGGAGGAAGAGGTAGGAGGAGGGAAGAGGAATGGTGGAAGGAAAGAAGGAGAGGGTGGCTAAGCAAGAACTGGAGAAAGAAAAGTGGTGGAAGGGAAAGGTGAAAGGGCAAAAGAAGAAGGACGAGAGAGGGAAGTGGGAGATGCGAAGGCAAGTGAAAGGGAAGGAGGAGAGGCGGACGAGAACGAGAAAAGGCAAACGGGCAAAGGGCGAGGGCGAGAGAGAGGGAGAGGCCGAGAGATGTATGGGGGAGGCAGGAAGGGAGAAGAGCACTCGGAATTTAAATTTTGTCGCGTGCGTCTTCCCATTTATCGAGATCTCTCCTGCGTCTGCCTTTCGCTCTTTGTTCTGTTCTCCGGCCGATATATATATACACATTTTCGCGTTTTTTGATCCCCGCTGAATGGCCGTCGCAGGAGTGTAGCTTTGTGCGATTTTTCCCCCGTCACATATTTGTATATTACGCGTTCCTTGTTCGCCCATTGTCGCCGATCCGCTTTGTAGCTTCCGGCGTTAGTTAGCTCGAGTGCAGCTTTGTGTGATGTCGGAGAGGAGTATTGGACTCGGCGGCGGGTGTCACGCGTCGCGCATACACACGCATACACACACGACACACGCATATACACACGCATACACACGCACGTGCGCTTGTACTGACTTGTCCTGTGCGTGCGTTACACACGCATACACACACGCATACACACGCACACACACGCACACACACGCATACACACGCACGCGGCGCCTTGTACTGACTTGTCTGTGCGTGCGTTTCATGGGGCGCATACACACGCACACACACGCACACACACGCATACACACGCACGCGCGCTTGTACTGACTTGTCCTGTGCGTGCGTCTCATGGGGCGCATACACACGCATACACACGCATACACACCACGCGCGCTTGTACTGACTTGTTCCGTGCGTGCGTTTCATGGGGCGCATACACACGCATACACACGCACACACAACGCATACAAGCATACACACGCGCGCTTGTACTGACTTGTCCTGTGCGTGCGTCTCATAGGGCGCATACACACGCACACACACGCATACACACGCACGCGCGCTTGTGCTGACTTGTCCTGTGCGTGCGTCTCTTAGGGCGCATACACACGCATATACACACGCACACAGCGCATACACACACATACAACGCACGCGCGCTTGTACGACTTGTCCTGGTGCGTGCGTTCATGGGGCGCATACACACGCATACACACGCACACACACGCATACACACACACACACACGCATACACACGCATACACACGCACGCGCGCTTGTACTGACTTGTCCTGTGCGTGCGTGTCATGGGGCGCATACACTCGCATACACACGCACACACACGCATACACACGCACGCGCGCTTGTACTGCTTGTTCTGTGCGTGCGTTTTCATGGGGCGCATACACACGCACACACACGCATACACACGCGCGCTTGTACTGACTTGTCCTGTGCGTGCGTCTCATAGGGCGCATACACACGCACACACACGCATACACACGCACGCGCGCTTGTGCTGACTTGTCCCTGTGCGTGCGTCTCTTAGGGCGCATACACACGCATATACACACGCACACACACGCATACACACACATACACACGCACGCGCGCTTGTACTGACTTGTCCTGTGCGTGCGTTTCATGGGGGCATACACACGCATACACACGCACACAACGCATACGCACGCCACGCGCGCTTGTGCTGACTGTCCTGTGCGTGCGTCCTTAGGGCGCATACACACGCATATACACACGCACACACACGCAACACACACATACACACGCACGCGCGCTTGTACTGACTTGTCCTGTGCGTGCGTCTCATGGGGCGCATACACACGCATACCACACGCATACACACGCACGCGCGCTTGTACTGACTTGTCTGTGCGTGCGTCTCATGGGGCGCTACACACTACGCGCGCTTGTACTTACTTGTCCTGTGCGTGCGTCTCATGGGGCGGCATACACACGCATACACACGCATACACGCACGCGCAAGCATGTACTGACTTGTCCTGTGCGTGGATGGGTACTTGTGTGCTAGGTGTGTATGTATAGAGGTGATGTTATGGATGTTCTTCTTGTAAAGGGAGAAATTTGGTGGTTTTAGTTTAGGGTTAGAAAATGTCCATTTTCCGGATGACTTTGCGTTGTGTGGATGTGTATGTGTGTACGTATGTGTGGAATGTATGTGTGTACGTACGTGTGTGTGAATGTGTATGTGTACGTACGTTGTGTGTGAATGTGTATGTGTGCGTACACGTGTGTGAATGTGTAGTGTACGTACGTGTGTGAATGTGTGTGTACGTACGTGTGTGAATGTGTGTGTACGTACGCGTGTGAATGGGTGTATGTGTATGTACGTATATGAATTGTATGTGTGGACGTACGTGTGCATTCATGTCAGCGTGTGCGCGGCCTGGTGTGTGGACAGGTGCGTGTTGGCGTTTTCATGCAAGGAGGGGCAGGGGGGGGGGAGGGGGTCCCGCCGCTCTACATTACGGGAATGAGATTCGCGCGCCTCCCTCCCGGCCGTCTGTGCCCAGGCCTTGGGTTTGTGTGATTAAGTCCGTTTTACGTCCATTGATTGCCGCGTTTATTGGGGCTGGGGTCGCGATGGCCGTGGGGAAGGGGAGAGGGAGGGGGAGGGCTTTGGTTGGGCCGGGGGAGGGGGAGGGGTGAAAGGGGGGTCCTGAGAGACGAGGAGGAGGAGGAGGGGGTGGAGGGCCTCTTACTTTTTTCTTTTATCGTTTTTTTTATATTTTGTCTCTTTTGATCTTTTTAGAAAACTATCCTCGATCTATTTTTTGTGTATATTGCACATTTTCCTCCTCCTCTTATATATATGTGTGTGTGTGTGTGTGTGTGTGTTGTGTGTGTGTGGTGTGTGTGTGTGTGTGTGTGTGTGTGTGTGTGTGTGTGTGTGTGTGTGTGTGGCGTGATCTTTGCAGGTTGTTGGTTATGATTATTTGATTATTGATGCATATTTGTGATATTCAGACATCAATTCACCAACCACTTGGTACATACTCGTCTGGAAAAAAATGCATAGGCTTATGTAACCAGTCTAAATATAGTCAGGATAAGTACTTAGACTACACAGGTCGGTTTAGTGAATTCCAGAATTGTTTTCATCTTCCATTGGCCCATCTTTCATTTTTCCTTCCTAAGTATCGTCTTTAACCCCTACCCTACCCCATCAAGACATTTATTTCTCCCTTTCTCTCTTTTATTCTCCCTATTCTGTTTTTTTTTATTCATCATATCCCTTGAAGTCTCCTCACTCTTACACTGCGTCATGGAAGTAAATTTCTCTCGATCCCAAGTTCACTTTTCTTTCCGACCCCCCGTCCCCTCACCCTCACCTACCCCTACCCCTCACCTCCCCTCCCCTCGTCCCCATAGTCTGTGTAATCAGCGAACGTCGCGATTTTTTAATTAAGGTTTGATGCCTTTATGAATCCCTTTGAGATATATATCGCTGGTGAACCGTCCGCTCGCGCCAGTGCAGTGCGGAGCCGGGTCGGAGGGGGTCGTGCGTTTGGCCTGCTCTTTGTGTCTCGGGGCCTCGGGGGGGTCTCTGTGTCTGTCTGTCTTTGCTCTGTGTCCCTCGGTCCTTCTGTCCTTGGGTTTCTGTGTCTGTCTGTCTTTGGCTTTCTGTGTCTGTCTGGCTTTGGTTTTGTCTTTGGCTTTCTGTGTCTGTCTGGCTTTGGTTTGTCTTTGGCTTTCTGTGTCTGTCTGGCTTTGGTTTTGTCTTTGGCTTTCTGTGTCTTCTGTCTTGCTTCTGTGTCTGTCTGTCTTTGGTTTTGTGTCTCTCTGTCTTTGCTCTGGCGTCCCTCGGTCCTTCTGTCCTTGGGTTTCTGTCTGGCTTTGGATCTCTGTGTCTGTCTGGCTTTGGTTTTGTCTTTGTCTGTCTTTGCTCTGTGTCTTTTGTCCTTACGTCCTTGGGTTCTGTGTCTGTCTGTCTTTGGTTTTGTGGTCTGTCTTTGGCTTTGTCTGTGTCTGTCTGTCCTTGGCTTTGTGTCTCTGTCTGTCTTTGGTTTTCTGTGTCTCTGTCTGTCTTTGGCTTTCTGTTCTGTCTGTCTTTGGCTCTCTGTTCTGTCTGTCGTTTGCGTTTCTGTCGGTCTGAGTACCTCGTGTCTCACTTTCTTTCACACACGCGCGTACACAGACACATATATATATGCATGTATGTGTGTATGTATATGCATGTATGTGTGTGTTTATGCATGCGTGTGTATTATATGCATGTATATGTATATGCATGTATGTGTGTGTATGTATATGCATGTATGTGTGTGTATCTATATGCATATATGCGTGTATGTATATGCATGTATGTGTGTGTATGTATATGCATGTATGCGTGTGTATGTATATGCATGTATGTGTGTGTATGTATATGCATGTATGTGTGTGTATGTATATGCATGTATGTGTGTGTATGTATATGCATGTATGCATGTATGCGTGTGTATGCATGTATGCGTGTGTATCTATATGCATGAATGTGTGTGTATGTATATGCATGTATGCGTGTGTATGTATATGGATGTATATGTGTGTATGTATATGCATGTATGCGTGTGTATGTATATGGATGTATGTGTGTATGTATATGCAAGTATGTATGTATGTTTATGCATTTTACTTGTGTACATGAGCGTTTCCTCCGTCCCTCCCGGCTGTTGTCCAGAATATTCCCCGTTAAAAAAAGGGGGACGCACCCCCTCCTCCGCCGCTTGCTGTTGAGCCCTTAATAGCTTGGCCTGAAGTTATTCTAATAGGATTGTGTGTTACCCGATCGTTACTACGAATTAAGCGCAACTTGAGCGCAGTATATTCTGATGAGAGTCAGCGGGGCGATGGACGAGGCGAGGGGAGGGGAGGGGGAGGGGAGGGAGGGAGGGGAGGGGAGGGGAGCGAGGGGAGGGGAGGGGAGGGGAAGGAAGGGAAGGGGAGGGGAGGGAAGGGAAGGCGAGGGAGAGGGAGAGAAAAGAAGAGAAGCGGGGAAGATAAGAAGGCTGGAGGGGAGGGGTGTGTGTGTGTGTTTGAATGTGTGTGTGTTTGTGTGTGTAGTTGTGTGTTTGTTTGTGTGCACGCGCCGATTTGTATTTGTCTGTATGCTTGTGTTTTGGGGCTATGTATATCTAGTTATGTCTGTCTGTATGTTGGCTTTTTACCGATTTGTGTTTGTGTCTCTATGTTTCTGGACTACTGTGTACTGATTTGTGTTTGTCTGTCAGATTTCGGGCAACCATGCGCCGATTAGTGTCTGTCTGGTTTTGTGTGTATGTTTGTGGACGTCGATTTGTGTCATTCTGTATGTATGGATTTGTTTGTGGGCGGATATGTACTGATTTGTCTCTCTCTGAAATTTATATCCTTGTTTTTTTTTCCTTATTACCTCTTCCGTTTCTCTCTCTCCCTCCCCTCATCTTCTCCACTTCCCTTCCCCCTTTCATCCATTCCTCCTCCTTTTCCCTCCTCTCTCTCTCTCTCTCTCTCTATCTCTCTCTCTCTCTCTCTCTCTCTCTCTCTCTCTCTCTCTCTCTCTCTCTCTCTCTCTCATCTCTCTCTCTCTCTCTCTCTCTCTCTCTCTCTCTCTCTCTCTCTCTCTCTCTCTCTCTCTCTCTCTCTCTCTCTCTCTCCCTCTCTCCCTCTCTCTCTCTCTCTCTCCTCTCTCCTCTCCTCCCTCCCTCCCTCCTCCCTCCCCTCATCCTCCCCCTTCTCTTTCCCTCGTTTCACTCTTCGCTGCCTCCGCTCTTCTCCTTTCGTCTTCCGACTCGTGTCTGTATGTACTTGTGTCGCGTGCATCTGTTTGTGCCAGTGTACAATTTCAGTTCATTTCGGTTCATGTCAGAATTTGAGTTTCTTTTCGACGCGCTTCTCGCTCACGGGTTCCCTCGCCGCTTTTATTCCTTCGTTAACGGCGACAGGGACAGCGGAGAGTCGCCTCGTGTAGCGGGTGTTACGACAGCTGATTGCCGCGGGGGGGGGGGGGGTGTTGCTACGGGTTGGCTTTGTTTTGGTTTTCAGTGTTTGTGTGTGTGTGTGTTTTGTGTGTCTGTGTAGGTGTGTATTTTATATGTGTCTGTGTAGGTGTGTTTTTATGTGTCTGTGTATGTGTGTATTTTATGTGTCTGTATCTGTATTTATATGTGCATGTGTATTCATGTGTGTGTGTGTATTCGCTTGTCTATGTGTTTGTATATTCATGTATTACTTTATTTATTTATGGTTATTTATTCATATGTTTATTAATTTATTTATGTATATGTTCATTTATGCACATATGCAGGGATGTGTGTTCTTATATAACACAGTATGGAGTATATGTCTGTATTAGATGTAAGTACGTGTGTGTGTGTGTGTGTCTTGAACTTACTTCCGGGTCCTGATCGCCCCTGGCATGACAATGTACCCAACGCGGGGCACGATCGGCATGCAGTCCACGCCCGAGCCCGCGTCCTTGCGATCTCGCGGAGGGTGGCGAGGGCGAGGGCGTAGCGAGGGCGCCGGTTTCGTATGCAGAAAGGGGCGCGTCTGTCTTGATTGGAATGCGCGGCGAGGGAGGTGCTTTTGCGTGGGGTTGGTTTGTTTGGGTTTGGGTTTGTTTGTTTGTTGTTTGGGGTCGTGTGTCTAGGTCGGTGGGGTTCGGTGGTGTTTTGGCGGGAGGGGGATAGGGAGGGGCGTTAGGGTTGGTTTGGGGGGGGTGGGGGGTTGTGAGTTAGGGGGGGGGGTCGTCTTTCTTCTCTTCTTCTCTTTCTTTTCCTCCTTTTCTTACTCCTACTCCTCCTCTTCCTAGTTCTAGTCCTCTCCTCTTCTCCTCTTTCTCCTCTTCTCCTTATTCTCCCCCTCCTCCTCTCCTCTCCCCCTCCCCCCCATTCCCTCCTCCTCTCTCCTCCTTTCCCTCTCCCTCCTCCTCCCCTCCTCCTCCTCCTCCTCTCCCCCATCCTCTCCTTCCCTCCCCCTCCCCTCTCCTCCCCTTGCATTTCCCAGTCTCCCCCTGTCACTCATGCACAGGTCATCACTCGCCCCTTTCGCCTCCGGTCCATAAACTCCATCCCACGCCATAAACATCTTCTAAAAGACGTATTTCCCCCTCTCCCCCTTCCCCCTTCCCCCCCACTATACCCCGCCCTCCGCCCCCCCCCCTACCCTCACCCCCTGGCGTAACAGAAGAAAGAAACTCGAAAGAAACTCGATGGCAGTTTGATAACTTTATGAATTTAAATAGGATTGGGATCCAGAGGAGCTTCTTTGGGTC
>NW_020869265.1:566946-571946 GCF_003789085.1 Penaeus vannamei | reverse complement strand
GCGGAATATGGGAAGCAGGAAAAACGGAGAAGAAGAGAAGGGAAAACGGGAAAATAACAAGATCGGAAAGAGTAGAACAAAAAAGAAAGGGGAGGATGGAAAGGGAAAAGGAAATATAGGAGAAAGAAGAGAAATAGAAGGAGAAGAGAAAGGGGGAGGAGGAAGAAGCTTAAGAGGGGAGAGAGGAGGAGAAGAGGCGAATAGAGGGAGTAGAAGGAAGAAAGGAGGAAGACTAAAGGATGGCAAGAAGGATAAAGAAAAGGGGAAAAGAAGAGACAGAAGATAGCGACGAGAAGGAGAGGAAGGGAGCGAGAGAAGACAAAGGAGATGAATGGAAAGGGAAAAGGAAACGTTGTAGACATAGAAGAGAGAGAGAAGCGGGAGGAAGCGAGGGCGTGTGAAGAGAGAATAATCGAGAATAAGACGGAAGAGGAGAGAGAAAAAGATTCGGGAAAGACGATGAGTCAGAGAAAGAGGAAGAGGGAAATTTAAAGGGCGGAAGGGAGAGGAAGAAAATCAAGAAAGAAGGATATAAAGAGAATACGAGAGAAAGATATGGCAAGCGAGAGGTGGGAGATAGGAAGATAATCCAAAAATAAGGAGATAACAAGAGATAGAGAGAGAATGAGAAAGAAAGAAAGAAAGAAAGAGAGGGATAGAGAATGAGAGAGAGAGAGGGATAGAGAATGAGAGAGAGAGAGAGAGAGAGGGATAGAGAATGAGAGAGAGAGAGGGATAGAGAATGAGAGAGAGAGAGGGGAAGAAAGAGAGAGCGAAAGAGAGAAAGATAAAGCGAGGGCGAGGGGGAGGCTGAATACGTGGTGCCTTCGTCCGAGACAGTTTATGCGGGAAGGAGTAAAAATAGGGTGTCTGGAGGGGCGATGCCGGCGCCGGGGCGTCTGCGAGCAGGCCGGCCGCTCTGTCTGTTGTGTTGTGTGTCTGTGGCCTTTTTATGCATTGTGCCATGTGGGCGGCGTGCATCTGATGTGTTGATTTTTTGCATCTGTTTGGCCTTTTGGTATGATTGCGGCTGCCCTGTTGCCCGTCGGAAACAGCTGGCGCTCTGTGGGCATCCCTTCGGTCCGGGCAGCGGCTGGGCGGCTGTGGGCTCTTTGTCTCAATTAGTTTATTGTTATTATCATTATTTACCATTATTATTATTTTTATTATTATTACTTTTATTATTATTATATTATTATATATTATTATTATTATTATTATTATTATTATTATTATTATTATTATTATTATTATTATTATTATTATTATTATTATTATTATTATCATTATCGCTATCATTATCATTATTATTATCCATTATCATTTTATTATTATTATCATTATTATTATAACCATTATCATTGTTTTTATTATTGTTATTAATAATATTAATATTATAATAATGATGATAATTACAATGATAATAAAAATGCCTTTATGATGATAATGATAACAATAATAGTAATGATAATGATAAAAATAATGATACTAAACAGTAAACAATAATAATGGTGCCAGTAACACAACATCATTGTTAGACTGGATATTATTGCCGTTGTTATTATTGTTGTTGTTTGGTTGCTGTTGATGTTGATACTCGTATTACAATCATCACTGATATCATCATCATCACGGTCATAATCTTTGTTATTGTTATTATTATAGCAATAATGATGATGGGATGATTATCATCCTGCCATGGTGATATTAATAATGATATTACTGTTGGCAAAAATGATCATATCAACAATAATGGTAATTGTTATTTTTGTTATTATTTTCGTTTATTATTATTATTGTCATTATTATTATCATTATTGTTATTATAATCATTATCATTATCATTATTATTATTGTCATTGTTATAGTTATTACCATTGTTTTTATAACCTTTTTATTATTATAATTGATATAATCATTATTAAAACTATATGTAACATCTATATTAATATTATTATCATTTACGCAATGATGATGATAATGATGAAGTAATAGTAATGATGATAGTACTAGTAATAGTAAAAATTATAATGACAAAAAAGTAATAATATTTACAATAGGAATAACAAGAACAACAACAAAAATTGCGATGATAATAATGATGATGAGAATAATAGCAATAATAACAATGATAATAATGATAACAGCAATAATGATAATAATAATAATAATAATAATAATAATAATAATAATAATAATAATAATAATAATAATAATAATAATAATAATAATAATAATAATAATAAGAAGAAGAAGAACAATAACAACAACAACAACAACAACAACAACAACAATAATAATGATAATGATAATAATAATGATGATAATAACATTAATAGTAATGATAATGATGATAATATCAATACAAAATAAACGAAAATGCTAATCCAAATAGTAATAGTGATAATGATAATAATAATAATAATAATAATAATAATAATAATAATAATAATAATGATAATATGATATTGGCAATAATAATAATAGTAATATTGACCATAGTGATGATAATAATAGTATGAGTCTCATTATCATTACCAGCGTCCTTATTATACTTAAAGTTAGCATTATTATCATCACCATCGCTATCATCATTAATATCGTCATCATAATGATCATTATCATTATTCTCAATATTCCTATGATCATTTGTTCGCTGCTGTTATCGTTATCACCATGGATAATGTTATATCCTTCTTATTTATTACATATAGCCTAGTTCACAGCAGTGAATTACAGCAAAGATGATGTTAATTATAGTAACAGTAGAGCTGAAGAAGGTATATTATTGTAGTTATTACCACCGTTCTTGTTATTACTTTTTATTACAATTACTGTTATCAAATTACCTTTAGCACTATCATATCATCATCATCATAATCATTATTAACATGATCCTCACTATTACTGTACTCTGTAATAGTTACAGTGATTATTATCAACAACCATTCCATTAGTTTATATGTGTGGATATATATATATATATATATATATATATATATATATATATATATATATATATATGTGTGTGTGTGTGTGTGTGTGTGTGTGTGTGTGTGTGTGTGTGTGTGTGTGTGTGTGTGTGTGTGTGTGTGTGTGTGTGCCAATATAGGTGTGTGTTTGTGTGCGTATGTATTTACGTGCATTTGCCCCTATGTATCCATAAGACTTGTTGTCTATATACCTGTCAGTCAATCAGTCAGCATATACATACGCACAGCACCACACAAATAAACACACACACACACACACACACACACACACACACACACACACACACACACACACACACACACACACACACACACACACACACACACACACACACACACACACACACACACACACACACACACACACGCACGCACGCACATCTAAGCATAGTGTACACATATGTACACATACATATAGGTCCTCTAAAGTCAATATCGATTTTCTGTCCGCAACCTTACAAGCGAAACGAGCCGGGCCGTGTTGGTCGGCTTAAGTCGTGGTGCGGAAGCAAATTCGTTTTATTAGGGGATTTTATCTACACACTCGGCTGTCGTCGCGAAAGGCGTCCCTTTTTCTTATTTTCCACTTGTAGGCCTAGAGTGGCATCTCTTCATAATCAGATATGATAACGGAGAACTGAATCATATTTGGGAAGACTATACTGGTTGCATTTGGCTTTAAATGTAACACATGTAAACATTAGGGTTTTTTTTTTTTTTCCATTATGCATGATGACTTGAAGCTCTAATCATTTAGACCTTTTATTATCGTATATACAATGTGGCATGTTTATCAGTAAATTTAGAAGACCAACGACATTATGTTTTCTTGCCGTCAACCGCCAGGCATTTCGTCTTTCTCCGTGCCTTTAGATATCAGAACGACCAGTTTTCGTAACAGAATATCTTCCTTATTATCAGAGAAGTGCGCGCATGTACGCCCGCGCGCGCGCGCGCGCGCGCGCGTGTGTGCGTGTGTGTGTATGTGTGTGTATATGTATGTGCGTGTTTGTGCGTGTGTAGTGTGCACGTGCTTGTATGTGTATGTGTGCGTGTGTGTTTTGTGTAAGTGTGTGTGCGTGTGTGGCAGTATTAGCGCCCTCCAAGCGCCGAGCGAGCAGCGTTCAGCGAGATGCAGGCAGCAGCCTCTGGTGCCTCTGATATGAAGGTCGATACAAGCCCGTGAGCAGCTGAGGTGTGGGTGGTGCTTCGTGGCGGGGCCTTTCTTGTGGGCGGCAGGTGAGAGAGGCTTTCTTGGTCCCGAACCCTCGCTTCTGGGCGGCTGAGGGCTTCGAGGGGGCTTCGAGGGGCGTCGTTTCAGCCTCAGTCGGGAGCTGCGAGCGTCGGTCTCGCAGTTCAGGAGTAGCGTGTAAAAATGGCAGATCTCTCCCGGGCGAAGAACAAAGACAAAACGCGCTAGACAATGGGATGCCGAGTTGATTTTCACTCAGCAGAGATTGGCTGTAATGCTGTCAACGCTAGCATTCATTACACCTCGACAGGCGACCCTGCGAGAGAGCACGGCCGCCATCAAGTGGTCGCCCTGCTTCTCTATGCTCCGTGGTATTTGGGGCGAAGGAGCCGGATTGGTCGGCCGACTCCGCGCTGCCTGGGAGAGACCGGTCGTAGGAACCTATGCTATCCTACCCTGTCTTATCCTCCCTTATCATATGTCATCTTATCTTATCCTTATCCTATGCTAACCTGCCCTTTGTTATATTATCTTCGAAGCCTAAACCTGCTGAACCGCCCGAGGTCCCCGTGGGCAGTACTGCAGTGAAAGCTAAAATGTTCAGAGAAGTCACAGAGTATCTCATGATAGCAGCATTTATAGCATGATGTAGCTTGTATGAAAAACCTCGGTGGCGATGGAGGGTCCGCCTACCGCTGACGTATGAATTAGGCAGCGCCAGACAGCATAGCATCGCGGGTCGGGCCTGGATAGAGTCAGGTGGTCGGCTCGCGGCGATGGCAGTGTTTCGTCCGCGAGACAAGCGGTAGTCAAGG
>NW_020869265.1:554446-561946 GCF_003789085.1 Penaeus vannamei | reverse complement strand
TTATGAAAGGCGTTTATTAGATTTTCTTCTATTCCGTACTTCATTGCCATTTTTTCTTGTAAACCACAGAAACGTCAGCAGCCAACAGACAGGTCCATCTCTCGTCGAGCCATCTAGTCTTGGCCCTTTCCCTCCCTCCCCCTCCCCTCCCCCTTCACGTCCCCAGACCTGCCTTCGTTGTAAGGCGGAAGACCAACAAGTGTGCCGGGTCGATTTTCTGATGACCCCCTCCCCTCCCTCTCCCTTCCTCTCCCTCCCTCTCCTCCGACCTCCACCTCTCCCTTCCTCCGTCGGTATGTCCGTGATCCTTCTCACTTCTGCATCTCTGTCTTCGTTCTCTTTTCTCTCATTTTCTATTTCTCGTTCTTCCTGTGAGCGTTTCTTCACGGGGCTCTTTTGTGGAGTCATTTCTTCACTTTTCAAGGAAACGGCTCAGCAGGAGCGACCTTCACGATCCCGCAGTCAGACTTCCCTTGCACTCCCTCGCGATCCTCTCCGTGAGATCCTAACGCTGTCTCTGTGTTGCAGGTCATCTGGGTGTGCATTCTGTGCAGGAAGAAGCAGGAGCTGCTCGTCAAGACCGGCACGTGGATGACGTCAGGTCTGAGCCACGGGGAGATGATGCAGGTGGAGCATGACGACTACTCAGGTACGGCCACGCCCGCGACGCCCACGGGGGACAAAAGGCCCAAGTTGGAGCGCGGCGCAAGCGGCGAGAAAGAGCCGCGGCCGGCCAGCGTGTCCGGCCTCGTGGCACCAACGTCAGGAGGCCACCACTACCAGGGGGAGTCGGGGCCTCACCACGCCACCCCGGAGGCGCGGCCGCTCATGTACCGGCCCGGCAGCGCCCAGGGCCGCGAGCTGCGGCGCCAGTTCTCTCAAGAGCGCGGCGGAGGCGAGAGTGGGCGGCCGGCAAGAGGGCGGGCGGCTAGCGAGGGCGGCGATCAGCCACCCTCGCCCCACGCCCGCGATCGTGTCGTGCCGCCCCCTGAAGCCTTCCGCACTTTTGAGCATCCTGCGCCTTACGAAAAGCGGCCCGCGGGTCCAGACATTCGGGTAGAGCGCGGGTACGGGAGCGCGAGCGGGTATGTTGGTTCGGGATACGGTAGTACCCGGTATAGCCCGGTTCCCGCTGGTGCCGGCGGCAGCAGCCCCATGGAGGGCAGCAGCCCCGGCCCGGCTTCCGTTGAGGGCGGCAGCCCCCATCTGGAGGAGCCCCGGCGCAACCACCTGGACCCAGCCACGGCCCTGGGGCGCTCCTCCGAGCCTCGTCGTACAGATCCCGTTATGAGGAACGACTCTTTGTCATCAGACCAGAGCGAGTGCGTGCGGCCGCCTCCGCCTAAGCCGCACAAACCTCGCACCAGAGGGCGCAAGATGCGGCAGCGCTCGCTCTCGTCTTCTGACGAGGAGGTCCGCTCCACTCCGGAATGTACCTCGTGCGAGGAACACGAGGCCGAGTCCGAGAGTGTGTCCGAGAAGGGTGAGTATCGCGTCTGTTTGTTCGAGGGGGGAGGGGGGGGGCTCTCTGCGGGACAGGCTTCGGGGACACCACTGACGACCTACTTTGACGATCACGAGACCGACAGACACCCGCTCAGAGCGCGGCAGCAAAGTGACTGATCTACCTTGAGGACTGCGGACTCGCAACCAACCAACCAACGTTAATTTACTTTTTACTCTTAATGGAACATCGCGTGAACAAGGCCTATGGAAATATGCTTTAAAAGACACTTCGTTCATGGATTCAATAAGAATAAACCAATATCTATAGTAATGTTTGTTCCTGTGGATTACCATATGAACATGCGAATCTTAACAGATGATGTAAAAAAAAAAAACTTACAGACATCCATAATACCTTGTGGGAATATCAATAAATCCTTTGATAAGATAAGCCGTAACTTCGGTTCCGTCATTAACCGTCTCCTTCGTAACTGATTAATTAAGGCTAATTAATTAATATCAGTTATGAGACAACTTCCTCCGCAGGACATCAAATAAACCACACCAGTGCCTCGCCACGACACGAAATCACTTAACTACTTTTATATAGGATATTCTGCAATCATTAATTGGAAATATAACAAAGGCAACAGTGACATTGATTAGGATAATGATAATGATGGTTCGCTGTTGTTCAATCATTGTTTGTATCATTAACATCCATCATTACTACATTTACTGTTGTAATAGCATTTGTACAAGTAATAATTAAAGCGATAATGGTAATGCAGATAATGGTAACAGTAATAATAGAATATTAAAGAAGTAATAAAGATGAAAACGATGATAATAACTATGATAATGATGATAACAAAAACATTGATGATAATAATAATGATAAAAATAATAATACCAATGTCAATAAGATGATGATGATGATGATAATGATAATGATTATTATTATTATTATTATGATACAAAGACAGAATGATAACAGTAATGATAGTAATAACAGTAATGATATTAACAGCAACAATTACAATAAAGATAGTAATAATAGTATTGACATTGATAAAAAAAGCAATACTGATAATGATAGTAATTAGATATCATGATGATGATAATGACGATAATGATAACAATAAAACAAACGATAATAATGAAAATGATAATGATAATCAAAATCACATTAATAATGATAAGGATAATAGTAATACTGATGATATTGAGAATTATAATGATGATAATGATGATAAAAGAAAATCACTAATAATTGATAAAATGATAAGGATAATACTAATGATATTATATTAATTATAATACTGATGATAATTAAAATTGTAATAATTATATCATTATTATTGTTATTACATGGTTTGTTATTATTATCAATAATGATTCAAAGAATAACATTGATATTAAAATTGTTGTTAGTAATGTAGATGATATAAACAATGATAAGATATGAGGGAAATAATGATGAAATCAATTCTAATGATAATAAAAAGTAATGAGGATAATAATGGTCATGATAAAGGTAATAATGATAATAATGACAATAATTATAATGATGATAGCAAAAAAATAATGATAATGAAAACGGTAATTATTATGATAGAAACTATTATAATGATAATAGTAATAATAATGATAATAGCAATGATAAAAAATAATGATGATAATAATAGTAGTAATTATAACAACAGTTACAATAAACAGTAATATTAATATATGTATTGATAAAAAAAAATACTGATGGTAATAACGCTTAATTATGATAGTTATGATGATAGTAAAGATACTAGTAATAATGATAATGATGTTAAAAAGACAAACGATAATGATGATAATATCAGTACTGTCATAGCAAAAAGGATAATGATGATCACAATCATATTAATAATGATAATGATAGCAATAATGATAATATTGATAATAATAATGATAATAAATCACAAATAATTAGTAAGATGATAATTATATCAGTAATAAGGATACTAGTAATAATAATAAAGTTAATACCAATAATAATGAAAATGATAATCATAATTATATTATTAACAGTGATTCAAAGGATAATGATAATATCAATTATGGTAATGATAATAAGTGATAGTATTAATGATAATGGAAATAATTATTATGACTACTATAATTATTGTTATTATTATTTCATCATCGTTGTTGTTATTACTATTACCATTATTATTATCATTATTATTATTATTACTATTTGTAGTAGTAGTATCGGTTACCATTATATTTATCATTCTTATTATCTTTATTATTACTATTACTATATTTGTTTTTATTTTTATTATTATCATAATTATTATTGTTATATGGATGGTAAAGAAAACGGTAGAGATAATAATATGATAAAAGTAATGATAAGGATAACAATAATAAAGATGATAATAATATAAACGATTTAGAAAATATGATGAGAAATGATAAACATTAAGACAATAATGATAGAAATTATTATTATAGTCATGATGATAATGAAAATAATAATGATGTTGATAATGATAAAGAATGATAATGATGAGAATAATAGCAATGATTATCATTAACATTATTATTGCTTATTATTGAGTCATCGCCTATTATTATTATTTGTTATTATCATTATCATTTTTGTAAGTAATATTATCTTTTTATTGTTATCACTATTTTCGTTATTATTGATTTTGTTATTACTGTTACTATTGTTATTATTATTACTGTTATTATTATTATTATTATTATCATTATCATTTTTATCATTTTTATTATCATTATCATTATAACTATTGCCATTATTGCTATTGTTATTGTTATTGTTAAAATTATATTAGTTGTAGTTGTATCATTCTTACTATCACTATTCTTATTGCTATCGTTAACATCATTGTTATTATTGTTATTATCATTATTATTATGATGATGATGATGATGTTGATTACCATCATCATCATCATTATCATTCTTAGTATCATCATTGTTATTATTATTCCTATTGCTATTATTGATTATCATTATGATCATTGCTAATATCATTATTGTTATTTTTATTTTTATTATTATGATTATTATTATTATCATTTTATAGTTATTATCATTATTATAATTGTTACTATTATTATTGATACTGTTGTTATCAATATTATCCTCATAATCATTATATCCACTAATTGTTATCATTATCATCATTATTATTGTTATTACTATTATTATTATTATTACTATTATTTATAATTATATTATTAATATTATTATAATCTTCTTTTTTTCGTCTTCTCTATTATTATTATTATTGTCATTACTTTTATTATTATAATTATCAATATCATTTTCATTATTATTGTTGTTATTATTATCATTATTATTGTTGTCATTATTATTATTGTTATTATTATTATTATTATTATCATTATTATGATAATAATAATATTATTATTATTATTATTATTATTATTATTATTATTATTATTATTATTACTATTGTTTTTATTGTTATTATTATTGTTATTATAATAAATATTATCATTATTACTTTGAGCATCATTATTATCGGTATCATCATTATTATCAGTATATCTATCACCATTCTGATTATTATCATTATAGTTTTTGTTACTAATTTATTATTGTTATTATTATTTATTATCTCTTAATTTTTATTCATTATTTTTTCATCAGTATTTTATCATTATTATTATTATTATTATTATTATTATTATTATTATTATTATTACCATTATTATCATGCCATCGTTGTTGTTTTAATTGTTTTATTTTTTTCGTTATTATGATTATTGTCATCATTATCATTATCATTTATATTTTTATGATCATTATTATCATTGATCTGATCATTATTGTTATTATCATTATTATTGTTATTATTTTTATCATTATCACTATCGTCAGCATTACGGTTATCTAAGTTATTTCTATTATCATCATTATTATTATTGTTATTATTATTACTATTATTATTATTATTATTATCATCATCATCATCATTATTGTTATTATTATTATTATTATCAGCATTACGGTTATTATAGTTATTACTATTATTATTATTATCATTGTTATTGTGATTGTTATTCTTATTTATGTTTTTGTTGTTTTGTTATTTTTAATTATTATTATCAAAAGCGTCATCATCATTATTGTTTGTATTTCTTTCTTATTAGCTTAGTAATACTACTATTAGTACTGTTATGATTATTATTTTTATTATATTTATTATTTCCATTGTTGGTGTTATTATTATTTTTTATTGTTATTATTATCGTTATCATTATTATTGTTGTTATTATTGTAAGATTGTTATTTTCAATATTGCTATTTTTTGTTCTTATTATTAGGATTAGTACTAGTATTGTAAGTTTACTTATTACCGTCTTTTCCATCATCATCATTTTTATTGTAATTATCATCATCGTTATCCTTATATTATTATCATCAGCATCATTATTATTCTGTTATTGCTATTACTATTGTTATTATTATCATCATCATCATTATTATTATTATGATTATAATTGTTATTGTTATTATTATTGTTGTTGTTGTTGTCCTTACTATTATCATTATTGTTATTATTATCATTATTTTCATGATTATTATTATTATCTTTATTTTCATGATTATTATTATTATCATTATTTTCATTATTATTATTTATTATCATTACTATTATCAGTATTATTATTAATAATTTTATTCTTATTCTTATTCTTCTTCTTATTATTATTATCATTATTATATTACATATCAATTATTATTATTATCATTATTATTATTAATCATCATCATTATTATTATTATTATCGTTACTATCATTATTATTATTGTAATTGTTGTTACAATTATCATTATCATTAATAACAGTATTAGGAGCTATATTATTATTATCATTATCATCATCATCATCATCATTATTATTGTTGTCATTGTTGTTGTTGTTTTTATTATTATTATCATTACTATTATCATTACTATTATCATTACTATTCTTATCATTATAATTGTTACTATTTTCATTCTTACTCTTATTATTATTTCTATTTAGAATATTGATATTATTATTTATCATCAGTAATGTTATTATCATTATTATTATTGTTATTGTTACTATTATTATTATCATTACTACTATTATTATTATTATTATTATTATTATTATTATTATTATTATTATCATCATTATCATTATCATTATCATTATTATCACTGCTGCTACTATTATTATTCCTACTACTACTACTGTTACTTTTACTAAAACTACTTCAATTACTACTATCACTACTACTATTTTTATCATTATTATCATTATCGTTATTATGAATCTTACATTAATTAAACTATTGTTGTCGTTGTTTTTGGTCGTATTTTATTGTTGTTGTGTTTGTTCTCGTTGTTGTTATTGTATTGTTCTTATTATCATCACCATGAAGATTAAGAAGGAAGGTAGGAAGGGGAAAGGAAGGGGTAGGAAGCAAGGGAAAATAGAGGGGGAAAGGGAGAGAGGGGAAAAGGGAAGGGACCATAAAGAGCAAAACTAGATGGAGGAGGGGAAACGGAAGGGACTCAAAGAGGAAAGGGGGATGGGTGAGGAGGGAGGGAGGGAGGGAGGGAGAGGGGGCTCGGAGAAAAGAGATGGGAGAGGGAGGAAAGGGATAAGGAATCGAAGGAGGTTGGGGCGTTTAAGGAGGAAGAGGAGAGGGAAGGGGAAGAGGAGAGGTAGGTAGAGGGAGAGGAGAGGTAGGGGAGAGGAGAGGGAGGGGGGACTGGAAAGGGAGGGTGATGAGGAGAGGGGGGGAGGGGGAGAGGAGAGTGAGGAAGCAGATGTAGGGCTTAAAGCAGGAGGGGAGGAGGGGATTAAAGGAAGATTTAGGAGTGAGAGGAGGTGGGCAAGAGGGAAAGGGAGAAGGAAGGCCAAAGGTAAAGGAAGGAGGTGTTATTGTTGTTGTAATTACTATTTGATTTTTTTGTACTATTGCTACTGCATTATTATCAATAACATGATTAATATTACCATTAATGTTATGATTGTTA
>NW_020869265.1:544386-551886 GCF_003789085.1 Penaeus vannamei | reverse complement strand
TCATTATATAATCATTTATTATTATTATCATTATTATCATTGTTAATGCAGTCATTTCTAAACATGAGCCTCCACCGCCTCTCCAGCTGTATTACGCGGCAGACACACACCTGCCTCCCAGATTCGCCTAGTTAATTTTACCTTCCCGTTGTGTTCCCACTTCCCTCTGCAATTTCTGTCTTTTCTCCTTCCCTGGAGTGACGTGGAGCGATAACTGTTGGCTTCCCCCTTCCCCCTTACCCCTCCCCCCTTCCCCTTCCCCCTTCCCTCCCCTTTTCATATTTCTCCCCTCACCCCCCCCCTCCATCGCCCGCCCATCCGTGCTTTTACTACGTCTCCTACCTTCTTTCCCCTTTTTTGTTCTTTCTCCTCCCTTCCTATTTCTCTTCTTCCTCATTTCTTCCTTCATCCCCCACCCTCTTTCTAGATATTTCTCCCCTACCCTCCATTCCCCTCTCCTTCTCTCCCTTTCCTCGCCCTCTTCTCCCCCTTTGCCTACCTTTCATTCCCCAATTTTTGTTCCCAATATCCCCCTACCCCTTTACCCTCTTCTACTCCCTTTTTTGCTTTTCCTCCCCTCCTTTCCCCTTTTGCTTCCCCGCTCATCATTTCACCCCCCCCCCCGTTCCCCTCTCTCATCTCCTCCTGTTATCTGTCGCATCACCCCTTTCCCCATTCCCTTTCCTACTCCCTTACTCCTTCTCACTCCTCTCCCTTCTTCCCCCACAGCACTCTATCACCCCGACCCTCCTCCTTGCTACGTCTCCAATCTCATTTTCTCTCTCTCCTCTCTCTTACCCCTTCCTTTTCCACACTCCCTTCCCTTCCCTCTCCCCCTCCATCTGTCCCCTCATCTCCCCCTACCCCCTTCTCATCTCCCCTTACCCCCTGTCGTCCCCCCTACCCCCTGTCGTCCCCCCAGCTCGCCTCCCCCTTGCCCCCTTCCCCCCATCTCAATTCCCTCTCTCTCAAGGCGCCGTGCAGAAGGTGTGTGACATTTTGCCGATAGAACATTCACAGTGATAACAGGGTTGGGTTATTCCGCTCTTAGAAGAACGGGAAGCAGATACGGCAGGATCAATTTTCGGGTCGATTGGGAGAAAAAGCGTCCGTGCTCTCAAACGCCTCCTGGATGTGAAGATGTTGGGCGGTTTTGGTCACGCCCGCGCACCGTACGAAGGGGCGTGGTGCACCCTTTCCTGCGCCGCGCCTCAGGAGGGTGGTGTTATACCAGGTGATGCGCGCTACACCAGAGCGAAGGTACTACACCAGAAACGCCGTCAAGATGCTGCACATGAGGCGCGTGGGAGTTTCTTCGGCCGTCGCCATGACAACGGTGCCCCAGCTGCGGATCCTGCCTCCTTTGCTAGCGCTGCTGCTGTTGCCCTTCGTCGGTCTCTCTCGGTCTCTGTCTCCTTCGCTCTCTTTCTCTCTGTCTATCTCTCTGGCTACTTTTCTCTCTATCTCTCTACATAGCTTTCTCTCTATCTGTCCGTCTAGCTTCCTTTCTCTCTGTCTATCTCACTGGCTACCTTTCTCTCTGTCTATCTCTATCGCTCCCTTTCTCTTTGTCTATCTATCTAGCTACCTTTCTCTCTGTCCATCTATCTAGCTACCTTTCTCTCTGTCTATCTCTCTAGCTACCTTTCTCTCTGTTTATCTAGCTAGCTACTTTTCTATCCCTGTTTCTGTCTTGATCTTTCCATAGGATTGTCTCCCCCGTTCTCCTCTTTTCCCATTCTATCAATCTATATTTCTATCTCTTTCTCCTTATTTCTCTGTCTCCCTCTCCTGCTTCCTCTCCCTCTTTATCTCTCTCTCTCTCTCTCTCTCTCTCTCTCTCTCTCTCTCTCTCTCTCTCTCTCTCTCTCTCTCTCTCTCTCTCTCTCTCTCTCTCTCTCTCTCTCTCTCTCTCTCTCTTTCTCTCTCTCTCTCTCTCTCTCTCTCTCTCTCTTCTCTCTCTCTCTCTCTCTCTCTCTCTCTCTCTCTCTCTCTCTCTCTCTCTCTCTCTCTCTCGCTCGATCTCTACCTCTCTTTACTTTCGTCTCTTCATCCTATTCATTTTTCTCCTCTTTCTCTTTCTCTCCTTATCTTCTATTCTCTAGATCTTATCTATTCCCTTTCTGTTCTCTCATTTTCTCTCTCTTTTCTATATTTGTTCTATTTTCTCTTTCTTCTCTCTCTTCTTTCCCTCTCCTCTATTCCTTCGTTCATTTATATTCCCTTTCTTCTCTCTATTCTGTCTCTCTTTTCTCTCTTCTTTCTCTCGCTCTTTCTTTTCTCTTTTTTCTCTCTATTTTTTCTTTCTTCCTCTCATCTCCCTCCCTTTATCTTTCTATCTATATTTTTTCCCTCTGCCCTTTCTTTCCCTCTCTCTTCTCTATATTCTTCATTTCATCTCTGCTCTTCTCTCTCTCTCTCTCTCTCTCTCTCTGCCTCTCTCTCTCTCTCTCTCTCTCTCTCTCTCTCTCTCTCTCTCTCTCTCTCTCTCTCTCTCTCTCTCTCTCTCTCTCTCTCTCTCTCTCTCTCTCTCTCTCTCTGAAAATATTTAAAGTGGTCTAGAATTACAAGCCTTACATTATTGAAGATACGAACGGATAACAGTGATGCAGCAATATGTAATAATGTTAATGAAATTAATAATGAAAATCATAGTAGTAATAGTAATACCGATAGTGATGAAAATTATAATGATAATAACAAAAGTAATGATAATGATAGGCATAGATAATGAGGAGTAGAATGACAAAAATAGTAATAATATTAGTAAAATTAGTGGTTAGGATAATGATGATAATAATGGTAATAATGATAATGAAAATGATATTATCATAAGCAACAGAAAACAACAGATAATGATGATAATAATTATTATTGTTGTTTCTATAATTACTAACATTATTATTATTGTTTTGGTGGTTGTTGTTATCAGCAATATCACTCTAACAAGAATGATAATGATAATGATAACGGCTAATATTTATGTATCATACTGATAAAAATATTTGAATTATAACAAATACAAGAAATATTGAGAATACAATTATAGCAACGTTCGTTCTAATATCGTAAACGGTTAATCGGGTCCAGCAGTGATAAATACAATGACGGCGTAACATTATATTTAAAGTGATATTAATTTTGATAGAGATTTCGATATCAGGTATCACGTGTATAAGAATGTTGATCCAGTTCAGTAACGTCCAATTTCAGACCAAGATGATAACGCTAATGACAACGGTAACTGAATGCTAAGATGATTATAACAATAATTATCAGTATTGAAATGCAATAGCACCATTATAACTACATAATACATATTCTTCTTATTATTGTTATTATCATTATAGTAGATTCCATATAACTAGTGTGACTCTCAATCATATTCAGTGTTATCATTGTGCTTTTTTTTTCTTTGTTTTGTTTTCTTTTCTTTCCTTTTTTATGATCACTTTGCGTTTATTTATTTATTTTTGTCATAATTCCGATTGTGGCCAAATATTTCTTCATATTAATTAACTTTTAATCCAAATTCTAGTTTATTTTATCCATTATCATCAATAGTAGTAATGGTAATAATAGTAGTAGTGATAATATCAATACTAGTAATAGTGATGGTAGTAGTACTAATAGTAGCTGAAGTAGTAACAGTCGAAGTAGTAGAATTACCAATAGAAATGGTAATTGAATTAGTTGCAATAGTAAAGTAATAGCAGTAACAGTAGTAGTAGTAATAGTAGTAGTAGTTGCTGCAATAGTAGTAGTATTAGTAATAACCGTAATAACAGCAGTCAAAGCAGTAGTAGTAATAGTAATAGTAATAATATCAATAGTAATAGAAGTAATAGTAATAGTAGTAATAGTAGTAGTAGTAGCAGAAGTAGCAGTAGTAATAGTAGTAGTAGTAGTAGTAGTAGTAGTAGTAGTAGTAGTAGTAGTAGTAGTAGTACTACTACTACTACTACTACTACTACTACTACTACTACTACTACTATTACCAGTATTTGCAATAGCAGCAGTGGTAGTACTAGTAGCAGTCGTAGAATATGTGAGCCATGGCTATCGCTAATTTCCTTCTGTTACAATCGTTATCTTTTATGCTAGCAACGGCCTCGTCTTTTTGCTAATTTTATTAGCAGTATCGTTTTAAAATTATAATTTATTATCATAACATATCATTGTTGTTTTTCCTTTTACTGATGTTATCAAAAGGAGTAATATTAACCTTATCGCGATAGTAATATTACCTAATAATGATAAGAACTTCTGTTTCTACACTCATAGACCTAATACTAATGCAAGTAATATCAAAACTTCTACCATCATCCTATCATCAGGTGCAAGCACAATCGCGCCTTTTAAGTGCAGTGAAAAATGACTGGCTCTTCAGTCGTCATCTACCCACATCATTTTCCTTACGGCAGCGAGGTAGTCCTAAACTATTTTTCCTCGCTTGGAACCGCGACGGCCTCTGCGCTGAACTCTGACCTTTCCCCCTTAGACCCTTAACCTTTATGCGCCGTCAAATCAAAATATTATATCTGAGAGATGGGAAAGTTTTTGTGTGTCTGTGTCACTGATAGATGGCGTTATCGTTTGGTTTGTGTAAGTTGCCGATAGATGGCGTTGTTCTTTTGGTACTTTTCTATGGATGGAAAAACTATTGCAGTGATGGGAGAAGTCGTGATGGTGGCTGCGTTTCTTCTTTATTGTAACAGTGTATATATTCGTTGGTTGATGTATGTAAGAAAATGTAAAGAAAGAAAAAAAAAAACATTACGTGCTTGTAAAGGAGCGGTGACTGACCTCTGACAGCGGGTCAGTTTTCTCGGGGAAAGCGCTGACCTGTAGAGACCGCCTATCTTGGCCAATCTGCCGCTGACATGACCCACCGTAGGCCTTGGTCACTGCACCTTCCCGGAAAATGAACGTCTGACCTTCTCTCTTTTGACATTTGACTTTTGACATTTCACCTCCGTTGACACATGACCTTTCTCGGACAGAAACCTCGGATCCTTTTCGTTCGTTAACTCTGACCTTCTTCAGCGGGAACATCAACCTCACTCGTTTTCTTGCAACTTTTTTCAGACCATTGATTTGAAGCTACAGTTTATTGACAGTTTGCAACCGTGACATTTAGACTTATTCACAGTCGTGTGTTTTGATGCTCCCCTGTGAATTAGCGTTTGTGTGTGTGTGTGTGTGCGTGTCCGTGTGTGTGCGTGCGTGCGTGCGTGTGTTTGTGTGTTTAAATTCTGATATATATTCTTTATAAGATAAGATTAATAATCACTAATTTATGTAACACTTGATTGCTACCACATAACGAAGACCTCTTTCCTTACCCCCGCCCACCCCCCTCAGCCCACAACACCAACACAAGAGCACTCCCCGCCCACAGACTAACGCCGCCCCTTTCTCCCGCAGGCGAGGGCGAGGCGGTGACTGATCGGTGGAAGAGGCAGGAGATTCTTGACGCGAAGATCAAAAAGTTCCTAGCGGTGAGCAGACTGTCCGAGCGTTCCCAACCCTTCTTCGGTTTCTTTGGCATATTCCCGTTTTCTCTTCAGTCCGTCGTTGTTTCTTAACAAAAAATGGAAACCCTCTTTTTATCCGTTTTCTGTGTCTACTTTTGTTTGTTTGTTTTTTTCTCTCTCTCGTCTTTTCATCATCATTTTCCCGTCCTTCTTCTGGTAAACTAAGGAAACCAAATGCCATGTAACTTCTTTTCCTTTTTCGTCAGATCTTGTTTATGTTTGTCACGTGCTTCCGTGAAGATAAGAGTGGTGTTTTTATGGTACTTGTATTTTTGACTGATGATAATGGAACATGGAGATGGTTTTGATCTGGTATCTGTGGAAAGCCGTGTCTGTTGGAGTAAATCATTGTTCTAATGTTTGTGTTTATCTGTCTATGTCCCTCCTATCAGAGTCATATACTGTATGTTCATGGCACATAGTCAGTTGAAAGAAAATAGTTCAGTGTTTCATAGCAGATTTGGAGAACCGTTTCACTGACTCTCCTGTAGACACCACGCCCGCCTCGACACTCGCTGTATGTGTTGTCAGAGCACCCTTTTCTCAGACCGGCTAACAAAGAATCTATGTAGCAAGATTTTACTTTCATTTACGTAAATTACTTTTTTCGGTATAATTAATTTTTTACTCAAATTTGTTACATTCCTAATTGGTAATTTTGCACTTTTGAACTATGATGATTGTTCGTATGCAGTCGATCATATCCTTTGGTAATTCATACATGAATACGGCAACGATCGTACAATTTATTAAAGCAATTGCAAAATAGTATCTTCCAGATAGATCAAATGTGTCATTGGTAAATCAACAACAAAAAATAGTGTTTTAGAAATATACAAACCGGTTAAAGCCATCTCTCTTTTCTAAGCCTTTTTCCTTTTTTGTTTACCGTAAACATCATATAAAAAAGATATTAAGTTTCTTTTCACACTGCCAACCGATCAGTAAGTTCACTTTGTTATTTTCTCTCCCCCGCCCTCCCCACTCCTCTTCATCTGCCTTGCGAGGCTTTGACAGATCCCTCAGATCCTCCGCGGACCCACTCTCTGCCTCCAAGCATTCTCTTCCATCCTCCATCCCTTGGTTTATTATGTCTGCTCCTGCTTCCCTCTTTCTAGCCGCGACAGTTTGGAGCGTTCGTAACTCTGCCTGTTCAATCCGGTCCGATGGTTGCGTTCGCGCAGATGATAAAAGGGCCGAAGCCGCTGGGTTTTCGACGCGTTCGTTCTTAATTTTATCAAAAATATAGTGAGGGAGAATCTTGTACAATTAAAGGTAACTTGTTCACAACAGTTCTAAGACATCACAGACAGGCGCGTGAATAATCACAATCACAACCGGCTGCAAAACAGCAGAGACAGTCAAGCGAACAGCAATCCCCCCAGCAGTTGCTGAGCGGTGAACGGCAGCGAAAGCCCAGCGGCGGCGCCTCGCGTCCTCCTGCTCTCCTCTCCTCCTCCCTCCACCTCTTCTTGGTGTTCGTCTGCATGCTGCCCGCGTTCCTCTCGTGTCCGCTCTCTACGCCGCGCCTCCAAGACTCTCCACGGAGACCTACACCGGGTTCATGCACGCCCTGAAAGCCTTGTTGTCAGATAGGTTTCAACTGCCAGAAGAGAGACAGTCGAGTAACGGTTAGGGCAATGGACCTGAATCAGATATGCGGAGTAAAATGCGATATGTTTAGCTAGCTTTTTGCCATAATGTATTTAGTGTTTAGGGTCGGAATGATGAATATATGTATGGTAACTCATTTTGAAAGCGAGGGCAGTTATTCAAGAGTTGTAGCGTCTAAGAGTCTCGCACAAGAGGGCGGCGTGAACGGTGTAGGAGTGTGTGGTGGAGCCCCGCTGCCCGTGGTGATGAGGGCCTCCTGACGTTGGTGTTGAGGAAAACATATAGTGAGTGTCAGTGTCCACAGGGGATATGGACCAGTACCCAGGCCCCGGGCTAGGTGAGCCTGGGG
>NW_020869265.1:508543-513543 GCF_003789085.1 Penaeus vannamei | reverse complement strand
GGCCATCTGCACCCGAGTTTTTCACACGCCTGGCTTTTGGTGTTGTTATGTCGCGAGCCCTTTGTGTGGTCTGGCATCAACTGGCCTTGATCTGTTTTGGTTGCCGACTTTATCATTATGTTCTTTTGTGTCACGAGGACTGGCACGTAGACTAGAATTCGGTATTTACATTCTTTGTTGTGTTAATGAGTTTTCTGTCGTGCAGTGTGTCTGGGAAATCGTGATGCGTAGCTGTTATTGAGAAACGGAACATCATGACGAAATGATGAAGTGCTGAAATGAATTAATCACAGTTATCATAGATGTAATTGATGAACATGATAGTGTTGTGAAGTGAGCAAGTCCCGATGTCTACTATTCATTTGCTTGGCATATAATGAAACGAGTAAGTCCTGACGTTGATTAGTCATTATAGGTGATATATAGCAATGACCAACAAGCAAGTAACAACACAACGAAATAAGTCCAAACGTAAATCAGCCATTATAACTTCGTTCTTGAAAGTAGCCTTCCTCTCACCAAGAACCGGCAGCTGGATCGCAGTTCAACACAAGCGTCGTCTTATTTATCCTGGCAGTGTGTTTTGTGATAATTGTCGGCCATAAACGGTTTATGGCTGTGGAGCTTCGGGGTCCAAATGTTAGCCATAAAGGCAACCTGATCGTTAACGTGAAGTACTTTGGTTTCCAACGCCAGCCAACTTTTTTACTTTAAATCCATAGGCGGGAATTTAAAACACGATGGTTTGTTGTATTGGAGATTGTTGATGGACCCCATTCAATGACGATGTGTATGTATATATACATTATATATATATATATATATATATATATATATATATATATATATATATATATATATATACATATATATACAAACATTCTGTATGTATATATATACATATGTATATATATGTATATGTATCTTGAATTAGCTTGTATGTGTTTATTGTCATTAATAGACATACTTCGCAATTAATCATCATAGATCTCACAAAATCTGAGTTCATACATCACGTGACGCACAGGATACATTTTATAAGAGGTTAGTAGACTATAGACAATGTACAGCATTTACACATCAATATTTCCAGTTATCTATATACGCTCGTCAGAGTTTTTAATTAAATAATCGAAACTACATATAAACAGCGCCTCATAAGCACCGGGATATTGTGGTGAGTTGCTGACGTCGTCTTTATCGATTTCCATTCTGAGGGATCCTTTTCACAACATGGGGCATTATGCACAGGAGGTGCATACCTTTGCAACTGTCTTTCTTCTGCTAGAGTAAGGCAAACACAGGAGCTGAATTGGCAGTCGAGGTCGGAGCCGTCATTTGCAAGCGTGGGTGAGGGACCGACGGCCAGGATTAGGCAGCACAAACAGGCAAATGTCAGAACGAATAACGAATAAGTTTTCGTGAAAGGAAACTTAGGTACGGACGCACTGATTTCGGCTTAAATTGAATGTTGTTTTTTTTTTTTTTTCATCCTATGCAAGAAACAGATCTATACATCCATAATATTAGGACATACACATTTCACGAGATACAGCACCCAAGCACCCTCCCTGAACTACGCGGTCGGAACTCTCGAAACCTGAACCCTAAATCGGCTGAAGTGAACAAACGTCTGCGAGGAACGGTCTCTCGATTAAGTCCAATGAACCCCCTCAAGACCGTGCCATGAACCTCCGTGGATGGCCCAGAAGACACCACAGTGAGCCCCACGCCCACTCCCGCGCTCATGACAGGCCAGCATGGTAGAAAACTGCAGTGGGCACTCAAGTCGAGACCTGACCTCGCCCACCATGCCCGCCCACGCCGGGAGACAGCAGTACTACCTGGGGAAGTATCTCCTGCAGCGCTCCTCGTCCAAGAGAAAGGTATCCCCATCGACTATCCTGACCCTCTGTGACCTGAAAGCACTGTGACCTTTTCTTACCAAGACTTTCCTCAGCCTGCCATGGTCTTTCTAGGCACCCGCTATCAAGTAGCGAGGTCAGACTCCTCTACACTCCAATTTTTAATGTATTTTTCCAACGTAATGTTTCTTTGTTAGAAGAAAACGATGACGAGCTCCTCTTTCGGTATCTTAGCTACCCCTTAACCATTTTTACGGTTTACTGTATATAGTATTTTTTCTTCCTGAGATATGTAAATACTTTTTCCCCTTCCCTCTAAAATATCTCAGTTCATAGTAATAAATCTCAATAATTCCCATAACACTGAATATCCGGAACTAGTCATTTTATTTATATTTTTATTTGACATTATTATTATTATTCTATTTTAACTTCAGCCTCCTGCCCCGTCTTAAAGTCTTTTGATCCGTAGAGTCTCCCCCAAAGTGTATCACAGCATGATCCTCTTGAACTTAGCCTGACTAAAGGACTCCTCTGGTCCATCCCTCAGCCCCTCTCGCTCACGGCATGACCTTCCGTGCCACCCAGGACCTGGAATTCTTACCACGAGGGAGAGGATTTCTTGTGTTGTGTCTTAAGTTTGTTTCGCTTGTTTTTTTCATGAATTATGATGATGACGTTGTGTTTAGGATTAGTGAAAGTCTCAAGGAGATACGGGATTTCAATTACTAGCCAGATAAGTCCTCTTAAGAGATTTCAATGACTGATCAGATGAATCCTACTTAGATCAAAGATTTTAATGAATGGTCATATAAGTTTTATTAAGATAAGAGACCAGTATCTGGTCTAGATAAGCATGTAAGAATATTATTCGGATAAGCATGTAGGAATAACATTTTCGGTGGATAAACACACAAAGATGAGGTTTGATAAGTACAAGAACACGAAGGTAAGTCAGCATGTTTGGAGTCAAGGCAAACACCGCATGGGGGGGGGGGGAGGGCAGGGCGCAGACCTTGTTGCATCTTGTGAAGGGTGCAAGTGCAAGAGGGAATGGGGGCGTCCTCGGGGAATTTATCAGCACCACGCCCGTAATCCCTCTCGCTGACCCTGCTTTGGGCCCGGCAGAGGGTAGAAGGAGATCCCTGACCTCGTAAGACCGAATCCTGGGTCATTATGTTCAGATACGGACGTACGGGAAGAATTTATGCTTGTTCTCCTCCTCCTCCTCTTCCTTTACCTTCTCCCCCTCTTCCTCTTCCCCCCTCTCTTCTAAATTCTATCTGCAGTCCCCCCCCCTCCCCCTTTTCTCCATCCGAGTCCTTCTTCTTCTCATTTTTCTTCATCTTCCTCTTACTGCTTCTCCTCACAACCTTCCACCCTCCTCTACTGCTGCTACACCGCCTCCTGCCATTATCCCCTCCTCTTCCCTTCCTCTCATGCTTCATTCCTCCTTTTTCTTCGCATTTCTCTCCTCCTCCTCGTCGTCGTCCACCGCCTCTTCCCCTTCCACCTCCTCCCCCTCATCATCTTCATCCTCACCCCCCCCACCTCCCCACCAACCCCCCTCCCAGGCCATCTCCTCCCTCTTCCTCTCTCCGTTTTCTTTACCTTTTCCTCCCTCTTCCCTCGTTCAGAACTCCCTTAAGTACCTCTGCAAGTCATGGCACGACTGTGAGTACACATGTAATGATATATGCATATGTGGATATCTTTAATAATCCATTCATATATGGATGAACCTGTGCGCGCCCGTGTACTTGTGTGTGTTTGTGTGGGTGTGTCTGTATGTGTGTGTGTGTGTTGTGTGTGTGTGTGTATGTGTGTGTGTCTGTATGTGTGTGTGTATGTGCGGCGTCAGATATGATGAAAGAGAACCACACACAGCAGTGTATCAACACATATCTCCCCAGAATAACAGAATAAAAAACACGAGAGCTGCAGTTAAGGTGGAGGTCTCACCTGCCTGTAAGCGAGCAACTGCCCTGCCGGCTAAGGGGGATCGCACAGGACGGCGGGAGGGAACCTGCGCCGCCACGACCTGCAGTCCCCAGGGACCCAAAAACACTCACTTCGTTTCCCATTCCCTCCTCCTTACCCCCTCTCTCCCTCCCTTTACCCCTCTCCCTCCCTCCCATCTACTCCCCTGCCCCCTCCATTTTGCTCCCCCTAGCCCCTCTCCCTGCTACTCCCTCACCCACCCTGCCTCCCTTTCCCTCCTCCCCCTCCCTCCCATTCTTTACCTTCCCTCCCTATTTAAACTCCTCCAACCATCGAAGCCCGTAGCATGCTGAGGTTCGGAAAGATGCGATGGTGAGGGTGGAACCTCGATCCGAGAAATGCGCGTGCAGAGACTCTATTAAACTTACTTGTGCGATGGATTATACGCACGTCGTAATCCCTGCGACTGAGAGTGAGCAGAAGGATCGAGTGTGTGGGAAGGGATATGAAGGAGTGAGAGATCGAGAGCGAAGAGATACGCGAGCTCATGGGATCGCGAGAGTAGTGGAATTCTCCGATGGGACCGAAGAGGGGTGAAGAACGGTGCCACGGAGAAACGAGATGGGAGAAGAGATTGTGGAGTGAGAAGACATGTAGAGAGAGCTCGGGAGAGCGAGGCTGACCGCCAGAGCAGCTGTTAATGCTAACACGATGATGGAGATGAGAGACGAAATGAGAAGACGGTCGTACTGGAAGGGAGAATAGACACAACACAGAGAAATAGACAGATAATAGCGTAGACCATAGAGAGGGGGGGAGATCTGGCTGCGTGAGGGCGACGAGTCGTGAGGGGGAAGGGAGAAGGGAGGGACGGATGAGGAGCCAGAGGGGGAGTAAGGAGAAGGAGATAGGGCAGACAAAGAGCTCGGAGGGGAGGGACGCTATCAGATCGGGGGATCTGAGAGGAGAAGGACGATACTGCGAGACGAGTGTATTCGAATGGATTGATGTAACGGAGATTCCCGGGGGAAATGGCGGTGAAGGAGGTGAGAGGGGTGAGGGAACGCGGAGAGTCAGGGCGTGAGAGGAGCAGGGGAGGTCAGCCGGACGCGGAGTTCGGAGATCGGAGAGTCGGTGGGGTAGACAGGTATGGTCCGAAGAGATCTGGAGAGGTAGGAGAAGAGAAGAAGACAC
>NW_020869265.1:491043-501043 GCF_003789085.1 Penaeus vannamei | reverse complement strand
AGGGTGTAGATCGAGTGGTATTTCCAGGGTGTAAAGGGTGTAGTTCGGGTGGTATTTCCAGGGTGTAGGTTCGGGTGTATTTCCAGGGTGTAGGATCGAGTGGTATTTCCAGGGTTAGGTTCGGGTTGGTATTTCAGGTGTAGGTTCGGGTGGTATTTCCAGGGTGTAGGTTCCGGGTGGTATTTCCAGGGTAGGTTCGGGTGGTATTTCCAGGTGTAGGTTCGTGTGGTATTTCCAGGGTGTAGGTTCGGGTGGTATTTCCAGGGTGTAGGATCGAGTGGTATTTCCAGGGTGTAGGTTCGGGTGGTATTTCCAGGGTGTAGGATCGAGTCCAGGGTGGTAAGGGTGTAGGTTCGGGTGGTATTTCCAGGGTGTAGGTTCGGGTGGTATTCCAAGGTGTAGGATCGAGGGTATTTCCGGGTGTAGGTTCGGGTGGTATTTCCAGGGTGTAGGTTCGGGTGGTTATTCCAGGTGTAGGTTCGGGTGGTATTTCCAGGGTGTAGTCCGGTGGTATTTCCCGAGTGGATGTGGTAGTTCGGTGGTATAGGTTCCATAGTGTAGGTATACACCCTTACTGGGTAGGTGGGTGGTATTTCCAGGGTGTAGCGCGGCGTTGCGGTGGTATTTCCAGCGGGTGTGGGTTGGTGGTTTTCCAGGTGTAGGTTTCCAGGGTGTAGGTTCGGGTGGTATTTCCAGGTGCGAGGCTGGTAGGTGTCCAGGGTGTAGGTTCGGTTCCAGGTGTAGGTTCGGGTGGTATTTCCAGGGTGTAGGGGTGGTATTTCCAGGGTGTAGTAAGGTTCAGGGTGTAGGTTCGCAGGGTGTAGGGGTGTATGAACCAGGGTGGTATTTCCAGGGTGTAGGTTCGGGTGGTATTTCCAGGGTGTTGGTTCGGGTGGTATTTCCAGGGTGTATATTAGCGTAATATACACCCTTACTGGAGGGTGGGATGACGCCGGCGTTGTGAGGAGAAAGGGTTGAGTGTGGTGTTACTGCCGGCTATAGTGTCATGTCACTGTACTTGATATGATAAATAGCTTGTTAATGACGATGTGAAGTGGGTATCGTTAGACATTTCTCTCCTTGCGATGCCCATGGTGTGGGTGATGGAAGTGGCACAAGGAAGGTGTTGTCGCAGGTCGGAGCAGGAGCACGGGAGGAAGGTCCTGCGGGCGGGCCATGAAAGGCGCGACCCCCCCCCCCTCCCCCAGCTGCGGAATGGGCGGGAGGGCGGGCGGGTAAGTGTGGTTTATGGAAGAGTCATGGCGAGGATGCTCCGGATAGGGCGGGCGGCGGTGGATAGGAGAGCGAAATTACAGAGAAAAAATGGGCTTTACATGGTAAGTGCGGGTGGGTATGGAGGAGGGGATGGGGGCGGGGGTGGGGGGACCTCTCGCAAACGGGGAATGATGAGGGAAATTAAAAAAAGAAAAAAAAAAAAAAATGAGGAAGCGCAGGTGATGGAGATTACCTACGGGTGGGGGGGGGGAGGGGCAAGATGGGGGCTGATAGGGGGGAAAAAGGGGGTGAGGTTGTGCGAATGACCGCTGGAAACGTGGACCGATATTGCGAGAGCAGAAAGCGAATAGGGAAGAGGGACGAAACTGGAGAGGCAGAAGGACAAGCGAAGGTGTTGGGAGTCCCCGAGGAGGTGACAGGAGCCGTCGGAGGGCGAGGCGGGCAGGAATCGCGTCAAACGGAGCATCATAGGACGGGGATACAACGCAGAAGGAGTGGCAGAAGGAGTGGCTCCGTGACGGCGAAGGGGCAGCGTCAGTCCGGTGGAATTCGTGTTGCCTGACGAAGAGGCGGCTGGCGAAAGGTCAGCGATAAAGAGGGGAATGATCATACTTTCGTAACCCTTCATAGCCTGTACACACACACACACACATGTAAATGATGATAATTTTTTTTTTTTTATGAATTAACTGTAGTATAAAGAAAAAAAAATCCGCAGAAAAAAAGATAAATAGAAAAAAGGGCGAGAGAGAAAGAGAGCGTGAGAGGAGAAAAAGAGAGAGAGGAGAAAGAGAGAGAGAAGGGGGGAGGGGCAAGGAATAGAAGTGGGGATGGGGTAGAGAAACAAAGATACAAAGAAAAGGAGAAAATAGCGGGAGGAGAGAATTGGATCCACTTAATGCATCTTCCATTTTGTCTTCACTTTCACCTCCTCTTGACGCTATCGGTCTTCTGGCGTGAAAATAGGGATAAAACTGTATACTAACACATAAACATTCATTCATATTATATATATATATATATATATATATATATATATATATATATATATATATATATATATATATATATATATATATAATATATACATATCATATTATATTCACTACTGCCTGTTCAGAGCTCTGCAACTGATATGTCATTGCATGGCCTCGTCTGAGCAACCCCACTTCCGCACCTGATTCCGCCAGGCACCGCATGGCACTTCCGCAAGCAGCAAGAACCGAAAGCAGTGGTTCTCTGGTGCCAAGGAGAGGCTTGTAGTAGTCAGCCAGTGCCAGGGAGGAGCCGCCCTCGCCACGGCGGTCCGGGCGGATTTTCCCCAAAAGGAGTGTTGTGGTGATGCGAGGCGAATGTGGGGAGGGGAGGGAGGGGAGGTGAGGAGCAGTGGTCGTGGGAGGGGAGGAGGGGAGGGTGAAGGAGCAGGGTCGTGGGGAGGGAGGGAGGGGAGGGGGAAGGAGCAGTGGTCGTGGGGAGGGGAGGGGAGGGGAGGGAAGGAGCAGTGGTCGGGGGGAGGGGAAGGGGAAGGAGCAGTGGTCGTGGGGAGGGGAGGGGAGGGGGGAAGGAGTGTCGTGGGGAGGGGAGGGAGGGTGAAGGAGCAGTGGTCGTGGGGAGGGGAGGGGAGGGGAAGGAGCAGTGGTCGTGGGGAGGGGGAGGGGAGGGGAGGGTGAAGGAGCAGTGGGTCGTGGGGAGGGGAGGGGGGAGGGGGAGGGTCGTGAGGGGAGGGTGAAGGAGCAGTGGTCGTGGGGAGGGGGGAGGGGAGGGGAAGGAGCAGTGGTCGTGGGAGGGGAGGGGAGGGGGGTGAAGGAGCAGTGGTCGTGGGAGGGAGGGAGGGGAGGGTGAAGGAGCAATGGTCGTGGGGGAGGGGAGGGGAGGGGAGGGTGAAGGAGGAGTGGTCGTTGGGGAGGGGAAGGAGCAGTGGTCGTGGTCGTGGGGAGGGGAGGGAAGGAGCAGTGGTCGTGGGGAGGGAGGGGAGGGTGAAGGTGGTCGTGGGGAGGGGAGGGGAGGTGAAGGAGCAGTGGTCGTGGGGAGGGAGGGGGAGGGGAGGGTGAAGGGGCAGTGGTCGTGGGGAGGGGAGGAGGGAGGGGAGGAGAAGGAGCAGTGGTCGTGGGGAGGGAGGGAGGGAGGGTGAAGGAGCAGTGGTCGTGGGAGGGTGAGTGGTCGTGGGAGGGAGGGAGGGGAGGGTGAAGGAGCAGTGTCGTGGGAGGGAGGGTGAAGGTGGTCGTGGGAGGGAGGGAGGGGAGGTGAAGGAGCAGTCGTGGGGAGGGGAGGGAGGGGAGGGTGAAGGAGCAGTGGTCGTGGGGAGGGGAGGGGAGGGGAAGAGCAGTGGTCGTGGGGAGGGAGGGGAGGGAGGGTGAAGGAGCAGTGGTCGTGGGAGAGGGGAGGGGAGGGGAGGTGAAGGAGTGGTCGTGGGAGGGGAGGGGAGGGAGGGTGAAGGAGCAGTGGTCGTGGGAGGGGAGGGAGGAGGTGAAGGAGCAGTGGTCTGGGGAGGAGGGAGGGTGAAGGAGCAGTGGTCGTGGGGAAGGAGGGGAGGGGAGGGAAGGAGCAGTGGTCTGGGAGGGAGGAGGGAGGGTGAAGGAGCAGTGGTCGTGGGAGGGAGTGAGGGGAGGGGAGGGTGAAAGGAGCAGTGGTCGTGGGGAGGGGAGGGAGGGTGAGGAGAACATGGTCGTGGGAGGGAGGGAGGGAGGGGAGGGTGAAGGAGCAGTGGTCGTTGGGGAGGGGGAGGGGAGGGTGAAGGAGCAGTGGTCGTGGGGAGGGGGAGGGGAGGTGTGGAAGGAGCAGTGGTCGTGGGGGGAGGGAGGGGGGTGAAGGAGCAGGTCGTGGGGAGGGAGGGAGGGGAGGTGAGAGGAGCAATGGTCGTGGGGAGGGGAGGGGAGGGGAGGGTTGGTGGGAGCGGAGTGGTCGGGTGGGAGGGGAGGGGGAGGTGAAGGAGCAGTGTCGTGGGGAGGGAGGGGAGGGAGTGAAGGAGCAATGGTCGTGGGGAAGGAGGGGAGGGATGAAGGAGCGTGGCGTGGGGAGGGGAGGGCGGGGGGTGAAGGAGCAGTGGTCTGGAGGGGAGGGTGAAGAGCAAGTGGTCGTGGGGAGAAGGGGAGAGGTGAAGGAGCATGGTGTGGGGAGGGAGGGGAGGGAGGGTGAAGGAGCAGTGGTCGTGGGAGGGGAGGGGAGGGGAGGAGGGAATGGTACGTTTGAAGTGGGAGGGGAGGGAGGAGGGAAGGAGCAGTGGGGGAGGGAGGGGAGGGGGTGAAGGAGCAGTGGTCTGGGAGGGGAGGGAGGGAGTGAGAGCAGTGGTCTGTGGGGAGGGGAGGGGAGGGTGAAGGAGCATGGTCGTGGGGAGGGAGGGGAGGGAGGGTGAAGGAGCAATGGTCCGGGGGAGGGAGGGAGGGGGGAGGGTGAAGGAGCAGTGGTCGTGGGGAGGGAGGGAGGGGGTGAAGGAGCAGTGGTCGTGGGGAGGGGAGGGAGGGGGGGTGAAGGAGCAGAGGTCGTGGCGGGAGGGAGGGAAGGGGAGGGTGAAGAGCAGTGGTCGTGGGAGGGAGAGGGTGAAGGAGCAAGTGGTCGTGGAGGGAGGGAGGGGTGGTCGTGGGCGAGGGGGGGGATAGGGCAGGTCGTGGGAGGGTGAAGGAGCAAGTGGTGTTGGGGAGGGAGGTGAAGGAGCAGTGGTCGTGGGGAGGGGAGGGAGGGTGAAGGGAGCAGTGGTCGTGGGGAGGGGAGGGTGAAGGAGCCAGTGGTCGTAGGGAGGGGAGGGAGGGGAGGGAAGGCAGTGGTCGTGGGAGGGACAGTGGTCGTGGGGGAGGGAGGGGGGGTGAAGGAGCAGTGGTCTGGGGAGGGGAGGAGAGGAGGAGTGGTCGTGGGGAGGGAGGGGAGGGGAGGGTGAAGGAGCAGTGGTCAGTAGGGGGAAGAGCAGTGGAGGGGAGGGGAGGAGGAAGGACAGTGGTCGGGGGGAAGGGGAGGAGGGTGAAGGAGCAGTGGTCGTGAGGAGGGGAGGGGAGGGTGAAGGAGCAGTGGTCGTGGGGAGGGGAGGGTGAAGAGCAGTGTCGTGGGGAGGGAGGGAGGGGAGGGTGAAGGAGCAAGCAGTGGTCGTGGAGGGAAGGAGGGGAGTGGAAGGAGCAGTGGTCGTGGGGAGGGGAGGGGAGGGGAGGTGAAGGAGCAGTGGTCGTGGGGAGGGAGGGAGGAGGAGCAGTGTGGTCGTGGGAGGGGAGGGTGAAGGCAGGAGGTGAAGGAGCAGTGGTCGTGGAGGGGAGGGAGGGAAGGGACAGTGCCGTGGGGTGGGGAGGGGAGGGGAGGGTGAAGGAGCCAGTGGTCGTGGGAGGGAGGGAGGGAGGGAAGGAGCAGTGGTTCGTGGGGGAGGGAGGGAGGGTGAAGGAGCAGTGGTCGTGGGGAGGGGAGGGGAGGGGAGGGGAAGGAGCAGTGGTCGTGGGGAGTGAAGGAGGGAGGGAGGGTGAAGGAGCAGTGGTGCTGCGGAGGGAGGAGGAGAAGGAGCAGTGGTCGTGGGAGAGGAGGGGAGGGTGAAGGAGCAGTGTCGTGGGGAGGGGAGGGGAGGAGGGTGAAGGAGCAGTGTCGTGGGAGGGAGGATGGTCGTGGGAGCAGTGGTCGAGGGGGGAGGGAGGGAGGGAGGAAAGGAGCAGTGGTCGTGGGGAGAGGGGAGGAGGGGAGGGTGAAAGGAGCAGTGGTCGTGGGAGAGGGGAGGGAGGGAGGGAAGAGCAGTGTCGTGAGGGGAGGAGAGGGGAGGGGAGGTGAAGGAGCAGTGGTCTGTGGGAGGGGAGGGGAGGGAGGGAGGTGAAGGAGCAGTGGTCGTGGGGAGGGAGGGAGAGGAGGGGAGGTGAAGGAGCAGTGGTCGTGGGAGAGGGGAGGGGAGGGAAGAGCAGTGGTCGTGGGAGGGGGGGGAGGGAAGGGAGGGTGAGGAGCAGTGGTCGTGGGGAGGGAGGAGGGTGAAGGAGCAGTGGTCGTGGGGGAGGGAGGGAAGGGTGAAGGAGCAGTAGGTCGTGGGAGGGGAGGGAGGGGAGGTGTGAAGAGCAGTGGTCGTGGGAGGGAGGGGAGGGGAGGGATGAAGGAGCAGTGGTCGTGGGGGGGAGGGGAGGTGCGAGGAGGGGGTGAAGGAGCAGTGGGTCGTGGGGAGGAGGGGAGGGGAGGGTGAAGGAGCAGTGTCGTGGGAGGGAGGGGAGGGGAGGGTGAAGGAGCAGTTGGTCGTGGGGGGGAGGGAGGGGAGGAAGGAGCAGAGGGAGGGTGAGGGAGAGGTGAAGAGCAGTGGTCGTGGGAGGGGAGGGAGGGGGAAGGAGCAGTGGTCGTGGGAGGGAGGGGAGGGTGGTCGTGGGAGGGAAGGGGAGGGGAGGAGCAGGAGGTGTCTGGAGAGGAGCAGTGGTCGTGGGAGGGGAGGGAGAGGAGTGAAGGAGCAGTGGTCGGGAGGAGGGGAGGGGAGGGTGAAGGAGCAGTGGTCGTGGGGGAGGGAGGGAGGGAGGAGTGAAGGAGAGGTGTGGGGAGGGGAGGGAGGGGAGGGTGAAGGAGCAGTGGTCTCGTGGGGAGGGGAGGAGGGGAGGAGGTGAAGGAGCAGTGTCGTGGGAGGGGAGGGAGGAGGGGAGGGGAGGGTGAAGGAGCAGTGGTCGTGGGGAGGGGAGGGAGGAAGGAGCAGTGGTCGTGGGGAGGGGAGGGGAGGAGAGGCAGGAGCAGTGGTCGTGGGGAGGGGGAGGGGAGGGAGGGTGAAGGAGCAGTGGTCGTGGGAGGAGGAGGGGAGGGTGAAGGAGCAGTGGTCGTGGGGAGGGGAGGGGAGGGGAGGAGTTGAAGGAGCAGTGGTCGTGGGGGGAGGGAGGAGGTGAGGATGGGTGGTGAGGGGAGGGGAGGGAGGTGAAGGAGCATGGTCGTGGGGAGGGGAGGGGAGGGGAGGGAGGTGAAGCAAAGTGGTCGTGGGAGGGGAGGGGAGGGGAGGGCAGGGAAGTGAAGGAGCAGTGGTCGTGGGAGGGAGGGAGGGGAGGGAGGTGGGAAGGAGCAGTGGTCGTGGGAGGGGAGGGGAGGGGGAAGGAGCAGTGGTCGTGGGGAGGGAGGTGATAGGGTTACGTGCCTGCAGTTTTAGCGCAGTGGAGGCCTTAAAAGGGGTGAAGTGCGCGAGGCGTGGACGAGATCCGGGCGAGAGGCCGAGTGGGCGCGGAAAGGTTCATTGCCGGGTGGGTGACTTGCTTGGGCGTGATGCTGCGGTGTCCCTCGAGCCTGTGCCTCCGCCGGGTGAGTGCCGGGGCCGTCGCTGCTGGGTGAGACAGGCGAGGGCCGTCTGCCGTGTGAAGGGGGCGTCGGAGCGGGTCGCTGGGAGGCTCTGTGCGTGGCGGCCTGTGATTTAGAGGCGGAAGGGCGCCCGCTGTCCCATGGCTGTTTAAAATGGGTGTGTATGTTGTATGCGTGTGCGCGTGTGTGTATGTGTGAGAGAGAGAGAGAGAGAGAGAGAGAGAGAGAGAGAGAGAGAGAGAGAGAGAGAGAGAGAGAGAGAGAGAGAGAGAGAGAGAGAGAGAGAGAGAGAGAAGAGAGAGAGGAGAGAGAGAGAGAGAGAGAGACGAGAGAGAGGAGAAGAGAGAGAGAGTGAGAGAGAGAGAGAGTGAGTGAATGACTTCTTGTGCTTGTATCAAAAATATGTTTCGAATTCGGTGAAAATAAACAGTTCGGCCTGATTTGGAACGACCGGCCAGGCTTTGAGGCTATTGTGAATTCGTTGTTATTCGTTGTTTTAGACTACAGTATTCAAATCAGTATGCATTAGCTTTAATTCTTCATGGACTGAAATGAGCTGTAAGTTACTCCGAGATCGGTTTGATGCGTCCCCGAAGTATGATGAAATACAATGCATTTAGGACTTAGGGTGTGAGAGAGGAGAGAGGGAGAGAGAGAGAGAGAGAGAGAAGGAGAGAGAGAGAGAGAGAGAGAGAGAGAGAGAGAGAGAGAGAGAGAGAGAGAGAGAGAGAGAGAGAGAGAGAGAGAGAGAGAGAGAGAGAGAGAGAGAGAGTCTGTAGAGAGATAGAGGGAGATAGGAGAGAGAGAAAGAGAGGTGAGAGAGAGAATTCATGATCTTTTTGTGAAAAGTTCTGATCCTCCACGAGAATATGTGAATTTTTAGAAAGTGTGACAAACGCAGGGTTTAGCAGGTTATATCGGGCCGTTCCCCGCCGACCCACCAGTTAATAGGAAATTTAAATGATGTATTGATCCCAAACTTCTGTTGACTATTGAATGATTAGCTTAGATTAGATTAATCATTTGCAAACCGTCTAGTTGCGAAAATTAAATTTATTAACCGAAGTGCCTCGTTTATCAAAGATCCGCCATGCAGGGGTATGGCCGACCCCCCGCAAGGTTGGTTTACCTGTGGACAGCTGTTGTGCTCCGCCCGAGGCGCCTCCGGTTTAATTAGCGGCCCATTAAGAAGTTGTGGTGACTTGTCGGAGGGTGTGATGATGCGGGCGAGGGGAGGGTCTTGTCACGGTGGCAGGAGATGATGGACAGACGAGGAATAATGCAGGGAGATAGAGTAAAAGGAGAGAAGGGAGATAGAGAGTTGGGAGGGGAAGAGAAAGCGGAGAGGCGACAGAGCGAAGTAAGCTGGTTAACGTGATGTAGCACAAGTGATGAGGCATCTGGAGGTGACAGTCGGTAAGTGGGAGAGCGATGGCGAAGGCGTCGGCTGCCGAAAATGGTGAGGAATGGGAACCGTAATGAGAGACGTCAAGAGAGAGAGTCTCGGAAAGGCGATGATAGATGGTACTCCCCCTCCCCCCTTCGCCTCAAAATAATAAGAAGAAAAAAGAAGAAAAGAAGGCGTCTGATAATGATGTGAGACTGAGGATGCGGCAAACAGCCTCGCCGGACGCGGTTATGCAATCATCAGGGAGGCAGAAGGGAAGAAGAGGTGACCAGGCGGATGTAGAGATTGGTTTTGATGTCTGTCTCTCTTCCCTTCTTCCATTCCTGGATCGCCGCGCCGCCATACGGTTAATTCGGGGACGCCGCTTCACCCCGAAGAGGCTTCCAGAAGAGACGGTAGAGCGCGTGGCAGCAATACGGTGTACGAGCTACAGGCGGTAGTTTCTCAGGGCAAACTTTAAAGTAATGAAGAAATGTGGCAAGCAGAGTGAAAGGCTTGTTGGCTTCTCGGGTTTCAGCCATTATTCAGACCCGAAGGAGGCACAGTCGGGGTCAGGGATTTCGCCCCCATCCTGCGCGTCCCTTCGAGTCCTTTGGCCAAGTTGCAGCGCCGACGATGGGCAAAGACCCGCTGTGTTTTCTTTTCTTTCTTCTCTTTTTTCGCTTTTCAATAAGGCGAAGATGAACTGGTTCGTGATGACAGGTGACAGGTGGCAAATTAGTAATGATTAATATTTGATACCTATTGGGTTGATGAAGCCAATTAACTATAGAATAAGCGATGCTGTTTGGAGATTTTCCAGTGCCAGTTCCTGCCAACCTCTCAAGCACACCTTCGTCCCCTTAGGAATAGAATATAGAACCACCAAATATACCATTCGTTGATAAGGAGTGGTTCGAGACCCCGATTCCGCGTTCTGAAGAAGGGAATGCACAACCTCCTCGGCTGCGTCAGACACGCGGAAGGAAAAGGGGTTTTGTTCTCTCCCTTTTTTTATTATTTCTCTCTTTTCTGGTCGCTTTGCTTTTATTTTCCAATCTTCATTAAAATTTCCCCTTTATCTTTTGATTTTTTTTCTTTCTTTCTTTCTTTTTTTCTGTTTCTTTGCCTCATCCCACATGTCTGTGCGTCCGTGGCGCCGTATTCGCG
>NW_020869265.1:468543-473543 GCF_003789085.1 Penaeus vannamei | reverse complement strand
CTAGGCCTAAGTTCATCCGGGATCCTCTAGCTGGCAGGGCCCGAGGAAATCCAGGCAGAATGCATCCAACAAGAATATCCGGAATCGGAAAGGTAGTCAGGGTAGTAGGTGTAGCACATACATCCTTTGTAGCCAAATTGATCGTACACTTTTTAAGCTCATAGTTCACCGCATCTTCTGAGATGGAATTAGGCAGGTCAGAGCAACACCTTGACTTCCTGATGTGAGTATTGCAACCACATCTAGCTGTAGCGTGACCCTCCCCCCTCCCTGTGTGGTTGTATGTAGTGTTGGCCTATCTCCTATCCTGTGATTTGGTGTAGGTAAGTTAGGCTCCCGCTTTACCTTAGGTGGGTGTAGGTAAGGTAGCGTAGTGTAGTAACGTAGTACGTGGTTGCAGCCCGCCGCCTGAGGACCGCCAGATGGTCATCAGCTCCGGCCTGGACCACCGCTCGCGGCGAGACACCACCTCCCCTCCCGGGCGTCGACGCATCGCTACCATCGTGGGACGCGAAGACCTCAGATACCGCTCCAAGGACCCGGGTCTTCCCACTCACTCCTCCCGCGCCCGTAGCCAGTCCGCGGCGCCCACAGACTCGCCTTCTCTGCACGTGTCTCGCTCACGCAGCAAGTCTCCTCGACGCGCGCCCGAGCAGCCCGCTAGTCGCTCCCTCTCCCCTCCCGAGGCCAGGTAATACACCCGCTCCCTCACACGTCTGCACTTCCTCACTGCCTACCTGGAGTCCCTATTTTTTATGATCACTGTAGAATAAAGTTACTGCCTGTGTACCGTTACTTAGTAAGTCACCGTGTCCTCATCGGTCCACCATGGTGTGTTGTTAAGCGTACGCCAGCCCCAAGTCGGACTAACTCGTGCCAGTGCGACTTGCATTTCCTCTGCATATTCTTGACTAAGACCTTTGCCTCCAGTCGCTCAGTCAGCGTACGCTTAAGGCCACACCGTCTTCGCGAGATGCACGCGAGCCCATCGGCCGACGACTGACGTCCTCCCGATCCTTTTTACAGGCCGGGCTACGGAGGGTCCGGAAGGATGCCATCTCGGAGTGCCACCGCGACGCCCACGGGGTCACCCAAGAAGCGGCAGTTGCCCCAGATCCCATCGGCGCTCCAGCTCTCCTCCAGGGACAAGGTCACGCAGGTAGGTCACTCCTTTAGTTCTTCCCGGCTTCTCTGTAAGGCCATGCAGCTCTGGCAAAAGCCTCGCTTGAACTAACGTCTTTACCTCTGTTCTCGTCTGTATTTTGTACATAAAAAGCTTCATGCAATGTAAGCGCAGCCAACATTCCTTACCGTAACTGTCCATTGGTTGTGATGTCTGAATTAGTATATTAATATCAAACTTGCTTCCCCTCACCGAGTGTTCCCTACTCCCAGCAGCATTCTTATATGGAGAGATCTTCCCAGGTAAACGTTAAACCCTTTAGGTTCTTCTGAGTAGTGAGATACCGTGCACGAGCCGCAACTTGTTCTGAACCGTACTCAACGCCTCCCGTCATGTGCGGAAGGCTTGCCCCTTAGCGTGCGTTTGCTTCTAAAACGCGCTTCGAAGTTACTTGTTAGCTCACAGTAGTCGTAATATTTAGTTGAGTTACTAATTGAATAAGAGGTCAGGTGTAGACCCAGGTCGTCTTAGTTGAAACTGTTTGCTGACACAGTAGATCACCCGTAATTGTATGCCCTTGCTGCAGGAGACACACTGATATGCCGCATGTTAATCTGCAGTTGCCTGACGCGACTTTGACTGACTTTTAGTGTCCATTTTCATGGAATCGTCGGCAAATGACCGGCAAATTAGTCACAATGTTTGATGACCATCAGCTGATTTAGCAATCTTCTGGCCGACTGATATCCAGTCCAAATAATGCCTATTAATCAGTAGGGAATGACTTGTGTAATAGCATACAACGATTTGACAAATTGGGAGAAACAATTGATTTACTTTCAGTGGTATAAATACACAATAGTTAACAACACGGCGGAGAACCAGTAAAAACATATAGGACGATGCCTCCTGCATGTGCTTAGCCGATGATTTAGAGAATATGTGTTATATGCCGCATACCTTAGTAAGAATGTGCAGTGCAGAGTCTCTAACAGTTTTAGAAGGGCCTCTTGAGTGCAAACTGATACAGGATTCTCCAAGCAGTGATGGTTATAATTCGTACATCCTGAGAGTGCCTGAGTAAAATTATCGGTGTTGGCAAAGTTAGCTCGCTTGAGATTCCGAACGGCGCGAGCATTATATCAACAGCGGCCGAGCCAGCGGGGAGGCAGTGCGTTTGCTGGAAGTGGTGGCTCGCCGACGTCGAGCTGTAGCCAATGCATGGTCAAGGGTCTAGTGAACGCTCGAGTACTCTCACGGGCTCTCCTCACTCTCAAAACCTCACAGTTCAAATTGTCTCAATGTATTTTCAACTCCGTGGCAGCAGATCCCAGGATAATGTCACAGGAATGACTATCTGCTCTCATTGCCTTTGTTCGACGAGCCTGCAAAATCGATACATTGGAGAGTCCACACTCACCCTCTCCTGAGCCGTGGCTTAAGGCAGAGGCAACCACCCAACACCTGTGTCGGATTTCCGGCGCGAGACACCTGGTGCCAGCCCGCCGCACAAAAGCGCGTTATATGCATGAGTTGCCAGAGTGTTTCGTTGGGCAAACCTTGCTTCTCTCTCTTCCACTGCACTTCGCTTTCGTTGGTAGCGGCACTGCTTTAATAACCATATCAGTCCTTGTGGTTGGGAAAGAGAGCGACTGCGGATTAGCCTTCTTTTCCCTCATACGCCCTCATACATACCCTCATACACGACTGTACACTTGTCCCTCTTCAGGCATGAAACACCGCCATCCTGAATCATATATATATATTTCTGTTGTGGACCTAGTCAGTGCATGTTTGCATAGGATATTACACCATTAGTGAAATTATGTCTGGTCGTGTTTTTAGGATTTTTAAAATATTTTGAACTAGAAGAAATAGTCCCATGACAATTTTTTTCTCTCCTTTTTTTCTTTTTCTTTTCGGTACAAGTATCGAATTTACTTGTACATATATACATTTTTTTTCGTTCTGGGGATGTTCGTTCCTTAACCTCATTTAACTTTTCGCGGATATTGAAAATGGGGTTAAGGATATAGAAAACGCGGCTCCTCCTGACGCCGAACACCTCCCCCTCCAGAACTTCACCTGCGAAGCCTGATCCACTTTAATCCGGCCGCGAGCCCCCGGGCCTCCGAATGGCCTCCGAGCAGGTCCTCCGCCGCTTTCTTTCCCCGAGTCTCCTCCTCCGCGTTTCTTCCAACTCTCCTCCTCTGCTCTTCTGTCCCCCAACTCTCTTCTCTTTTCTTTCCCCGAATTGTCTTCTTTGCTCTCCTTCTGCAGCCCTCCTCCCCTGCTTTTCCCTCCTTACTCTCCTCTCCTTTCTTTTCACTGCCTCTCTTCCTCTGCCTTTCTCTCCCCAACTCTCCTCTCGTTGCTTTTCACCGCCTCTCCTCTGTCTTTCTCTCCCTAATTCTCCTCATCTGCTTTACCCCCCCCCACCCTTTCTCCTCTGACTTTCTCTCCTCAACTCTCATCTCCTTTCTTTTCACCGTCTCTCTTCCTCTGCCTTTCTCTCCCTAACTCTCCTCATCTGCGTTTCCCTCCCCTTTCCTCCTCTGCTCTTCTCTCCCTATTCTCCCTCGTGATTCGGCCTCTCTCTGGTTCCTGCCTTTAGTATCACCTTCTGTAAATATTCTTCTAGTACCGCCGTGACTGTAACTTTCTTTAGTACCAACTTAAATCCGAACTTTGTCTAATACTTCGTTCGGATACAACTTCCGCGAAAGCTCCAGAATCCACGGTCCTTTTTTGTAATAACATCAACTGTAACTTTCCCTAGTATCATTTTCACCTAAAACTTTTGATGTTGTTTATTCCATTTTATCCCAAGTATTTTTTTTTTTTTTTTACGTTGCACCTTGCCTAAGTTTGCAAATAAACTCCTAGTGTACAGAGTTCATCTTTATTCTTATCATACCATTCGCATTTCATTCTTTCGTATCCGCGCCATTACTCAAACGTCCGTATTAGAGGACTTACTACGTGGATTATTACGTAGCGAAAAGCACCGCTGAAAACTGTGCTTGGCAGTCACGATGCAGCCAAATACACAACACTTCATCACTCTACAAAACTTACTTCACTCTGGAACAACGAAATGCTTATCTTTCCGCAGTACATCAAAACGACTTCACTTAATACACATCATCATACACACCATGTTTCCTCAAAATATCTTCTGCAAATAACTGAACTGAATCACATTACCTACTCCATCTTACATCTACTGACTCTGCATTCCTTCATGTGTGATTATTTGCCATCATTTATTTGTGTATACGAGCACCAGCGAATATGTGCGACTGTAAACACCTTTCACTTGTTTTGCCCGCATATCCCAAAAGATTACTTACATTATCGAGAACGTTATGGCTTTACTAACCAAGCATGTTCGTACTCCATACAACATGCTTTCTAATCTCAAGACCTGAACCTCTTTGGCAAAATATTCAACTGTTTATCAACATTACGGAGTTGACGCAGTAACCTCACGCGATTAGTATCATCGTGTGTTCTCCGCCACCGTCAACTCTCTCCTTGCCCTCAGATACGCAAACACCGTATAGTCTGTGCCATCTGTCGGCAGAATTTCTCACTAATTCCTTATCCCATGACTTCTTGTCTCCGCCCATCTTCTCTTTCCGCACTCACTGCCAGTACCTCATAAGTATACATTTTTCGTACCTCAGGTCACAGTTTTTGTCTATCTGGTATAAGTACCGCCTCGACACCTTCCAGTTCACCTTCACTTCCACGCTTCCCCATTTCCACTCTTCCATTTCTCAGAATTATTTCGTTCTTCATATTTTCCCGTCTTCGCCTCGCACGAGCCGCCCAGAGGACCTGTGCGAGGAGTGATCGGAGGGCGCTGACGACT
>NW_020869265.1:461043-463543 GCF_003789085.1 Penaeus vannamei | reverse complement strand
ACGGTTATTTGAAACCAAGTGTTGCCCTGCATGCGAAACTAGAATTAACACCAGGTCAGGGTTCATAGCTTCCTATCACACCATTAGTGCAGTGATATGCTACTTCAGTCATAGATTGATCTCTTGCTTTTCTACGTGTTTAGTCATTGCACTACTTTTTGTATTCTTATTTTAAAGCCAACCTCTTTTATCAGATTAACTAATTCGGTGTTCCTTTCTTTCTTTTTCTTCTCTACCTAACCCGTTCCTTTCCCTCTGAGCAGTAGGCGGCACCTAAGTAGCTTGAAGAGCCAAAGTCACGCCCAAAGCTATGACGTCACATTCGACGATCCGACAATCCTATCTGACCTTGACCGTGACTATGACCTCGGCCGTAATGTCTCTTGTAGTTTACTAGACACGGTCCACCCCCTAGGCAGTCCTCTCCGCCGTGCGCCTGTCCTCCGGAGGTCACTTTCCATGGGTGTGTCTCCCGCAGTTTCAAGGAGTGCACCATCCCTCTCGGTGCGGCCTCGCCAGCAACCACGGACGCACCTTATAAGAAGCAACACAATGGTGAGCGCTCCACCTCCACCTCGCACTCGCCATTGCCTACAGAAGAGCCACAGCCTAGGAGAGAATGATAAACATTGGCTCCTCCACCATGATCCTGACCTATTAATGGACCATTGGGATGTAAGGGACCAAGGCCTCAGGGCTCGCTCAAGGTCACTTACTAGGGATGACTTAGTGTTGCGGTCACATCCTAAGAAGACTGTGACCTATGAAGATGAAGTTTTATCTAAGCACAGGGTCCAAGGACCTGCTAGGATTTCAAGAAGCTCACTCTCAATTGATAAATCAGTGCCTTATGAATCAGATCTAGAGGTAAGGGAACACGTGTCGGACACGTTCAGACGGAAGCCCAGGGCACAACCTGAGCGTGAAGTCTACAGTGATGCTCAGAATTCTGATATCTCCAACGGAGAGACTAATCGGAGTTTATATCGTAGACGAAGTTCAGCCCGACTTGTGGACGGGCACAGTGCAGGGACCTACTACGGGTATGACTCCGAATACAGCGGAGCGGAGACAGAGGTGTTCCTCTCAGATAGGTCATTAGACAGATCCTGCAGCCTAGAACATGTGGAACAGAGAAAACCAGAGATTAGACGAGACATTGAGAAGCGACCCATTGATCAACCAAGACGTATGACAATGGAGAGAGTTGATGAATTCTTTCCTAGCTCAATCCAGTCAGTAAGAGAAGGGTCAAGTCAGACTTTGCCCAGAGCAAGACGTCATTCTGGGATTACACAACCTCGAAAAACATTTATGAGAGCTAATACAGAGAGTTCACTTCTATCAGGTCCAAGTAGGAATATAGAACGCGAGGTAATGTGGCGGCCTTCTAGAGAAGATCCTGAGGCACTATATCGAGTTCCTCTACGAGAGTCAAGTGTCTCGGAACCACCATTAGAAGCTGCAAGAAGTCTTCATAGTAATCCATCTCTGGCACATGTTTTTGATGGAAGTGGACCACCTAGTAAATACGAGGCTTATGGTTCTGACGAAGTGTTTGCTCCTGTGGAGCAGAGAAGACAAGAGCCACCAAGACCGATAGACGAGAGGGGTAGATATCCAAGTGATGCACCGCATGAATATGATAGAAATTATAGGCGTGACAGTAGAATGGTGTCAGAAGCAGAGGGATATATTGAGCAAGATGAGAGATATAGAGCCCCACCAATTGAAGATAAGGAGAGATATCCAGACCGAGGTCACAGCGATGATGATAGATACAGGAATAAAGATAGGTATAGAGATTTTGGGCCTCCTGAAAATGAAAGGTATAGAGAACAAGTACCAATGGAAAAAGAGAGGTACATAGAACAGGTGCCAGCTGATATAGAAAGATGCATAGTGCAAGGACCAGTGGAGCAGGAGAGATACAGAGATCATGATCTTATTGAGAAGGAGAGATACGTAGAACAAGTGCCTAGGGGTAGAGAGAGGTATAGAGAGCCTCTTGTGGTAGAGCAGGAAAGATTCAGAGATGAAGATCCATATAGAGACCAAAATGTTGGAGACCATGATCGCTACCGAGAGCAAGGAGCCATAGAAAAAGATCGATATAGACGACGAAGTTCATGTATTGATGACAGGCCTAGAGCTTCCATAGACCAGGGAAGATACAGAGAAATGGGGGATCTGGAACAAGAAAGATTCAGAGAAAATGTAGGACAAGAAAGATACCGGGAACACATAGAACAGGAAAGATATCGGGAACATCCAGAACAAGAAAGGTATTTAGACCCAGTGGAACATGGGCGAGGCTATCAGCGTGGTCCCCCACCACCACCACAAGAATTCAACGGCCATGTGGATGAGAGACGCTGCTACGATAGTCCAAGAAGAGATGGAAAAGAACGATATGATATTGTGTATGATGACCGTGAGCATCAGTATGGAGAACAGTATGAACATGAAAGTCCAAGAATGAGGGACCCTCGCTACCAGC
>NW_020869265.1:446043-451043 GCF_003789085.1 Penaeus vannamei | reverse complement strand
ACGTGGCACTTCTAGACTTTCTCCCCCTATCAAGATCCTCATTCTCGCGTGTCTACTAGCTCTGTCTTGATATAACTCTCATCTCTACCACCTGACGCTATACTCCGGCACCTCAAGGATCTACTCTTCAACACTCCTTCTTTTCTCCACTCTACCCGCGAAGCTCTCTCTTACACACTCCCTTACCATACATCCCTCACTTCGATATCTATTTCCCTCCCTTCTTATATGCTGCGCACTCATCCAAGATCTCTCTACCCTGCCTTACTCCACCTAAGTTCCGCCTTCTAATTCTTCCCTGGACCTTCTCTCCTCCATTTAACTGGAGTTAAGCTCTCAGTTTTCATACACAGTGCCTATCTTTCCGCCCTTGCGACTAGTACTCCTCCTAGCCTCTTCCCGGCGTTTCATTTGCCCTCGCTTCCACTTCGGGAAAGATCATTTCTACCTAACAGCTTCGAACTTTCTCTCCCTATTCTAAGATTTCCTCTCTCTCCCTGTCCTTCTCCCCTTTCGAGATCTTCTTCCCTGTCCCTTCTCGCCCGCTCCGAGATTCTCTCTCCCGGCCTTCTCCCCCTTTCGAGATGCTCTCTCCCTGCACCCTCTCCCCCTCCCCCCCTTCGCACGATCCCTCTCTCCCGTAGCTCTTCTACACTTCCCTTCGAGATGCTGCTCTGCGCGCTGTCCTTGTGCTACCCCCTTTCCAAATAGATCCCTCTTCCCTGCCTTCTCCCTTCCGAGATCTCCTTATCCCTGCCTTCTTCTCCCCTTCTGATGATGGCTCTGCGTCCCTGCCTTCCTCCCACCTCCAAGTACTCTCGTCTTCTCTTCCATCCTATTACCCCCATGTTCGAGATATTTCTAGGCTAATACGCCCTAGGGGACCTCTCTTCCCCGGATTACGAGCATATTTCTTACCTGCGTACATAGCGCCTGCCTTACTCCCGCATCAAGTATCTCTTGATCATTCTCTGCACTTTGCTCTTCATCTCACTCGCACATATGCGAGAGAATTCGTCATTTTACCCGTACTCCCGTATCTCCTCCCAACATTTATGTACGCAGAATGCTACATACATACTCGGAGTAATATCATGGCGTGTGCGCCCAAGCTTACATCTCAGAGAATAAAGATACCAATCTCTTCTCTCACCTCAGTGTCCCTAATTATGGAAAAATAATTTAAATAAATAACATCAACAACGACGCGCATTAACCGTCCCTCTTCGACCCCATCTCGGCGAACGGGATCTCTCCCAATCTGGTCCCCGCCCCTGCCTTCTCCCCACTCCTTCGATGTATCTCTCTCCCCTGCCCCTTTTCAGCGGGTCCCCTGTCGCTTGCCCTTGAGCAAGGAAGCAGATAGGCTCTCTTTGCTCGTCTGCCCTCGGCGTCTCCGTGCTCCAGCCGTGCAGTCCCCGAGGGACAGGGATTCATTGCCTAGGAGTTCTCTAGTGCGCCTGCCTGTCTCCCCTTACGGATCTCTCTCCCTGCCTTCTGTGTCCAACTCGCCAGCCGTGCTGCGGCAAGCACCGCAGGAAGGCCGCTCTGCTCTGCGATACGCTTCTGTCGCAAGCGTGGGTAGACTGCGAATTCTCCGGGACCTCGAGCCATTCTTCTTATGTCTGTGTTCACATGCATTTTCTCGTGGAACGGAATTCCCCTCAGCCATACCGCCAGGCCTCTCGCTTTCGTAGCTCTCTAACCCGCCCACTAACGCCGCCCTTTCCGTTGACTTAGTAGTCCTTTGCCAACGTACTACGAAAATCACGTTTTCTCCCGGGGGTCCCCCTTGGTTCACCTCCCTGCCCTGGTCTCCTCCGCTAGTCTAGTGCTACAGCGTTCTTACTCTCCCCTGTGGCTCAAACATTTCTCCTTACCGGGCCTGTTCACTCCTTAGAGACAGAAGAAAATTCTGCGCATTACTTCACCTACATGGCGGACTTTGATATCCGCGAAGCAACTTCACGTTCAAGATGTCTACTCTCTCGCCTTTGTGCCATCTACGTGGCACCTTGCTTAGCGTCGATTCTTTTCTCTCTTCCTCACCTTTGTCTCTCGTTGTCGATCCCCCGCAGGCGCAGGTCCCCTCTACAGTCATCCTTCACAATGCGTCTCGCTGCATCGTGTCCACTTGGCCCATCCCAATCGTACACCCTGTGCCTCACCTAGCCAAATGACCCCGAGTTATTCGTCCTTAATACACACATTTCTGATTCTCTCTTATAGCTTCAAACCTCTCCTGACGCCGCAGGATACTCTCTGTTCGACCACATAAACATGTTTTAAGCCCTACCTGTATCGTCCCACTCCCTAATAAGGAGAGATCATCATCATAACTCCTGCGACTACCATGCTATGATGTACTTACCACCTATCTTTGACGACCGACTCTTCTCCCTGCTCGCGTGTGGAGCACCACTTCACTTTCTCCGCATAAATATCATACAGACACCAATAGCCATATAACATACCACAACCATCAAAAGATAACTTACCTCTTACTCTTGACCCCATGCTTCTTTAACCTCCTGTGAAAAAAAAAAAAAAAAATACCTAGCTTGGCTGACGTACCATCCCCTTCACTCTGGGCCTCTCTGCCCGGCAGATGGCAGCCTGAGCGGACTCCTGCGGCTGTGCCTAGCTCACATGCGTGGGCCTCCAAGAAGGAGCGCAGGAGAGCCTTGACTATGGGAAACCCCAAAGTCAGAAACATTGGGACTATCCAAGAAAGCTTCGGCTCAAACTTCAATCCCTTCTTCAGTCTAACACGGGTATGCGAAGGCTGGAGATGGTTCGCTTGTTGATGATGTTTTATTACTATTATCATCAGTTGGTATTCATTCAGCGTGTGATGTTTTGTTAATATTTTACATTTTTTAGAGCAGATTTCCCGTTTCATTGGGATGTTACAGTACCTATCTATTTACTTTAGGCCGTAATGCCCCCTGTAAGAAAGAGTTGATCGAGGCAGAAAGAGAAGAGAGTATATCCTTGTACACGCGAATGAACATGCGCTGTTGCAGACGAAGTGAGGCCAAAGCATGGTTATAGTTCTGGATTAAATTTCTAGGCCATATGTGCATGCGTTTACTATTACTCCTTTTTCATACCTTATCTATCAGTATAAGTTAAGTCAGTCTTTTTATAAGTAGTCAAATGATACTGACCCAAGTAGTGGTGCACGTTGATGCCTTCGACTCTGCGGGAAATCTAAATTGCTGAAACCTAATGCTTATAGATTATACTAAAAGGAATGGTATGTAAATCTAGCATACATAAACTTAAATAAAACATAACTAGAACTTACAATGATAATAGAAATGAAAATGATTACGCAACATAAAACACCCAATTGAAACAGTTGTATTAACGCTCTTATAAAACATGTTTAACAATATTGTTTATAATCATTATTATAATATTTTTTTCATGGATTAACTTAATTATCAGTATTTTTGGTTATCTCCATTTTATTGTTGGTACTATTATTGGTATTTCAATTGTTATTACCATTATTATCATCATTGTTATCATAGGATTCATCGTCATCAAGATCATCGTTGATAAATACATGATCATCATCTCTATTACCCTTATTATACTCTTTATTATCATATTTATCACCATTATCATCATTATTTCCGTTGTCATTATCGTTGTCACTGTTTTGTTTTTGTCGCTTGCCTTGGCCAGGCTTTTAACTCCTTCATTAATGATTCTCGCGAAAGGGAAGGGGGCTGTGGTCTGTGTTGCCAGTTTCTGAATTTTGGAAGAATTCGCAACTGTCGACCCTTAATGTTACTCTAATTATTATTGGTTCTGTTGTTAATAGTTATGTTCATTTGAGTGGTGACAACAACACAGTTATAATAATGTTGTAATCATAGTAATGATGATAATGACGATATGATAATGATAATCATAGTAATGAAAATGGTGATCATGACAACAAAAGGCAACATGCATGTTAAATTTCATTTTTAATATTACATTAAGCGTTATGGTAATTATTATTATTATTATTATTACTTTTATTATTATCATTATTATTATTATTATTATTATTATTATCATTATTATATTATTTTATTATTACTATTATCATCATTATTTCATTATTGTTATCTGCACCATGATTATCGTCATTATTATCAACATCATGTTATTATGATTATCATTATTATCAATATTTTCGATTATTGATTATAGCGTTACAGCAACTATCATCATGCAAGTGCTAATAGAAATCATTAGCAATGGAGGTCGTAATATTAATCTTGTAAGCAATGATAGCTGTGGGAGATCTTAAGTATGCTGCTGATAGGGAGCATAATGGCAATGATGATGATAAGTAATTGGTATGATGATGACGAGTCTAGCTTTAGTGGTGAAAACTTAAACACTGATAACAATTTGAATAGCAGTGAAAGTTTTTTTTTAGTGAGGTACTTGATAATGGTGATTATCATAATGCTAGTAAGGATAATGATTTTACTATAACTATATTATGGTAATCATGATAGTAGTGATAATTTGATGATATTGATGATGATAATGATAATAATGATGATGATGATAATAATGATGATGATGGTAATGATAATAATGATGATGATGATGATAATGATAATAATAGTTGTAGATATTGATAAGATGATAATAGTAGTAGTAGTAGTAGTAATGATAATGATAATAACAAAAATGATAATCATAATGAATATGAAGATAAAGATGATGAAAACAATAGTAATGATAACGATAAGAATAACAATAATGATTATAATAGTGATAATCTTGATCATATTCTTGATATTAGTGACACAGTACCAAAGCTCTAAATTAAAAGTAAAAAAAAATATCAACGACCATGTAAAAGTTTTAAATAGTCATAATACTCAATCACAACACATCTGTGAAGTAATTTCATGTGATTGTGATTTTTATTCCAAGAAAGGGAATGCAGTTTTAGCTGTTGTTTTGCGAGAAACCGCTCTGGC
>NW_020869265.1:431043-441043 GCF_003789085.1 Penaeus vannamei | reverse complement strand
ACAGCGATAGTAATAAGCAGAATTAAGGGAAACCAGAAAGGTAGTTTTAGACCAGCATGAATGCACTCTATTGCAGTTTCTTCTAACATTTAATTAATTTGTGGGAATGACAGTACTATTATGATTTTTTCTAGGCTCTAGGGCAGTGATGATGATTCATGAGCCCGGACTAAAAGATCAAAATTTTGACATTTTGTATAACTAGCTAGACGTTTTGCCTAGATTGCCTTGCCTCCTTCCCCAGCCACCATACCTGGCTAGGGCATGACCCGACCAAGTGCCCTTATGTGTAGGCGGACATGTTGGCAGTAGTACCGGCTAGAGTTGTAGTGTTGACAGTGTCACATTTTGCCTCCTCCGCAGAGGGCGGTAGAAAGCGTAGTACTAGTGGGGTCCAGCGATCTCAGGAGGTGATCCCATCTAGCCAGGCTCGCTTGGTTAAGCAGCCCTCTAAGGAGTCCACCGACGGTAGCATGAATAGCATCAGTTCTGAGGGCTCCTCGTAAGTACCTCCCGACATACGACATATGGTAGGACCTCTTGCTGGTTCCTGCTGCCCTGGCCTTCCTCAACCCTGCAGCACCAACCTAGCACGGCCCTCATTACCAGTCTCATTTTTATTCAGTCTCCAACATACCCACTTTCATGACACATACCTTGCCTATGCAACAATTACAGTAACATTTTAATCCTTTCTCATGGATATATATATTGCAGTCACTTAACAGCAGGAACCACGAGGAATGAAGGTGGCATGAAAGCCGCCCGACCTGACATGATCATGAGCAACCCCATTCCCTTGCTGCTTAGCTCCCTTTCTGGCTGTCCAGGTCATGGTCTCCTCCACAGTCCCATAGGGACCTTCTCCCTCTCCCTCTGTCCCTCCTTCCTTCCTCCTCTCTCTCTCTCTCTCTCTCTCTCTCTCTCTCTCTCTCTCTCTCTCTCTCTCTCTCTCTCTCTCTTCTCTCTCTCTCTCTCTCTCTCTCTCTCTCTCTTCCTCTCTTTTTCTTTCTCTCTTCCTCTCCCTCTCCGTCCCCCTCCCTCCCTCCTCCCTCTCCCTTCTTCTCCCTCCCCCCTCTCTCTCCCTCCCCCTCTCTCTCCCTCTCTCTCTCCCTCCCCCCTCTCTCTCCTCCTCTCCTTCTCTCTCCCTCCTTCCCTCGCTCTCTCCTCCTCTCTCTCTCTCTCTCTCTCTCTCTCTCTCTCTCTCTCTCTCTCTCTCTCTCTCTCTCTCTCTCTCTCTCTCTCTCTCTCTCTCTCTCTCTCTGTTTGTCTGTCTCCCTCTCCCTCTCTCTCTCTCTCATTCCATCTCCTCACACTTTCTCTTTTACTCTTCCCCCCCTCTCTTTCTTTTACACATACATATCTAATGAGTCCCAAGCTTTAATAAAATTGGATACAAAAAATCGTAACACAATATAACCATTTTAACACATAAACCTTTGATTAACTCAATTTAACACAAAAAATAAACATATTTTTAACAGATGACATTTTGAATAATTCATTTAAACACGTAAAGTCCCGAATTACTGATTTTAACACCTGAAACTTGGTTTAACCTTTTCAACACATAAAACACCAATAAACCTAATTAACACACGACACCCCGATCAATGTACCCACGTAGGCCGCACCTTGTTCCACTCGAGAACAACTTGTCCCTTTGTCCCATCTTCCACATGGTCATGTCAGGAACTTGAAGATTACGTACTGACAGTTTTTATTTTCCACTGTTTTCTCTTGATTTAACCACATGTAATAAGTTGCAAGAAATTATTATTTTGTAAATGATTTCTGAAAAAGAATTAGATTACTACCTACCGAGTAGACTTAGAGATTAACAGATAGGAATGTAGATACCTTTTTTAAATAAATATTATCCTGTACAATAGACTTTAATAGATTTCGTTTCGTATTTCGTGTAATGAAATGCTTAATCCGCAACCGCATCATGCGTTTTGAGGTCACAGGCATTCTGTTGCGATGCCAGATGAAAATGTACGATTCACTGCAAGTTGCAAATTTGGCGTCATGATGCGGTGCAGATTCGGCATTACTTTCACGAGCTAATCCACGTGCTGATGTGTCGTGCACCCTTGTAGAGAAGGGCAATTTAGCAGTGACTGGTAGCAGTGACACGATGCCATAAAAGGAGTAGCGGTAGTGGTAGTTAAACAAAGTAGGTATAATGTAAAGGCTTCTTAAATCCAGGTCATTAACCCTATTTTTGTGTTTGAACCCTGTTTGTGCTCCGGCCATTATCATTTCTCAATTCAGTAGGTGTAGCCGCTCCCGTAGTCAACCGCAGTCTCCTTTAGATTCTCTAGTTCTGTGGGCTGTGTGAGATAGTCTGTGGTGTGTCTTAGGTTCTGTGTGACTGTGTGTATCCATGACCATTTGTCTATATGAAGCTTCAACACCGTCAAATCTTCGCTCCTACGTAAGATAATATTCCTCTCTACGCATGACCCCGAGGCCTGATTAGAAAGCTTTGTATACCTGGATTTTCTGGTGTCATGTGGGTTTTCTTAGTCTCTGTTTTGGTTGTCTAAAAACAAGAGATAGTTATGTGTCTAATCATTCAGTGCTTCAGTTTTTGTAAGTATATTTCGTCCATCTTACTGTGTAGGATTTCTGGCCTGGTATTACGTAGACTTCTTTCCTTACGGGTAGTGTAGAGATCAGTCTCGTAAATGAGAGCAAATCATGATCAGAGCCGGTCCACTTATTGAACAATAGTAGTATATGTCATGAGAAATTATAATCTATAGTTAAAGATTTTTATCACGTTAGAGTTAATGCATTTAGAACTAGCCTTGTGTTACTATACGCCACCATTACCTTGTCTAACCTCGACTCTCGTTCAACAGTCGCGTACCATCTATGCGCCTGGGAACAGATGGTCAGCTGAGCGAGTTCATCGAAGGCCTCGGTCCGGGCCAGCTGGTGGGGCGCCAGGTGCTGGCCGCTCCAGCTCTTGGAGACATCCAGCTGTCTATGTGTGACCGTAAGAACAAGCTTGAGGTGGAGGTCATCAGGGCGAGGGGCCTCCAGTGCAAAACAGGGGCCCGAATCTTACCTGGTCAGTAGCAGTCTGTTGCAGCCTCATTACACACCCTCCCCCCTTCCTCTCCCTCCCCCGCACCCATGCACTCCCCCACCAACACTGCATCCGTTGCACTGGTGCATCATCTAGCCTAGATCTGCAGCTCCGTTCCCCCCACGGTAAAGTGCACAGTAGTTTTCCCTTCCATTCAGTCAACCTTCAGTCAACCTTGCGGAGTAGTACACGCAAAGACACGGCTTCCCTTGATCGCCTTCCTTGACAGGCTCCTCTTCTGTCCTTTCCTGACCTTCCTCACCAAGGTCGCAGCAAAGCCTTGGGCGGGTGATTCCTCCGCTGCTGGCACGAATGCGTGTGTGTGCGTGCGTGCGTGCGTGCGTGCGTGTGTGTGTGTGTGTGTGTGTGTGTGTGTGTGTGTGTGTGTGTGTGTGTGTGTGTGTGTGTGTGTGTGTGTGTGTGTGTATTTATGCAAATGCATTATGTATGTATGATGTCTGTCTGTCTGTCTGTATATATAGGTATATATATATATATATATATATATATATATATATATATAATATATATGTGTGTGTGTGTGTGTGTGTGTGTGTGTGGTGTGTGTGTGTGTGTGTGTGTGTGTGTGTGTGTGTCTGTGGTATATATATATATATATATATATATATATATATATATATATATATATATATATATATATATATATATATATATAATATATATATAATAAATAATAAATAATAAATGAATATATATATATATATATATATATATATATATATATATATATATATATATGTCTGTCTGTATATTATATATATATATATATATATATATATATATATATACATATATATATATTCATACATATATATATATATACATACATATATATATATATATATATATATATATATATATATATATATATATATATATATATATATATATATGTATATATAATATATGTCTGTCTGTCTGTATGTATGTATATATAATATATATATATATATATATATATATATATATATATATACATATATATACATATGTTGGATTTTCTACTGTTGTATATCTTCCCAGTTCAATATCAGATAGGAGTGAGAGAATTATAATGACAAAGGAGCTTGGCAAATATCACTGTTTGTTTATGTTTTGCCCACGCCATATTTACGGTGTCACTCGGCCCGTCATGGTGGTCCATACACACACACACACACACCCATACACACACACACACACATACACACGCCGTATATACTCAAGTAAATGTATGTATGTATCTATTTGTGTGGGTGAATTGACTGATGTTTGCAATTAAATATTTTACCTTTATTCCTGACTATGATAATCACAACTACACCCTCTGTGATTTTTGTGTACTGTAGAAGTACCGCTCTTCGTTCGCATCCGATCACCTATATCATAATTCTCCCTTAATTAATACAGTCTAAGCTTCTACTAGAAACACATTCCTGTAAATTTTTTACCTTTAACACTGCTTTCCAAATAAAGGACAATTCAGTATAATTTCACACGAGCATGAGAAACTTCCTTCCACACAGCATCTCATGACAGCTGTGTGGCATTGCCCTCCTCACCTCACCACCAAAGGTCTGTGCAGTCAGCGTAGAATGTCTCTTCGAGCTTGTTTCGAATACTGCCTCGAGAATAATATAATTCACCCCACGCTAAGGCGTTTCGAGGCTTCAGTCACGCGAATGAGCGTTATACGTTGACTACACATGTCAAAGCATCCTCGAAACTGTGTGCTGATAGGCGAGTGTGACTTGAGTAACGCTGGTGTTGGTCCCACAGCGCCCTACGTGAAGGTATACTTGGTGGACGGGAAGAAGTGCGTGGCCAAAGCCAAGACGGCGACGGCGAGGAGGACTCTCGACCCACTGTACCAACAGCAGCTCATCTTCCACGAGAGGTACCAAGGCTGTGTTCTGCAGGTACGTACACTCAGTGGTCTGTCTGAGGTAGAGGTTTAGCGGAGCAACTTCTTCAGGAGGTTTCAAGGCTGTAAGAGGTAGTCATGATCGTTTAGGCAGCACCGTCCTGAGGATGGACCAAGACTCCTTCAGGTATGTAAGATTGACTGATGTATTAGAGTTAACAAATCAGGATAATACGGTATTTTCGCAAAAGAAATTCGGAAGAAGGTACTAGTACTATGTATAAGTGATGCTCCCAAGTACCTTTTGCTGCACAGATGTCTCTGATTCTTTTATCCCTCATCAGTAATACTGGCAAACAGTAATGCACAATTTATTGTATAAATATAATGTTTTCTTGCTCTCAAGCAAATGTAAAGAGGCATTTACCACCCTGCCTTTAGGTGCCTCTGGAGTTTTTTTTATTCAAATATCGTTTATATTCGTGTTATTGCAATCCATCATAGATCCAGGGAACTCATTTGGCTAAATGGAACTCTAAGGGAAGAATATAAAACGAGGACAAATTTTCATGTAACTTCTACAATCTACCTCTTCACGTATTGTATGCTCCCGGTTTCACACGCGCTTGTAAACAGGAGGAATGCCGTTCGTAAACCCTTCGGACAACCCGCCACGGCTGGCCTCAAAACATTATAATATTAACAAATTTCCAAGATGATCACAGACTATGGATCTTCGCGAAGAAAATCATCTTTAATTACAATGATTTGAAAAGCTCATTGTACTCCCAACTTCTCCAGTTATGATTTATGACATTTTTATACTATTCGCATCAGAGATCTCCATCTGACGCTTCTAGAACGTAGGGAGTGAACGGCCCGCGAGGTATTTCATACACATACGTCATTCTATACAAATTTGGAATTAATACGGAAGCATGTGGATTGTAGAAAAGGCAGGCATTTTGAGTTTCTCTGGTACTCCTTTTCCTGAGTAAAGTTCTTTCAAAATGACAAATGTGAGCATCAGGTGACTAAGAACAGGGAATGCATCGCTAGGAATTCACAATAGCATTAGCGATCTTAAGTTTGTAATGTTGACTTCTCTATTGATGCATTCGGCAAATGTTCATAATTTTGTAGGATCAAGATGTGCATATAGTAAGATATATTGTTATGCAAGATAATTACTACTTATAATACATAATTTTTTCTTCGTCATCTTCTCTTATGTATTTCTGCGAGGAAAATGGATTTGGCTGCATGTATATATCACACGTTTGTAAATATAAGTACTGGAAATAATATATATTTAACGGGAAAGTTATGAACATAATCTGAGGAGATGTATTAATGTACTTGTCATTATTGATATTGATACTATAATTATTATTATTATTATTAGCATCATCTTTAACATCTTTATTAATATGGTGATGAGGACTGCCTTTCATTGTTTCCATTAAAAGGCACTAGATATCACATATGAGTAAATACATGAGTTGTCCAGCAGCAACTTCCCTTAGCTAGTAATCTTAAACTATCCCTCAAGCGGAACGCCTCCTGACAGTGTCCTTCCCGCAACAGGTGACGGTGTGGGGCGACTACGGGCGCATGGAGGGCCGTAAGGTGTTCATGGGCCTGGCGCAGATCATGCTGGACGACCTGGACCTCTCCAACATCGTCATCGGATGGTACAAGCTCTTCGGCACCTCATCGCTGGTGTCGCTGCCGGCGCTCACCCGTCGCGGCTCCATGGCCAGCCTGGACAGCTTCGGGTAGTGGTAGAGTGAGGGCCCTCGAGGCCTGGGTCACGCTGCGCCAGCCCTTCCCATGGGATCAAGCACTTCCGTGCCTGCCACACAGTCACAACATAAGACCTCCGTGTACTAGTGCAGAACATTCAACGATATTTGCAACCTGCAATATTGCTATCAAGCAGAATGTGAAGCTTTTCATTGGGTGCTCTCTTTTGTCTCGGTTTCAAGACTTGATCTGACACTAACTGCTTGTGTTGCAAATTTGCAGTATTGCATTAAGATAAGAGGCTCAAAGACATCATCGACTTGCCTGAGTGGAGACGATGGTAGTCGTCATGACGCGGTACTCGGGGCATTAAGTGCCCCATAAGTTCCCCTGCTGGGGCATCGTGGGGCTCGTTTCTCCACATCAGCCCCCAGCGGCCACACGGGTAGTAGGCCATGCTGGGGCCACGCTGGGGCCACACTGGGGCTACAAATATGCCCCCACTCCAGCATCAGGCTGCACACATAACACCTCCCTTGTGCACCTCACACTTCCGGACTTCCCGTTAATGTGGACTCTCGTCACTTGTTTGCCTTGAGAGCAGTTTTTTACATGCCACAATATCAGTACGTATAACACCTTCTCGGCCTGCGCTGTCTCGCTTTAGGAGACAGGCTGGCCAGCGTCACAATGCTTGTGATTTTGACTAAGTGCTTTAAATAATATTACAGAATAGTTTTAATCATGTGTGGAAGTTTGCTCCATAGAGTACCCTACCCTTTCTAGTTTCCAATACTAAGATGACCTATCGTAGTCCAACACTATGGCTCGTGTCTTCTCCACCCACCCCCTTCTCCCTTCATTTCCATGCTCCTTCCTTCCTCATACAACCACTCCCCTCTTTCTCCCTGACATGTCTTACATGTCCTTCATGACATCCCTCTCCCCTCTTTCCCCTCACACACCTTGACATGTCATACTCTGCCTGGTTAAGTAAATATAAAGTTCTCCATGAATAATTTACCTGGATAATTTCAGACCTTACCTGAGCAGTACATATTACCTGTCACCATGTATAATTACCCTAAGATTCTATATAGTCTTCCTCGGGACTTTTATCTCCCCTTGGAACTACTGGCCCGGTGTTCCTCACCTTCACAGTGTAATACTGGCCTTCCTCTGGCATTTTTTAGGTTGACTTGGCAATCCTGACCTTCACCGAGCAGTTCTGACCATAGCCCGGTATCCCTGGACCTTTATTCAGCACTCTTCACTTTAGCCTAGTTCTCCTGAACATAACCCGGCATGTGTTGACCTTAATCTAGCAATTGTAACTATAACTGATGCTCCTTAACTTTACCCTATTATCTTGACCTTATCTCAGTATTCCTTGACCTTAACCCTAAATACTGCTAACCTTACCTAGCATCTCTGTCTCTACAACAGTCACCCTTTTGAGATACTCCATGGAACGTTATATCTGCCCACAGGAAGGGTTGAGGTTCATGCTGACCACACCCACCTCCGTCACTTCCGGTTTCGTTGCCCTTTCCATGCCCTGACTGATCATCCTCCCTCGGTCTTTCGGTTTTCACTTGATTCCGCCAGGTTCCCCGTCGCAACACTGCTCTGCCACCTAGTGTTACGATTTCTATTCGTCTAGCTTTATCCTTGTTCTTAAGCTTTTTTGCTGTTCTCTTTGTCCTTGTTTCTCCTCTCTTCTGATCAACTGTGCCCTCTTCCTTCCCTTCCATCCCTCTAGAAGTAGGCCTAATCTTTGATGGACAGTTGGACTTGGAATCATGCCCAGGCTGTCTACAACCTATTGTATAACACAGAATATACTTAACGAATTCCTAGAATTATACTCGAGAAAAAGAATACCCCCTCCCCAGTGCGTCATGTGGTCGGACTTTGTATGATGATACATGGGAATATGATCTGGTCCCCCCCCTAAATATTTTCATGTTGAATGCTTTGCTGAGGATTATTTCGCAAGTGAGCCTAAGATACGAAGCAGTTCCCATTGGCAACGCCTTTGTCCACGGATGTGTTCCCCTCCGCAGGCGCGGCCTAGATGACGCCCGCCTCTACCATATCGAAATATATGAAGGGTTGACTATATGTTAAGAGTTTTTACTTATCGTTATTGATTGAAATTTCTATGTGAATGTTAAGGAATGCAGCAAATGTATAGTTTTTATTATAAGTGTTTGCAGACTGAGAGGTTTTCGAGAGGAACGTGAGTGAGGGATTTATCCCCTCCCCTCCCCTGGAATGCTTAACACTGTTCTTCCTCCTTTACCAAGTCTACCCCAACTCTCTCTCTCTCTCTCTTCACCGTCCCTTCCCCCTTCCCCCTTCTCCCCTTCTCCCCTTCCTCCCTCCAAACCCCAACGTCTCTCCTCTTCCCCCGCTCTCCCTCACTCCTCAGTCGCGCCGCATGACTCGGCAACTCAGGAGGAACAGCGAGGTCACCGCCAGTGATTCCTATGTTCATGTATCAATGTAAATCTTCGGCATTTATACTGTGGTTAGGCATCAGCAGCATGGTCAGTGTATATCCTCCATCTCAACAAGAAACATGTTAAAACACATAAAATAAAAAAATGATAATAAAAAAGAAGCGTTGTCCACCAGAATAATAATAATAAAAATATCCGCCTCGTCCATTTGTCCTCCTCCTGCCTCTTATTCTTCTCTTTTCCCTTTTTCATCATTCTACCTCGTCCATTACAAGTTAGCTCGTTCCCCTTACTTCCTCTTCCACAATTTTTGTCTGTGGATAGTGCGAGGCTCTGGTTCTTGGCTTTGTGATATATATGAATAATCAGTTCGAGGGACCTTCTTGTTCTGTGAACATTTTGAAGCTACAGCTACTCCTGGGGATAGTTGATGGTCGCTGCTCTCTGCTGAGCGAGCGGGTGCCGAGGGTTCAGGGGTCGAACTGCTAGAATTGCAGTCTGAAGGCTCGACGACGGCCAGAGCCAGGAGGGACCACACTCTCTCTTTAAGGACTTGCCTCAACACGGGAGGGTAAGGGGTCTACCCTTTTTCTGTTGAATTAGCCTTCCAATATTGCAATAGCTGGCCTTAGACTTTCCATTACTCTCTTGGTGACAAGGTATTCACGTACTGCAACTCACACTGCGGCTTCAGGACCCCTTCCAACGACAGTATTGGGGAGTCACGATTACCTGTGCTCCAGTACTAGAATCCCTTTGTCGCTGCTAACACTATATACCTTATTCAGAAGATCTGTTATGGAGCCCTATCGCCATTGAGCCAAA
>NW_020869265.1:407778-415278 GCF_003789085.1 Penaeus vannamei | reverse complement strand
ATATATATATATATATATATATATATATATATATATATATATATATATATATATATATATATATATATATATATATATATATATATATATATATATATATATATATATATATACATATATATATACATATATATATATATGTATGTATATAACACACACACGCGCGCGCGCGCGCGCGCACACACACATACATACACAGATATATGTATATCTATCTATCTATCTATATATATATATATATATATATGTACATATATATACATATATGTATGTATACATATATATACGCGCGTTTGCTTACAAAGTGCAGTGTGTAGGATTGATAAACAGCTATTTTTCACAAATGATTTTTGCATCACAACATTAAAAGTGGAAAGAGTATCATAATACAGCAGACAAAGGGGAAGCTGAAGTGGTGCAGAATACATATCTTATATAAACAGTAGCTGTGGAAACAGATTACCGTAATATTTTTACTATAAGCCCCGTATGTATTTCCAAATGAATGAGATAAACAGCGACAGGCAATTAGGTCTAGGGCCACTCCATGTCACAGACCGCTGGCCTTCGATGCAGATGTGAAGCCAATATTTTTTTGAGATTGAGGAGCAAGTAATTTGTTTCTGATGGCTTCCTTTCCTTTAAGTAACTGCTATACTCTCAATTCATTGTAACTGCATAAGTTATAGATGTCCCAATGAGTATTTTTGGTACCCAATGACATCATTTAAGATCCTGATACAGCCAGACGCCAGATCGTTACTAGTTCAGTCAGGAGAGATCCGGTTAAAAAAAAATACTCAGATATTTATTTTGCTAACGTCCAACTGGGTCCTTGTGTGGGACTTTTTGTGCGTGACATGGGTGCTGCCACGAGTGCTGGAACGGTAGTGTTGAGAACACGAAGTCCATTTTTTCGTAGTAGTTTCGTGAACGCTTTGGGTTTCCTAAATAGTTGTGCTTAGCATTAGTCAAGTTTTATTAACTAATTGCGTGTTATCGTACTTGAGTTCCTTGATGTCTGTGCTTTTATCTCAACATTTTTGGAGGAGAGGAGACAACCATTTCTTTATGTCTACCTTATCTGCTTTCCAATCTAATTTGTAATGTATAACAGACGTGTCTAAACTTTACTGTTGCAATATGCACTGCCAACGATTGTCTTTACCACCAGATAAGGATGAAACAATACAGGTTTAATTACTTGCAAAGAGGCTTTCGCGTGAATGCCCTGTTAGGCAATAAGCAGTTGGTTGCGTGTACATCTATCAAGAATCCGGAATATATATATATATATATATATATATATATATATATATATATATTATATATATATATATATATATATTGTTTTTATACTTATTATTGTCACTGTTGTCATTATCACTGCTATCATTACAATCATGAATTCATTATCCTTTTCATTTTAGATCATGTAGTCCTTGGCGTGTTGCAAGAGTGGTGCATCTACCATCAGGTACAAATGTATGACCACCGTGAATTCAGCCTGTTGGACAATTGTTCATTGAGGCAAGTAAATATAAGGAAAGATGGGAGAAGGGGAGGGGAGGGGTGGTTGGGGGAAGCGGAGGGCGAGATTTTGGAGGAAATGGAGGGGAAAATGTCGTTTCGATTCGTTTCCCATCAGAATAAAATGTATTTTTGATGAAGATTTAGTTTTTTAATTAGTTTTTATATTCCTGCGTAGATTTAATCTCATCCACACATTTTTTTTATGCAGACTGAGAAAAAGAACAAAAAAACGTAACGAGAAACGAGCCGCTCGACTTCCTTCCTCACTGAGACATTATATACGACCAATAAATCAAGTTAAAAACAAGAAAAACGACAGGAACCGACAGCTGGGACCCGAGGAGCAGCTTCCTCTCCACGCTTCGCTCCTCGACCTTCAACCCGTGACCTTTGACCTCCGGTTTGACCTTAGGGACGACCTTGATGAAGGAACCGCCCCCTCTCGCGTCCTCCCTGTTGACGACGTGGTCGGTGATGGCGTGGAAGAGGATGACGAGGAAAGTGATGCCGATGCAGAACATGAGCCAAACGTCGACCATCTTGAAGTAGGAGGTCATCGGCAGCGTGGCCGATATCTGGGGAAGGAAGAGGGAGGGAAGACTTGGGATAAGGCATCTCTTCCCTCTCTCTCTCTCTCTCTATCCATCTATCTATCTATCTATCTATCTTCCCCTCTTCCTCCCTCTCTCGTCTCTTCCTCTCTCTCCTCTCTCTCTCTCTCTCTCTCTCTCTCTCTCTCTCTCTCTCTCTCTCTCTCTCTCTCTCTCTCTCTCTCTCTCAATCTCATATCTCTCTCTCTCTCTCTCTCTCTCTCTCTCTCTCTCTCTCTCTCTCTCTCTTCTCTCTTCACAAGACCTGCGAGAAGAGCGTGCACAGGACCAGCTGCACGGTGAGCGCGGCCATCATCCTGACGTCGAAATGCTGGTCCTGAAGAAGAGGGTGACGTAGCTGACGACGAGGAGCACGAGGGAGGGGAGGTAGATGTTCAGGACGGCGTATCCGTAGCGCCTTTTGAGGGCCACGCTGAGCACCACGTCGCTGTACTTGCCGCTGTTGTCGAAGTGGAGTTGCATGCGGCCGACCTGGAGGGGGAGATGTTGGAGGAGGGGAAGGGGGAGATGTTGGAGGGAGGGGAGGGGAGATGGAGGAGGAAGGGGGGGGAGATGTTGGAGGAAGGGGAGGGGAGGAGAGGTTGGGACAAGGGGAGGGGGAGATGGAGGAGGGAGGGGAGGGGAGATGGATGAGGAAGGGAGGGGAGATGTTGGAGGAGGGGAGGGGGAAAGGTTGGGGGAAGTGGAGGGGAGGGGTAAGGTAGGCGGTTAGATGTGGTGGTGATGAAAGGTGCTGAGTTTGGTGGTGGAGGGTTGGGGGTTGGAGAAGGAGGCGATTGGTTGTGGATTTTGATGAGGTTGGGGGAATGAGATGTGTATGTAGGGTTGTGTATATATGTATGTGTTTGTGAGCATGTGTGTGAGGGTGTGTGTGTTTGTGTGCATGTGTGTAGGGGTATATGTGCGTGTGCGTATGTAATCATGTCACGCAATCCAACCTAATTTTCAACAATCCATCAGGTGTAAAAACATCGCCAATATACCATTAGCCTCGTAATATTACGCCATTACGTCCGAGTATTACCTCCGCCAGGCAGAGGTTTTGCTTTTGTGTAGCGTTGTGAGTTGTTGGTTAGTTGGTTGGCAGGGAAATTTTTCAAAAATTATATAGAAATCAAGAGATTTTCGCCTCGAACTCACGCCAGGCGTGCCTGGACGTACCGAGGTCGAACACGCAGTTGTACACGATGCCGTACTTCCTCTTGCTCGACAGGGGGTTGTCCTCGCCCGAGTAGATGTCGACTGCGGGTTGGACGTGTCCGATTACGGGCGGTTGGCCTGGCTTTGGCTTTCGCGATATTTTCATGTCATTATTGCGTCACTGTGTCATTTTCTGGTCTATGTCTGATGATATATGAATATATATATGTGAGGACTTTATTACGTTACCTCTGTCAATGCCTTTGCCGAATTCGCAGATTTAGAGCCGTGCCTGATAGAATGGGAACACATAAGTAACCTAGAATGACCTAACCTGGAAGCCATCTCGAATTACCTTCGGCCGGAGCGGCGTCGTCTCTCCTGCTGGCGTTGGCGAGCCGAGTCACGTACACGACCGTGTTTTCATCGAGCTCGGTGTGCATGTACGTGTCCGTGTTGACGAAGTGGACGACCGGGATCCACAGCTTGGTCGAGGTGGAGAGCGGGAGCACGTTGAGGATCTCGTCCACTTTCAGGTTCTCGTAGTGGAGTCTGTTGTCCCGCCAGGTCAGGGTGATCTCGTGGGACACCTGCATGGCCAGGTTGAGGGTCCTGACGCCCATGGACTCCACGACGATGGTCGCGGCCACGGGCAGGCTGGCGCTCGTATTCCGCCCGGGGCGGGGGGGCAGGTGGCGCTGGTACCCCCCGGGGATAGCCACCAGCTCGCAGTCCGCCTCGTCCGAGTTGTCGCGGCAGTCGTAGGTGAGGTCGCAGCGGCGGGCGAGCGGGATGCAGGTGGCGTCGTCGCAGCTGAACTGGTCCGGCAGGCACGGCGAGAGCAGCAGCTGGCGGCGCCCCCCGGCTCCTGCCCGCAGACGGTGCGCTCCAGCACCCACCAGCGGCGGCCCATCGGGTAATCCGGCGCCGTGCTCTCCATCTTGGCCACGGTGGTGTTGTGCACGACGTTGAGCCACGTCCAGGCGCCGCGCTCCCGCAGGATGTGGTACTGGCCGTAGCCGACGAAGGTGATCTCTCCGATGGCCCTCTGGTAGGCCACGAAGTAGACGTTCCGCAGCTCCCGCTCACACGTGCCCAGGAGCGAGAACCTCTGCTGCTCCTCGAAGACGCACACCGCGCAGTAGATGTTCGTGGCGCAGTCGATGTCGCCGGTGCCGAAGGTGCCAATGGCGGCGCAGTTTTCGTAGATGATGCCGCTAGGTTCGTGCGGGGCCCAGAAGGTCGTGTTGACCGCCCTGCCGTCGTGCCTCCGCCACACGCCCTCCTCCTCCTTGTCGTTGAGCGACGTCCAGTAGTCCGTCGCGCAGTTCTGGGAGTCCGGGTAAGCCTCGGCCGCCCGCCGGTGCCACGCCAGCGCCTCCTCCATGGATGAGGCGAAGGGAAGGTGCGTGCCGAGGGCCTCGCAGACGTACTGAGCCACGGCGTCGGTCAGGGCGGGGAACCAGAAGTACTTCGGGCCGACGTCGGAGTCGCACAGGCTCTCGAGGGTCACGTCGAGGCTCGTCACGTTGCGCAGCGTCCAGCCCGCCTCCCACGAGATGTAGTTGCCCTGCGGGTCCGTGCGGCACCGCGCGATCTCCAGGACCTCCCCTTCGCTCAGCGCTCGGTCCCACACGTTCACCTGAAATCGCCATGATGGCATTGATTGCAAAGCCGAGATGGGTGCTATTGTCAAAGGGACTTTGATAAACAGTACTGCTATGATGATCATATGTTTTCTCCCTAATCATAATAATCAGCATCATGACACCTCTCATTACCAAATGGAAATAGCAATAACACTAGTTATAAACAAAGAACACGAAAAACTTTTTTTTTTTCTTCTATCGTGCTCCATATCCCTCATCTTTAGTCACCTTGAAAAGCTCACCTGAGTTAGGTCACCGCAGAAGCTGTGTTGGGGGTCGCGATTCTGACCCAGTCTGGCGTAATCCCCCGAGACAGGGCGGCCGATGTCGTACACCTGTCGTTGTTGAAGCTCGCCGTCAATGTAGCTGGTAATCACTTGACTTCTGTGGTCGTACGAGAAGCACAGGAGGTACCACCTGCCGTATAACCGAGGGAGTTTTAAAGGATGGATTTAACGCATATGGTAATCAGTGAAAATATTTGTGCAGTAGTAGGATACATGGAGTTAAGCCAAACGAAATTGAGACATTTGAATGAAAGAGAACTCAAGCTAAATTGGAATTCGAGAACGCGTGACATGGAACAGACCAGACATCCCAAAATATTGTTTATTAGTCAAGCTAGTCAAGGTATGCTCTGTCATTCTCCTTCTTGGGACGAAGGTTTCGATTAAAGTTTTGGCAACCCAGTCTCATTCTATCTCTATCAATCTCTCTCTCTCTCTTTCTCTGTCTGTTTCTCTGTTTGTTTGTATGTATACATGTATCTTCCTTCCCCTTCTTTCCCCTCTTCTCTTAATCACCCCTTCTTTCCCCGTTATCCCCTCTAAATCTACAATGAAAAGCATTACCTGAAAGCCCAGAGGCTTTTTTTGAGCCTGTGTATCCTCCATGTGTGCACGAGGCCTGGCGTGATGCGATCCAGCCACACCACTGACGGAGAAGAAGAAAGAAAAAGTGAAAAGAAGAACACGTATGTCCTAGCTGGCATTAGGCGTGAATACTTATCTCTCTGAAAACAGATCTATTATGTGTTTATGGAGAAACTGAATACCGTATTTCAGCGCGGTAGATATCTTCTAGACGAAGATTGGCGAAGGGTTTCGCATTTATAAAACAATCACGAACAAATCCATTCATGTCCTGCATGGTATATGAGCCGTCTTTTCCCGGTGGTGACATCGAACTCGAAGGGTCGAAATGCTTTTTATGAATATGATATGATCAGATTGTAAAAATAAATAAATATATATATAAACATGGTGACATAAGCGTCGAGGTGAATTCACGGATTCAAACATGCAAGGTTGAAGGCAAGCAGTTGCAATACGAACTCTCTTCGTTGACTCGATCTCTGTTCGATCGAACGCCGGCGCGGACTACATATTTTCTTTATAAACCCTTGATACCCAGTAAAATAGTTTCCGGGAATTTTTTCATCAATTATCTGATTAGTTTACAATTCAAGGAATTTACTGTCCTTTCTTTGCACACATATATCTTCATTGTAGACACCGAAACGGGACAGATATTGCGAATCCTTTGGCTTCAGCAGGAACGGATATGCCAAGAGCAACGGAATTTAAGTAACTTCAAAGTCTGTCATATTTTTTTTTTTTTTTTACATTCCCCTCAAGTATCACGTTACAAGCGTAAAGACATTGCGAGATTACTAGGGATTCATTTCGACGCAACTCACAGAGAACGTGAACTACAAGAATGTTAATGTTTTTTTTTAGTTCATACAATACCTACTTTTATTCAGGACTAAGACTTTCTGTTTGGATCGTGACTTTTACAGAATGCGTTAGGATTGTACCACAGATGCCAATAAGCTTTGGGTGAAGATTCTTGGGTTAACATTTGCAAGTGCTTACTTTAGAAAGATGCATTTTCTTCTCTCTCTAATTAAGTGTTATGGGAATGAGAATGTGTTCATTATTATACGAGATGGCATGAGCTAGTACCGCTCTCCAATACCTTGTTCGCATATTACAGGGGTTCATATATGACTCTTTCCCCTCATTGCTTACTGCCCACGATATCTCATTACCTGTAACAATACACCCTGTAAAATCGTGGGGAAACGCTATATTTTAATGATCATAAACACAACACCTTAATAGCCATCACTTTAAAGAAGATGATTACTATACCTAAAATCACTATGCACTTCACCTTCGTTGCATCTTATCCAATATCGAGTGTTTCAATCGCGCTGAAATGAAACGACCATAAAAATTGGGGAACATTTATTTACTCGGGAAGTTTTGCGCCAGCTCGGCCATCTTGGCTTCGGCATCTAAAGAGGAATATGATCTAACTTGAAGTGTGACGGATTTATTATTGAAAAGTGTTTACTTTATTATTGAAAATGCGTTCAACTTTACATAAACACAAAAGAACAGATCGACAGAAATATATATATAGACGGATACATCGATATATAGCCAGCTATAGACAGACATATACATGAACAGATACAGACAGACTAATACACAGTTACTTAAACAGATTTAGACAGACATGCAGTACAGATACATAGATAGATAGACAGATATAGATAG
>NW_020869265.1:357778-380278 GCF_003789085.1 Penaeus vannamei | reverse complement strand
CATCATCTCACATTTCGTTTCTATTCTTCGTCGAGAGCTCTAAGAAGGAATGTCTTGGAAGCGAAGCACAATAAGACATAGTAATATAAATTGCCATGATTGGTGGGTTTCCGTTTCTTTGACGTTCACTATACCGGAGACTACTGTACTTTTATCACGTCCTTTAGTGTGTATTATTGTCCTTTTCAAGATATATAACAAATGATCTACATATAACTAACTTTAACTGAGGACTGACTTCAAATGCATACAGGTGTGACAAAATCACAAAAATGTAAACCACTATCAAAAAAATAAGTGATCTAACTGAAAGACAAAGGTAAAATATAAAAATATCTTTGAAAATCTATACATTTGTGACATATTTCGTGACAATATAGCTATCCATATTTTTCCAGCTCTCTTTTTCTCAAGCTATCTGCTTCTCTTCACAGTGTTTCGCCTTCTCTTCGCACTTTTTTCGTTCCCTGTTTAAACCTTTTCCGTTTTCTGTTTACATTTCTTTCGTTTTCTCTTCACCTTCACGTTTTCTCTTCATACTTCTTCGTCAGGTTGTCCCGTCAGGCGCAGCGATGAGCGAGGGTTATCACACGGTGGTTTCAGTGCTGTCTTTGCTGTCGGAGGAGGAGCATGTTGTTAATTCCTGTCCTAAGGCCTTTTGAATTTTGCATTCTGTATTTTTCCATATGAATGTGATTTGAGTATTCGAAATAATTATATAATGTAGAATCTATGTTTAACTAAATAACGATATGTGTGAAGGAACTGTACAAAATGAAGGAAAAGATCATAGTTTTATCAATATTTTGTGAAAAAAAATCATGCTTTTCTGAAAATCAATTTACATGGAAGGAAATGACACAAGATACAAACACAAAAGACAAACAAAACTACGGAATAACATAATATATAATTTCCGAAAGAGGTTACCCAGCCGACGGCCATGAATAAAAAGACAAAGCAATATTAAACCGACAATCTACATAGATGGTGAAATACCATACAAGGTTTGTACAAGATGCCAATTAATCAACAAAAAATCTGTCGGATTAATATCGTTATAACTAATCACTGCTTTTTTGCCGGCTAGGTAACCACAGAGATTTTTTTCAATTTACATGTTCGAATCATCTCATACGGAAGACGAAATGCAAATAATACTTGTACCAAATCAAAAGAGAAATATACTGACAGTCACAAACTCCAAGACTGATGCAAGACAGAAGAGAAAAGTTTTGTAAGCTCTGCACTACTATTTTTTCATAACTTCCTTCACATGCTGAGTGCTACACTGGTCCATCCACGCACTCCCAAGGTCTAAAATGGCTTACTCATTTAAACAAACACACGAGACAATATATATATATATTAATTTTTGTTTGTTTGTTTCCAAGGCCACATATTGCGTTTGTGTGTAGCTTTAGATGAGGTAAGCTTCACCAACACCTTCAACTCACCCAATTTACATTAGTCTTCCCTTTGGATGGCAGAGAAAACGGAACGGAGTTTAATTAAGAAAAATGGTTAGGTCACACTGCAATATACTGCATTTTCTGCGAGGTATAATTTCTTGTGCTTTTCAATATGTAAATAAAATTTAGATTCCTAAAAAAAGTATCAAGAGGTGGAGCCAGAGATTGTACAATCTCCACTGCCCACCTTTTTGGGCCCTGGACTTTTGAATTAATTTTGACATAATTTTGATTTTGTTTTTCATAATGAAACTTTATCAACTTTCCTCTCTGTGTAATAGCTTTCATTCCATTTCCATTTTGGACACTGATCATTGAGAATTTTTATTCTTATAGCATTTCTAAGTTTACAACTAAAAAAGAACTTGTAATCCTGATAATTCCAAAAAAGAACAGAGGCTGCACCTCAACCCGGCCTTCTCTCTCCCACCGGGAGACTTACTCCGAGTCTGAGATCCCCAACGTGATGGCGCGGATCTTGTGGGTGGCCATGAGGGCGGCGGGGAGGATGGGGGGCGGGAGGGCGACTGAGGGGGGTCTGAGGGGGAGATATTGAGGTTGTTCTCCTCCACGCTGCTCTCCCCGCCCGCGCCGCCGCCCACGACCGGTGCCGGGAGGGCCTCGGGACTCGGGTCTGTGTGGGCGGAGGAAAGGAGCGAGTCGTCAGAGCCGGCATGCGGTGCGGGCAGCTCTGAGGCTCAGCGAAGAGGGCACAGAAGGAGGCGGGGAAGAAGAGAAGGGGGAAGAAAGGGCGAGATCTGAGGAGAAAGATATCGGGAGCGAGGAGAAAAAAGGTTAAAAGGAGGCAGAGTGGGATCTGCGAGGATAAGGAAAGAGCAACGAGCAGGGAGACGAAAACAAAAAGCGAGGAGCTAGACAGGAAAACGAAAGAGAGAGCGAGAGGGAAGAAGAAGCAGACAAATGGTAAGAGAGGCAGAGAGACACAGATTCAAGAAAGAGAGGTTAAGAAAAAGAAGAAAGGGGGAGAGAGCTGAGCCATCGAGACCAGACGGCGCGCGAGTAGAAGCCAAACAGAAATGAAGCAGAAGTGCAAAAGCCTCAAGCTGACAAACGTGTGGAAATCCAGAAGACATCCATTCCCCTTATACTGTAACTTGTACTAAATATAAATACATTATATTATCTATACTATATCAGATACACTCTAAAAAGGCAATGCTATATTTATACATCTTCTAATGGTTCTTTCGGAAAGCCCAGTCTCCCTGATTGCTCAAGGTCGTCACTTCCGTAGCTGTTTAGATAAACATGATTAAAAGCGTTGATCTAAATTTTTCACTAATTTGTAAGACTTCTAACACTACAAAATAGTTATTGAGTATCTTACTGGTAAGTCATATTATCATACTATATCTTTAGAACCACATACTGCTAAATTCCCAACTTGGCTTAAAATCTGTTCGTTCACATACAGTATACAGTAAATCTTAATAGCCATCTATTTTACATAGAACCTTAGATAAGTTGCCAGAATACTGTCTGAATATCCAAGATTGGAAACTAAAGAAACAAATCCCAAGTCACCTCATTCAAGAAAAGACTTTTCCTCTACCTCGATAGATATACCACATACCCCTCTTCCAAGTACCGAATGCAAAACCCACAACAGCTTTTCCAGCGAGCCCTTACCTTCCGCCAGCTGGTGCAGGAATCTCTTCTGGCCCTTCGGGGTCCCTGCGGCCTGCTGCTGCTGCGCGTGGTGCGTGGGCGAGTAGCGTTTCTTGTCCGTGCTGTCCACGCTCGACCTGCTGGCGCGCGACTCCGTTCTCACCACAAGGTTTTCTGGGGAGATTCTCCGCCCACCGTGGCCGTAGGGGCTTTCGTGGGCGTATGGGCTCCCCTCGGATACGTGGCCGGGATATAGGCGCCCACTTACGTCAGGTGAGTAACGTCGGGCGTCCGGAGAGTTACGTCGAGCGTCCAGCGTCGAGAACTTCTTCGGGTCCGGCGAGAAGCGGTGCTTGCTCGAGGGTGAGTACGTGCCGTACTGGTTCTCGGCGGGGGAGTAACGGCCGCGGTTCTGCGGGAGAGCGGATAAAGAGGGCTGACGCGTCAGGAAATTTTGCTTCTACTCTGCATTCAGACCGAGCAGTTTTTTTAATCTAATGAAGACAAGGTTATACGTACCACGACGCCTACTAAGTGCTATCATCCAAACATCCTGCACATTATAATCAACTTTCGTTACGCAAGCTCGCGCTCGATTTTTGCTCAAAAGGCCTTGACAAACCCTACCTGGTCCATATACCGAGCGAGGGAAGGACGGGACTCTACTCTCAGATTATCCGCCTTGTCTTGCATTTCGTTGTCTGAGGCGGTGGTGGTGGAGAGCCTCTCGCTGGCCCACAGCGGCGACGGAACATTATGCTCTGTGCAAAAAGAGGTGATGTTAGTTTCTTCAAAACACATGTTGGGTTGCTTTCATTATTCAAATTCAGTTCAAAATTCAAACACTTTATTCCATTAATTACTATGGGTATTCTATTTACATATAAGGTGTTCACACAATGTGAGAAGATGCAATGAACATTGATATTATACAATGCTTGTGAAATAAAATTACACAACACTAATATCATGTGATTGAAATACCGTGCTCGGCTTGATGTTTAAGCACCTGAGATCATTGATATTTCAGTAGATGTTCTTTCACCTTTGTTTTAAATGTCTTTTGGTTGGAAATATTTCTAATATTTTGGGGTAATTGGTTCCAAATCACCAGTCCTCGGATTTGCATATTTCTTGCCCCGGTTTCTGTATTAGATCTTGTAAATTCCTTGTATAATTTTATAGATTAGAATACATGTCATAGCTGTATTTTTATTGTACTTTTAGCCATTTTAGTTTGGTGATATGTGATGTGGTCATATTTATTCATATTTCCTATTGCTACTCTTGCTGTAAAGGTCTGTAGTTTCTGTGTCCTTTTTATTTGTGTTTTATTGTTGGAGCCCCATATGTTTAGGCAGTGATTAATCATACTAAGTGCTAGTGTTTGTATAACAGCAATTCTTGTTTCTGTGGGTATTTTATTTTTGATGTGATATAAGTATGTCAATGCCCATTACTTTTCTGTAGATGTGTCTCTGTCTATGTATACTCCTAGATTTTTTTCTGTTGTGTTGGGTTTGATGTAGTAACCTTAGAATTCTAACTGTCTCTTCATTTCACCTGCATATGTTTCAAATGCACATTCAGAGACAGTGTATTTTACTCGTACTTATAACGAAATATACACATGTTGCCTCAAAAATTACAGTTCAATCTCTTTGGGTCAACAGATTTTTTCTGCTAAACGTCACAGCACGTCCCAGTGATAAAACAACAGCAGACATGAGGCACAAGCACCACACAAGATGCATGCTATAGCGGGCGCTCGCCGGCACCAACACCTACCTTTGTAGGGGTAAGTGGAGTCCAGCTGCGAGGACCAGCGCGTGGCGAAGAGCGGACGAATGTTATGCAGGAAAGGCGACCCCCCCGGGCCCCCTCCTATGGGCGGCCCTCCCCCACCTCCCCCTGGCATGCTGTGGGGGGCGGGGGGAAGTGCCTCCGCCGTGGTGTCGAGGTCGTAGATGTTCGGCAGATAACTCGATGGTTTGGGAGGAACTTCTGAAACAAAGATCTTGAGTGAGGCTGTGGAGGCACGGCCATGGCGGGAGCGAGTCGCTCCAGGAAACGAGGACTCCACCGTAGTGGATGCACTTCTTAACTTTGTTTCACCAGATGCTGATGATTATTATTGCTTTATCTCAAGAAATCTATTTCCTTCATTGTTATCCCCATCACCATCATTATTTTAGTCATTATCATTTCTACCTAGTGTAATTCATTAATTATATCGGTCTTCTCTGCCTGTCTGTCTGTGTCCCTCCCGCCCTTCATCCTTCCCTCCTGATACATACCGGGCGGCGGATTGGTGCGCCGTTCGTTGACCCTGAGCGTCCCGTTGTGGGTCGTGGTGTCGTCCTCGTCGCTCGAGTGGGAGGAGGCGAGGTCGAGCGAGCGGTGGTCGAGGCTCAGCTCGCTCTCGCTTTCGCTCTCTCGACGTCTTCCTCCCCGGCCGCCTGGGGGAAGAGGGAGAAGGTTAAGCGTCTAGTAGAGACACTTTGTGTCTTATCATTACTTTTTTATTATGTTTTATTTCGATTAATGCCTCAATATTTATATTATCGTTAACCGATCTATCGCGCTTAGAGCTATTTACCTTTTTAAAATTATTATAACCCTTCCTTCATTGTTTTCACTTTTCTGTTTCGCTCCCTTTCTCTCGTTTCCTCCCTCACTCCCTCCCTCTCTCTCCCCTCCTCTCCCTCCCCCTCACTCACCATGCTTCCTATGGAACATCGTGGAGTCGTTGTACGCGTAGGGCGACTTGACCGAATGCGCCTGGGAGTTAATGTCCGTGTTGGAGTTGTAGTTGCTGGGCGTGCTGGAGGAAGCCACTCGCCCGCCCACCGCCACGCCCTCGCTCCGACTGTAGGGAGAGCTGGAGGTCTTGCAGGTGGAGCGGGAGGTCGTGCTGGCCGTGGAGATGCCGATGTTGCGCCGCAGAATGTTGAAGTCGTCGTTGTAGGTGAGGGCCGAGCGCTGTGGGCGGAGAAGGGAGAGCCGGCGTTAGAGTGGGGTGTGCGGGATTAGTGTTCCGTTCGTCGTTGCTGCCGTTTACTTAAATTACATTCTTTCTTTAATCATAACATAAATACAAAAGCTAAATATATAATCAAGATATTCACACAAGAATCTAGGTCAGCTCATGAAGTTGGCCGAACCGCCTGATAAACTTCAAGCGCCAAGGTCTCCCCGCTCCCCTTCCCAGCTAAGGACGCGAAAAGCGCTCACCGAGGAGTGCGACGGCCGCGTGACGCTCAGAGTCTCCTGGTAGGGCACCTTCCTCCCTGTGCAGGCGAGGAACATGAAGTAGAGCGAGTCCCTCACGCGGCTGTTCAGGAGGCAGTATCCCACCAGTACGAAGAGGGCCGTCAGCAGGGAGAACACCGAGAAGAAGTAGTGCAGGATCTCGAGGTCCTCTGATACCGAAAGGACCGCCAGCACCCACGTGGCCCCAAGGAGAGGCAGGAACAGGATACCGAGCCACAGCAGCGTCCTGCGATCAGGAGAGAGACAACAGTGAAATATAATGACTAGGTAATTCCTGAGATTCTTTAGTAAAAATGAAATTGAAAGTTTCAACAGGGCACAAATTAGCTTACAGAACTTATCAATCTATAACATTTAAAAAATAGATCATTTGCAAACTACACATTCAAACTTATAGTCATTGAGAAGAGTGAAGAAGACAAAATGATTTGGAAGCTCCAAACAGACCTGAGGTTTCCGAAGCCCTCGATGTGTCCCTTGAGGGTGAGGGAAGCGCGGATGGCCAGGACAAACACCAGCAGAATGATGATGACGATGGTGCAGATCGGGCCCACCAAAGCCCACACCACGTTCTCGTAGATGCTTAGCCAACAGCTGTACAAACAAAACATACGTCAGTCGCGCTCATTCATTTGTTGTTATCTAATATTCATCTACTCATCGATATGTCTATCTGAATATTTCTATACATCTGTGTATATCTACCACACGCGATCTTTCGATGGTGAACAGAGTACCAACCATTTCCTTGATCAAATGTCATTTGAAAAAATATATACAAATTGTAGACTTCCTGAATACAAATTACATTTCTCTTTCTCTACATCCTACATTCTCTGCAGCTAAAGAAAAACGCGGCCCTCAAGACTCACAAGAAGTAGTTCCCGTACTGGTCGGCGCGCACGCCCACGGACAGGCCCACGATGATGGCGGGCAGCCCGTAGCCGCAGGAGTAGTAGAACCGCATCTGGCCGTGGTTCACGTCGCGCATCTCCGTCAGCATGCGGTACAGGTGAACGCCCTCGATCAGCAGCCAGGTGAACACGCACAGCCAGAAGTAGTGGAGACCGATGGCTACCATTTTGCACGGAAACTGTGACGAAGAGAGTGAATATAAATTGGGGGAATCATTTAAGTGAATGTAAGGAAGTCGTAAAAATGGTGAAATTATCTAAAAAGTTGTACATTTAAAATAACATATACATTCCTATTACTCTAATGAAGATTCAAAAGTTAACACTGTTTGTTCACGCTTGTAAACATGACAAAATTCCACACAAATCCCTCCCTCCTCACAACCACATCCCGACCAACCTCCTGCTGCACAAGGATATGCCTGATCTTCAAGGCCGCGAGGAAGAGCAACTGCACGATGAAGATGCAAGCAGTCAGGTTCTTGTGGATCGTGTTCGAGTTGGTCTGGGCGCCGCGGAGGAGGCAGAAGGCGATGAAGGCGAGGAGCAGCAGCACCAGCGACAGGATGAGGCCGGTGTAGGTCGTCACGTCCTCTGCGATGGACGGCTCGGCGAGGAACTGTGAGGGGAGGGAAGGGAGGGGGATGAGATTAGTAATGAGTCTCTTTCTATCGAAAATGAATGATATATAATTTTTTATCTATGAAAGTTATCATTGATAAAGTGTTCTGGAGAATTATTATGAATTAAGTCATATTCTTATAGAATTAATCATACAAATCAAATTGGCAAAACATAGCAAAACAACAAGACCATCAACAACATATCTAAAAACAGACAAGAAAAAAGAAATCAAAATCTTCACCTCAGCTTCTGCGTCGTTCAGAATGACGGCAAAGCTGGAGAGGTGGTCGCAGGTGCAGTTGATGAAGGTGTCGTTGACGTATTCCCCGTAGCCTCGCTCGGCGGCGCTCGTCACGCAGCCCTCGCGCGTCCACACGCCTCTTTGCTGCAGGGAGGAAGGGGCTTTTTAGCGGGGCGAGGTCGTTTCATTTCTCTTTATGTGCTTTTATCTATCGATTTTTTACCTTTTATATTCTATTATTACTATTTCTCTCTCTCTCTCTCTCTCTCTCTCTCTTCTCTCTCTTTCTCTCTCTCTCTCTCTCTCTCTCTCTCTCTCTCTCTCTCTCTCTCTTTCTCTCTCTTCTTTCTCTCTCTCTCTCTCTCTCTCTCTCTCTCTCTCTCTCTCTCCTCTCTCTCTCTCTCTCTCTCTCTCTCTCTCTTTCTCTTCTCCTTACACACTCTTTTTCTCTTCCTCATACACCCTGTCTCCCTAACATACTCTTCTCTCCCTCCTCCCATATCCCTCTCTCCCTCCCCCTCCTCTCCGCTCACCTGTCGGGCTTGGTGACCCACGTGACGCACTGCGGGTTGGAGCGGCGGCCGACGTGGCCCACCCGGAACCGCAGCCGCACCTGGACGCCCAGCTTGTCCTTGACGAGCCCCCCGTGCTCCGTGTGCACCGCCACCGTAAACACCGGCGAGCGGACGGCCAGCCCGACGCCCCAGCGCTGCTCTACGTCGCCGTCGTAGGTCTCCGGGAGGAGGAGGCCGAGCGAGCGGAAGACCACGTAGCTCACGACTGCGCGCCGGCTGCCCAGGGTCTCGCTCGTCGAGGTCTCGCCTGGGGAACACAAGGGGGTTGAGCTGTGTTTCACTTTGGGGTTTAACGAATTTAGTGAGTGTATATGAAACAAACGTAAACTAACAACGTATGCTGGATAAAGATTAAGCTGCATAACAGAAAAGCAATCAAGCGCTGAAGCCCATTCGTCACCCACCCTTGGCCACGTTGGGGATCCCGAGCAGCGACAGGGGGATCCTGATGTTCGTGTCGTGGACCCAGAGCTGCTGGTTCTTCAGGTAGTTGTTGTACTTGGGCACGATCACCGAGGCCTCGCCCTTGCCCGGGTAGTGGCGGTCCACCAGGGACGAAGTCTCGGGTATGATCACGTGCTCGACGCGATCCTCGTGTCCCGCCACGTACCCGGACCGACTGTATCCGTACAGCTCGTCGGCGGAGACCGTGTCCATCCCGAACACTGTGGGGAATCGGGGGTGTTATTGGGTTTGCCGAAATAAAATGGGTAATAATTCAACGATGTCTTGCCGGGATACATCGTTCCCTAGTCCACATATATTTCACTTTTTATCTTAAGTGCTCGGGATATAACAAAAGGTTTTATTTCCACCAATCTCTATATGTTATGTACTAAAGACTGTGCATCTTACTAAATTAACATTCATAAAACGTGCAAACATGACACTTAATCACACACACAGTTCACACCCTCACTTACCGACTTGCTTGGTGGGCACTTCGAAGGGCGTGGTGTACGTGTCACCCTGGTTGGTGGCGAGCGTTGCCACGTACTCGTCCAGCTTGGTGAGGAGCGAGTCGGCTCCGAAGCCATTGAGGCCGTTGATGCGCTGCCAGTGGCCAGCGTACAGAGGCTGCAGTATCACGCTGGCCGACTCCACCAGGTTCTGGGGGCGAGGAAAGACCAGGGTTTAAATTTCATGTTGAGGGCCATGGCGAAAAACAGTGATAATCAAATGAGTGCGAATCACCATTTACCATGACTTGACTCCCTCCACTTGTCTTACCTGGATGTAATGGCGGTCCTGTCGGTGAGTCAGGTTGAGTCCCTCCTGGTGAGACTCGTACTCAAGGAGGACGATGAGAAGCCGTGAGGCGATGAGGACGTCCGAGCCCCACATGGACGGCGTGATCGAACAGGCGTAGTTGAGGTCCTCGGAGATCTTCACGGCTAGATAGGTAGTGATCTCCAGCTCCTCATCATCAAGGCTCCGAAGCTGTGAGGAAATGAACGGGTCGCTCTTAGGCTTTTGCGCACAACTGAACACTTAACGTTAGGCGTGCTCGAAGAAATACACTTGCAACCTTTACGCTGCCGAGAAGGGCAACCGTTATTTAACAGATTCGAAATTAAATATTCGAACTCCACAAAAGCACAAGTTCGATTACCCACCAGATCCCTCAGTTCGATGAAAGTATCCGACACGCAGTTAAACATGTCTGGAGGTCCCCAACCGATCTCCTTGTGGCACGACCTGCTGGCCTGCCCCTGAGCTCCCGCAGGACACGGCTGCACTGTCTTCCCGTCGAAGGCCGTCTGCTCCCACCAGATCATGTCGAAGTTCTTGGGACACCCGTCGTACACGACTGTCCAAGACGAAGGAATGAGAGGTTAGAAACGAGTGAGAATACAACAAACGAGACGCTATATATGTAGTTTGGTATATATACACAAATGGACGAAAGCCTAAAATACACGAAAAGCATATAAATAACATCACATCGCTTACTTTCGCAGCCTTTAATCGTGACCTGAGCGAAGGCATTTGCACAAAGGTCACACCGACGACCGATGACCCCAGGGCGACACCGACACTGGCCCGTCAGAGGGTCGCACGAACCCCCGTACGACCCCACCAGATAGCAGTCGCAGTCGTAGCAGGCGTCTGAGGCTTCCGGCTGGTAGTGATTTTCCTAGAAATCGAGGGTCGTATAAGCATACAAAATTCACTGTGGATAATTATATCTCTGATACACGGGTTATGTACTGGTTAAAGTTATCGAAGAAAATAAAGAGAGGAGGACAGCTCACCTCGCAGCGACATTCCCCGCTGGTCTTGTTGCAGTCGCCGTCGTAGCCCTTGTCGACGTCGCAGTGGCAGGGGCCGCACACGGGGTAGCCCCACCAGTTGGTCGGGCACGGCTGGTCCAGCACCACCTCGCAGTACTCGCCTGTGGGGACGAGGAAGAATACCCGCTTGATTCAGAAACACCACCAGATTAATCAAAACTTCTCATTTCATTTTTCCCTTTTTAAGGGATTTAGATAAAATAAAGTAAAACCTGTCTACCCACCGGAAAACTTGTAGGTTGGGCACTCGCAGCGATAGCCCTTCGGGGAGTGGATGTCGTGGACGCAAGTGGCGTTGTTGCTGCACGGGTTCAGCGTGCACACGTCCGCGCACTTGTCCCCGAAGAAGCCCTTGTTGCACTTGCACTCGTACCCCTGCCAGGTGTTGACGCACTGCGAGTTCGCGGGGCACGGACGCGACGTGCAGGGGTCAGAGGCCACGCAGCCGTTGCGCACGCCGCCCTCGTGCGTCGGGTGCGCCAGGATGTTCTTGTTGCTCCCCACGCGGACGTCCTGTCAAGCAGAGTGTTTGGTTAGCGAGTGCAGGATGAAACTTAGTCTCATTAAATCAATTAAAGCTCATTTGAGACTTTATCAATAAGGATATCTGAAATTCCTCTCCTCCCCTCCGTCTCCTTCCCACTGACCTTGATGCATCCCTTGAAGCCCGTGACCTTGGCGGGGTCCGAGGGCTGGACGCCCCCGACGGAGATCTTGCCGATGTAGAGCCCGGCCACCCACGAGTCCACCGAGTGCGTGATCTCATAGTTCCCGTAGTCCAGGTTGATCCACACTTCCCTGCTCATCCACTTCACCTCCACGTTGTGCCACAGGCCGTCGTCCACGCGCGTCTCCGTCAGCTTCATGGTGGTGTTCTCGTAGCGGTACTGGATGTAGCCGTCGACCAGCTGTTCGAGTGGGGGGGGGTGAGCACGCCAAGAGAATGGAAGAGCAAATGGCAGGACTATTTGCACAGATAGTATTTTCCTATAGGTTTACATACAAAAAAATTTATTTCCACACACACACACACACACACACACCACACACACACACACACACACACACACACACACACACACACACACACACACACATAAAAAAAAAAAAAAAAAAAAAAAAAAAAAAAAAAAAAAAAAAAAAGGCCAGTCTACCTCTATAATACTGTTGGCGTTCTGTCCGACGGCGGTGATGACGAGCAGACCGAACTGCTCTCGTGTCCTGAAGGAGAGGCTGTTGCTCCACGGCAACCTGATGGACTGCAGGTGCGGCGTCACCACCAGGAAGCCCTCGCCCGTGAACTGCTTCACCACCTCCAGCTCTGCAACGCGGATCAAGGGGCGGAATGAAAAGTTCATGTAATCCTATTGATATTTTTGTGACAGCTATCGCTTAAAACTATTGATTATAAGAACAACGATATTACCACGACTATTTTTTTTACTACAGCCAATATCAATAACAATCGTAATAATAAAAGACAATAACGACGACGACAGTGGTGATCACAACAGAGCAGCAAGGGCATCGCACTCACCTTCGGAGCAGTACCTCCCGCCCCATCCCGTCGGGCAGGTGCAGACGAACGTACCAAAGGTCTCCCTGCACGAGCCGCCGTTCTGACACGGGTGAGAGCGGCAAAAGCTGTTCTTCTCCGGGCAGCCTGGGTAGGTGCCGTTATCTGCTACGTAACTGAAAAAGGAGATTACTATTAGATTGCCTGATTCACAAGAACTCGTCATGTCAGCTTCTTCAACCTTAAGAAGTATCAACCTTTCCCAGTACCAAGCTATGTCAAATTTCTTAACTTGATGTTACGTCAGCCTTCCTCCAACCTCAAGCCGTGAGAACTTTCTCAACCTCAAGCTATGTCAACTTTCACTAACTCAAGCTACATCAACCTTTGCCCCTGACCTCAAGCTATGTCAGCCCGCCGAGAGACAACAAAAACAATAAACAATTAGCAAACTTAGAAGACAACCCCAAATAAGGAGAAAAAACGCGAAGGTAAATCATAATACTCACGAATCCAAATCGATGAACTTATGGTCGATAAAGAGATCGCGGATGCATCCATGGAAGTGCTGCTGGCTGACCTGGTACGTTGTGGGGAGGGCAGGCAGACCGCCTATCTGAAGGGGCCCTGTCACGTCCAAGAACCTATGACAGGACTCCGTCAAGATGGCACACCTTTAGGAGTGGAACGAGAGCGTTAGGACTTGATTGCAAAGTTACACAGATGAAAGAAATGTCGGGTTTTCTTCAAAACAGATTTTAAAGACCAGTTAAGAATTGAAACTTTTTGCTCTGAATGCCTGCAATACTTTAACCATACGCGTTTACTTGTTATCGACACCTTAGAATCACAAGAGTCTCGAAAGAATCCAAAAGAAATCAGGTACCTTGGGTCGAGGATCTGAGCCGTGGTGTTGGCGCAGTGGTAGTCCCCGATCTGGTGGCCGAAGCGGACGGCGAGCGCGGTGTCGCAGTGGTCGAGGCTGATGGTGGCACTCTGGAAGAGGAGAAAACAAAGGTCTTATTATATTAACTATATACTACATTCGCAAACTCTATTTCTGTCTATCTGTATTTCTGTCTTTGTTTCTGTCTGTCTGTCTATCTATATTTATCTATCTCTATATATCTCTATCTCTCTCGCACAAACCAGCCAACCTACCCTATTGTAGTAATCCACGGTGACGGTGTGCCAGTCTCCGTCGTCGACGCCGCCGGGCACCGTGGCCATGACCCTCGTGGTGGCGGTGCCCAGGCTGAAGGAGAACATGACGGCCCCGCCCACCACCTCCAGGGCCACGAAGTCGTGTTTCTCGTTGTAGCGGCCGTTGTAGAGGAGGAGGCCGTCGCGCTCCCTCGTGGCGAAGCTGTGGGGAGGGGCGGAGGGAGGTTAGTGGGGTTGGTCACGAAAAACGTACAAAACACAATCACAAACTACATTCTTCTTTCCTCTCAACTTTCCCAAAGAGATTTTCCCAAACATCAACACGAGAAAAAAATTTCAACAGTGCCGCATACACCCGCTGGCTGCTCACCTCATCTTGATGTGAATCCTGTGTCGCTGCTTCAGAGTCGGGAAGGTCAGGAAAGCCCCTCGGGAGAACCTCCTCGCCCGCAGCTCGCACGTGGAGGTGTGGTACAGCGAGCGCGTGCAGTTGGTGCACTTGAAGCCTCCTGCCCCGTTGCCACTGCGACCGTCCTCCTCGGTGCACTTGCTGCCGTGCACGCAGACGCCGTCCACGCACGGGCCGCTCAGCATGTTTACTTCGCAATTCTCGCCTGCACGGGGAGGGGGATGTATCATCATTTGCATTCAACTCATGATTATTACCATCACCTGCTCTCATTCTCATTTATAACAATGCAATGGTAAATGTAATTAATTCATCAATGTAATTAATTCCCACAAATACATTATTTTGATCAAGCGATCATGAGTTAACACAGACGCACCTGTGAATTCCGGAAGACAAACGCAGGTGTAGCCTCCTTCCCTCCGCATGCAGGTGCCGTGGTTGCCGCAGGGGTTGCTGTAGCACAGGTTGACCTCTGTGTCGCACTCGTACTCTTCCCGCATGCCCGTGAAGCCCTGGGCCAAAGGTGGAGAATGGTTTAGTTAACGTAACGGTGTTCATTGGAAACCTTTTTTTAATCTAATTGACGCTTTCGTATATCTTATCCTATACTTTTCTAGTGCATTTATATCTTCATCTTTATAAAACTGAATTTTGGTAGTGGGCCTACCCACATTTACTTTAACCTCATGTTTCCCTTCTCTCTATCTATATAAACATTCATGAATCAAATATAATTAGGGACAACCCAGCATCCTAACAGCCATCTCACGCCACGTAATATTTTTAGTCCCATTTTAACCAAGACTTTTCTCTAGGCACAGAAAACGGAAGCCGGTTATGAAACGCGACCAACAGAAAACGGGACCTCACCTTGGGGCATATGCAAGAGAATGTGTTGACCGGATAAATCGGACGGAAAAGAATGCTATTGGACGATATAAAACCCGAAGCATTGCCGAACTTGAGCACATTGAGGCACTCTTCGAAGTTGAGGCAGGGCTCGCGGACGCAGAGGGTGTCGTCGAAGGGAAGGACCTGAGGCAAAGGAGGGGGAGCTGTGTTATTGGAGAGGAAGGCGGTGATTTTTTTAATGCAGTATTTGATTTTTTTATCATGGAGAGCTCATTGGTATGTGTGAGTGGACATTGGAGATATATTATACTGAAAACGTATATCATTAAAAGATTTTAAAAGCCTAAATAGCACGGAGGATAAATCTAAATCCAATAATAAAAAGAAGACCATAAACGAGGCTCCAGGTTCAAATTGAACACACAAAACACAAAATAAACATGGAAGGCAACTTCTAACAACAAAACAAAACCGACCTCCACGGTGGCTAGCTTCACCAAGTCCGCGCGGTGAAGATAGACTCGCTCCCGGAGGTACTGCGGCTGGTAGAACTCCTCCCCGGGCACGTCGGGCCGCTTGGCCGAGAAGCTCACGTTCAGGATGCGCGAGTCCACGTCCGTGTCGTCCTGGAAAACAACGAGCCACTTAGAAATGCAACGAGGCGCGCGCGCGTGCGCGTGTATGTGTACATGGTGTTATGATCACAAAAATCTAACATTATAGCAGACTGCAGATCAAATGTCATCAAATTTCCTTATATATCAGACTTAAAGGATCAATCCCCAATAAACGTAACACCCCTACAAATATTAAAAAAAAAACAATTATGATGGTAATAATAATAATAATGGAAATAATAATATTAATAATAATAATATTAATTACTATTACTAACATTATTACTATCATCAGACTCATAATCATTTCTATGATCACAACAATAATGATACCAAACTCACTCACCTGAATATTAAAAATAAAAATGTTCTCCCTCGGGCACGGAATGATGGCCGCCAACCCGTCAATGAAGTATGAAAGAAGGCAGCACATCGTCCGTCCTGCGTCATCTCAGCCATCCGCACCGTTGTACAGCATGTCCCCCGTCACCAGGCGCACCTGCAGGGTCATCTCAGCTGTTACCTCGTTCAGCCCATCTGTTCGGGGAAGAGAGGAAGGAGAGTGTGATAAATGCGGTTATTTAGTTAAATTTATTATGAAGTTGGTTGGTTATTTTTGTAGATAGAGAGAGAGAGAAAACAGACAGACAGATAATTAAATACGGAACGAGAGAGAGAGAGAGAGAGAGAGAGAGAGAGAGAGAGAGAGAGAGAGAGAGAGAGAGAGAGAGAGAGAGAGAGAGAGAGAGAGAGATTAGCAGATAGATAAATAGAAAGACAGAGAGAGGAATTGTCTTATCTTTATCATTAATTAACCCGATACGGAGCTGAAGCCATCGTTTGAGATTGATTGAGGTGACGCGGCCGGTGATTCGAAATGATATTATCGCTAATGGGTTTGTGACAGAGGTAATGGCATTTATGTGATAAAGTACAGTTATTACTAAAGATAACAGAAGTAAGGGGGATAAATAATGTTACAGTATGATATTATAACGTTTAATATAATCTACCATATATAATAATAATGAGGCCTCATAAAGGAAACAATAAATTACACACGATATAATTATAGTAATAAAGAATACCAACCCAATCAAAACCGTCCATTATCTGATCTGTATACCATCCGATCGCAGCATAATTCATTTAAAAAAATCAGCTGAAACGAAATACACGCTCAGTGCGATGTCATTTTGTCGGTTCACTCTTTTCCATAGCGGTTTGTATGCCAAGTAAAATAAAACCCTTTTTCATATATTGAGAATCAGCTCCATTTTATCTTTTATATTTAACGACTTTTATGATAAGTAAATCCAGCTTTATCATATATCTTTCGACTTCTACGCCAAGTCAATTCTATAGTTAAGGACCCAAGTCAAAGAAAATAAACCTTTTTTGTTTATATCTAACGACTTCTGTGCCAAGTGACATGCCATGCCAAGCGCTCCGGTCATACGTGTAACGACTGGGGCTAATGGTGATGGTTCTTTAATGATATGAAGTAATGACCTCCAGTGAGACAAGAAAAAAACACACAAGACGAAAAAAAAATGTGATTGGAATGAAAAGTCTAATGGGATTTCTTGTGATGGATCAGATCAGTATACATTGGGTATAGTGATATTACTTCCATCAAATAATGACAACAATAACAATGCGACCAGCCATAACAACTACAATAAAAACAACAACGGTAATGATAATAATATTAACAAAAATAAGAACAAAAATTAGGTGCAGGAGACGAACCGCGCAACCTGTTATTAGGTCTAAAAAAAACAGACAGAGAGACACGCAGGCAGCCTGATTGACTGACAGGCAGAGGGGGGAGGTAAAGGGGTAGGGGGGGAGGTGAAAGCAGACAAGCCTCGCCACAGCTACAATCACTTGACATTATTGACATCGCTGTCTTATCAACGCCTGACACTTGACAGACGACCCAGAGACATTATTACCTTCTCTCTCTCTCTCTGTCCCTCTCATTACTCTCTCCTTCACCCCTCTTCGTCCCTGTTTCTCTTTCTGTTGCCTCCTCCTCGTTTCTCTCTCACTCTCTCCCTTGCTCTTTCGCTTTCTCTCTCTCCATCGCCTCCTCTATTTCCCTCTCTTCAATTCCTGCTTTCCTTATCATTCTTTCTCCCTTCCCACTATGAGCGATATCCACAGATGGACAGGGAAACAAAGGAACAGGTTCGGAGACTTGGAGAGGTAGGGGGAACAGGAAAAGGGGAAGGGAGAGAGGGGAAGAGGGAGAGAGGGAGATAGGGAGGGGGATAGGGAGGGAGGGAGGGAGGGAGGGAGGAGGGAGGGAGGGAGGGAGGGAGGGAGGGAGGGAGAGAGAGAGAGAGAGGGAGAGAGGCAGGGAGGGAGGGAAGGAGGAAGGAGGAAGGAAGGAAGAGAGGGAAAGAGGGAGGGAGGGAGGAGGGAGGAGGGAGGGGAGGGAGGGAGGAGGGGAGGGAGAGGAGAGAGAGAGAGAGGAGAGAGAGAGAGAGAGAGAGAGAGAGAGAGAGAGAGAGAGAGAGAGAGAGAGAGAGAGAGAGAGAGAGAGAGAGAGAGAGAGAGAGAGAGAGAATTTCATATCAGAAAGGATTATTACCTCAGAGATAAACAGATAAGCAGACGAAAGGCCAGGCGGAAAAGGCCTCGCCCCATTGGAAAGACTTTAAGATTCAATCAATTCCTTTTATGGTCTTTTAAGCACTGAACTGTTCGGTCGTTATGTCGTCACTGTTCTTCCTGGTTTCAACTTCCACTCTCCCTTTCCTTCTCCTTCTCCCGCTCTTTCTCCTTCCTCTTTCTTTTTCCCTTTCCCTTTCCTACATCCTTTCCATCTCCTTTCCATCTTTTGCTCTACTTCCCTCTTTATCCCTTTTTATCTTTCTCCCTCTCCCTCCTCTCTCTCAAAAAACGAAGAAAGGAACGTCATGTTTATCAACAGTTTTAAAACAGCTCAGCATTTTTATTTCGAATATCAATCCCTTCAAATTATGACAGCAATATTCCAATTATGCAAATACTGTTATCACAATGAGTCCCTTGGAGCCACCAATCGAAATCAATTTAACGAATAACATACCAAACACAACTGAATAAAAGAACGGAGGGAGGGGGCACACACACGGGGGAGGGGAAAGGGGGCGGGGCCTCACAGGGGAAGGGGGTTATGGGGAGGTCATGGGGAGTGATAAACAGACTCGCCGCGAGAGGGCAGCACCAGCCCCACGCACTCGCATGGGCCCCCGACGGCTTTCGAGTCACTCACAATTTGGCGTACATGATCATTTGCATACGTTTTTGCATATCATTATAAGGAGTGTTATTTTTTCTCTGGGGGAAAGTAGAAAAATATATATATAAAATGAACACACATTGTTTTTGACAGATGTAAACAGAAAGGCATACAGGTAAAAGACCCTAATGGCTTTTCATTGAATACAGAATATATATTACAATGTGTGTGTGTGTGTGTGTGTGTGTGTGTGTGTGTGTGTGTGTGTGTGTGTGTGTGTGTGTGTGTGTGTGTGTGTGTGTGTGTGTGTGTGTGTGTGTGTGTGTGTGTGTGTGTGTGTGTGTGTGTGTGTGTGCTGTGACTGAGAGAGATATACGGATGGATAGATAAGTTGATAGATACAGATAGAAAAAATCAACGCCAAGTCTGAAGTCCCTTATTACCATACAATTATCAATCAATCGTGGAGGCTGGCAGCTTGATATCTATCATGGAGAAAATATTGATAAAAAACAGGCGAGTTCGAGTGAAGGTAACTTCTACTGATCAATAAATAAAGACATAAAAAACCGGATGATTTATCTAATGATGCTGTCATTGGGTCATTACTACTTTTGTTGATGTTGATGATAACAATAATTTATTGTTTACGACCAAGCTGCCGAAAATAATTGTTCATTCGTGCATGCGTTGTTGGCCGCTCGAATTAATATAAATCATTGAGTTATATTAAATTGAGAGAATAAATAGGTGGGCTCGAAAAAGTATCAAATACAGAGGTAATAATAATAATAATAATAATAATAATAATAAAAGCAACAATAACAATAATAATAACAATAGCAACAATGATAATAATTATAACGATAACAATAGCAATAATAATAACGATTAAAAATAAGTGGCAATAATAAATAAATGATAATGATGAGATAATATAATAAAATAATAATAATGATATAAAATACTAATAATATTAAATGATAATAACAATAATATAAATAATTATCATATTATACAATAACAACAAATAATAGCAATAATAACAAAAGTAACGATAATTATAAATTACAGCGGACGCAGTGTATACCGAATACGAAAGCAGCCACTGATAACAAACGTGAAAAGAAGTGAAATGAGAAACGAAAGAAAGAGAAGTGAGCGTGTGAACCTCCGGGCTGAGTCCACTCGCTACCGTGTGACCCGTCGGCAAGCAACACCCCGCAATCCCTCCGCGTACCGAGTAATTTTAAATCAAATTATATACACGCTTCTTACCCCTCCTGGTCCCCCTTCCTTCCCACTTCCTTGCCCCTTCCTTTTTCTCTTCTTACCTTCTTCCCTGTCTTTTTCTTCCATTTTCTTCTTTCTTACTCCTGCAATCCTTCACCTTCCATTCTTCTCACTCCCTTCCCCTTTCATCCTCCTCCCCCTTCCCCTTTTCCTTCTCTCACTCCTACTCTTCTATCCTCTCTCCCCTTCTTCTTTCTCTCCTTCCCCCTCCTCATTTTCCTTTCTCCCTTTCTCTTTCTTCTTCCCTCTTTCTCACCCCCAACCATGTCGTGTCTGGCAAAGTCGTCTTTCGAACATCACGACTCGAAGCCAAAATGCCTGTCTCTCTGTCTCCCAATGCCTGTAATAGCAACTGGTATCAAAAAGCCCGCCGGCCGATGCCCTCAGGGGATCCCTGAGACGTGCCCAAGGAGGCAAAAGGGACAGGGACCAAGGGCAGGGGCAGGGGCAGGGGAAGGGGTAGGGATCCCCGCCTTTGTCCGCCGGGATTGGCTCCTGCAGCAGAGGGTCAACAACACGCAAATGGAAGTTGGTTTCAATGCTTTGCTTTTGCCTCTCGGTCGTCCCTTCCGTTCGACTGCGCGGAAGAGAATGGCTACCGATATGGCACCAGACGATAGGCAATGGCCGCGGGGACTGCAGGCGGATGAGGGAAAGAATAATATAAGCGAGATGAGGGAAAGAATAATATAAGCGAGGTGGGGAGAGAGGGGAGAAGGAGGGAGGGAGGGAGGGAGGGAGAGGAGAGAAAAGGGGGGAAAGGAGGAAGGGGAGGGAAAGATGGTGAGAGGAAGAGATGGTGAGAGGGAGAGATGGTGAGAGGGAGAGATGGGTGAGAGGGAGAGTTGGTGAGGGGAGAGATGGTGAGGGGGAGAGATGGTGAGAGGGAGAAATGGTGAGAGGGAGAGAGGGAGAGAGAGAGAGAGAGAGAGAGAGAGAGAGAGAGAGAAGAGAGAGAGAGAGAGAGAGAGAGAGAGAGAGAGAGAGAGAGAGAGAGAGAGAGAGAGAGAGAGAACACGCAAAATAAGACAGAAGCAGAAACGCAAAAGCTAGGGCAGAAACGAGAAAAAGAAGACCAAAAAAAGAAAAAAAACGATAGAAAAAGTAAGAGAACCAAAAACCGACAGACAGGCGGTCAACAGAAAATAAAATCGTCCCACCTGCAACTGTTTTTACCACCCTGAACTTAGAGAAAATTCAAGCCAACTCTCCCATTCACGACCAGATTAACCCCTGTCGCAAAGGACACCCACAACGTCTTGCCTTAGATATCCTGCAGCCACTGTCGGGAAGTGACGCCAATCTTTGCCGCTCACGCCGTCTTTTGACAAAATAATCGGATTCCAACGCCGGGTTCACCGGAGCGAGGGTGACAGACTCAGAGCAAATTTCTCGTATTTTCTTATAGATTCTCAAGTATTCATATTAACATTAAGACATGATATCAGAAAATTTCTTTCAGTAAACATTTACCACCACCCCAAAAAGAGAAAAACAAATTATAAACATTCATAACTTTTCGGGGGAAAACAGAATGATCACATGACGATTCCAGTATATAAACCCAAAAAATGAGGAGGGGGCCATGTCGTAACGGCAGCGGGGAAGGGTACTCATGTAGGCCTATCATCCCTCGTCTCTCCGTCAGTTTCAATTACAAGGGATAGGCCTCCGTCTCCTCCTCTCGGCCGCCCCTAGGCTCCTCCTGACGCGTGGAGATGTATCCCTTCGTCTAATTACTCTATCCTCTGATTGCTTGTTTTTGGTGCCTCGCCCCTGCACGAATGCCGTTGGGAGAAGGCAGTATGTCGTTTTTCTCTGTCTGGTTTTGCTTTTCATGAACATCCCTCAAGAAAAGAAACCATTAATTGCTCAAGAAACCATCATTACTTCTTTCATTTCAGTCACTAAGGACCGTCTAATGTGCCTTTTTCCTTTTTAAATTGAAACGATGATATACTTAAATGATTGGTGATGACTGATGACATGTTGACAGATGAGCGCTTTGCATAAACTGCACTTAGGCAGTCATCACCAACATGCCAAACGCACCTTCGCCTCAATAAATGTAAATGCAGTGTCCAGTCTACATATCTATTACTAATCTAAAAACATGTAAAATACACATATACATGGTAGTTAGCACGTAAAATTCTTCCACCTTCCGGTACCTCGAGAAGCCCGGGGACCCACGACACGACACGAGGGGGAGGGGATGTAGGCCTACCCACACTATGCTAGGGAAAGTGCAGGTAGGCCTAGACACGAGCAGAGGGTGTTCCATGCCCTTATTATCGAGGTAATTACCAAGGCACTGCCAGGAGAAAAAGATGTATGTGTAGAAGGGACTTATTAACGACTCGGCCGAGGAGATTGATCTTTATTGAGCTAT
>NW_020869265.1:322778-350278 GCF_003789085.1 Penaeus vannamei | reverse complement strand
TTAGCATGGCCGTGTAACCGCAACATGTAAAAGCTTTCACAGGGAAGCGTGGTGGAGGACTGACAGCCAAGGATAAGTCACCCGCCACCGCCCTCTCCCTCTCCCTCCCTCTCCAATTCCTCTCTCGCTCTCCAATTCCTCTCTCCCTCTCACTGCATACGAAAGAGTGTGAGTGTCAATGTGAGTATAAGTGTGCGTGCGAACGTGCGTGTGAGTACGACTGTGCCTATGAGTTTCTCTAAGTAACCACCCTAGTAGATCGTCTTCTGTACGTGTGCAGGTAAGCGTCCTTCCCCATGCCCTCCCCCACTCTCCCCATCCCAGTCACCCCCTCCTCCCTCCCGCCCAACGCAGATATTGCTTTAACCCAACAAAACTATTCGCATATTTGTTGCATGTACCATTTGTTCACAGAGACGGCCGCCCTCCGAAACACGTCTCTGTCAGCAAAACCTACCAGTGTTACCTCGCGCTTTTGAACGAAAACATTCACAGTTCAATCGTTTTTCCTCCAGTTCAAAAATAAAATAAAACTAAAATAAATAAATCTAGAAACTCATACTGACTTGTATTCTCTTGCTTTACAGGCTCTCCAGGAAAACCTTTGTATCTGCAAGTTCTATTGGAAAAACAGTGTCGTTTACTTACGCTTCCTACAATATGTTTTGCATACATGCATACATATCAGGAAAAAGGATAGACGGGGGTGGGTGAGTGGAGTGGAGAGAGGGGAGAAGGGAGAGTGGGGAAAGGGGGAGAGGGGAGAGAGAGGAGAGAGAAGAGAGGGAAGAGAGGGAAGAGAGGGAAGAGAGAGAGAGAGAGAGAGAGAGAGAGAGAGAGAGAGAGGAGAGAGAGAGAGAGAGAAGAGAGAGAGAGAGAGAGAGAGAGAAGAGAGAGAGAGAGAGAGAGAGAGAGAGAGAGAGAGAGAGAGAGAGAGAGAGAGAGAGAGAGAGAGAGAGAGAGAGAAAGAAAGAAAGAAAGAAAGAGAAAGAAGAGAGAGAGAAGAGAGAGAGAGAGAGAGAGAGAGAGAGAGAGAGAGAGAGAGAGAGAGAGAGAGAAAGAAGAGAAGAGAGAGAGAGAGAGAGAGAGAGAGAGAGAGAGAGAGAGAGAGAGAGAGAGAGGAGAGAGAGAGAGAGAGAGAGAGAGAGAGAGAGAGAGAGAGAGAGAGAGAGAGAGAAGAGAGAGAGAGAGAGAGAGAGAGAGAGAGAGAGAGAGAGAGAGAGAGAGAGAGAATACAGAAAAAACCCGAGTGCCATGCCATGCCTCCCAAACGCACAGCGAATAGCACTGTCCTCCCCCGACACAAACAGCCAGGGCGCAGAAACATATATCTGGATATTACCATAAAGATTAGTTTGGTGGGAACAGGAAGAGGCAGCGGGCACCTGTGTAACCTATGATAATCTCTTGTGAGCACGAATGAATACGTAAAGAAAAAGAGATAAAACATCGATATACAACAATCACACTTTATGGACCTAGTCCTTGATTGCAAAGAAATGATTCAGTAGGCAGGGTCACCATTCACTCTGTCTTTGTTTATCTATTTCTTTCTTCCTCCCTCTTCCTCTCCCTATCCTCCTTCTCCCTATCCCTCACTCTCTCTTCCTGTCCCTTCCTCTCTCTCCCTCTCTTCCTTTCCTCCCTTCTCTCTCTCCCTTTCTCTCTCCTCTTTCTCCCTCTTTCTCCCTCCCTTCCGTCCCTCTCTCCCTTTCCCTCCTTCTCTCTCCCTCTCCTCTCCCCCCCCCCTCCTCTATCTCTCTTACATGCACACACACACACGCATGACTTAATTGTTTTGTTTCATTCATTTACAGCAAAAAAGTAAACGACTTACTCTCCCTCGTTAAAATATTTACCGCGCAGCACCTGCTCCCATCCAGCCCTCCCGTCGTTCTTTTGCTCTTGTATTCTTTGCTTCTCCAGGGCTTTATTTATCTCACCGATATTTTCCCTTTCTATGTGTTACGCGAGCCTTTGATTGCGTTCCCTGCTTTAATTATTCGGGTATTTCTTTTTTTTTCCGCTGCTTCTTTTTCACACTTTTTCCCTTCTATTTTATTCTGGGACGATTTATGTCTCTGTCTCTCGCTGTCTCTCCTCCATTGCTCTCTATTTCCTCCTCCTCGCGCCCATTCCCTCCTTCCTCCGCTCTCCCTTTCCCTCTCCCTTCCTTCTAACGGAACGCAGCAGCTTCCCCTCTGAAGTCGGCAAAAGGAGACACAGCAACTTGGCGACAACCGCTCAGAAACACCCACTTGCTCTTAGCCCTCATCAGCGCCCGCGAGAGGACCACTTAAGAGTTCTTACCTGTCCTAAGAAATTTAATTGAGGTGGACTTACAGCCTCCCGCTAGACGCTGACGTCGCTCCCGGTAATTGTGGGGAAAAAACGGGTTGGCTTTCCTTTTTGGGAAGTTCAAAGATATATTTTGTCAATGCTATGGATATTGATGATGATGATGATGATGATGATGATGATGATGATTGATGATGATGATGATGATGATGATGTGATGATGATGATGATGATGATGATGATGTGTGATGGTGTGTGTGTGTGTGTGTGTGTGTGTGTTATGTGTGTGTGTGTGTGTGTGTGTGTGTGTGTGTGTGTGTGTGTGTGTGTGTGTGTGTGTGTGTGTGTGTGTGTGTGTGTGTGTGTCCAAAATCAGCAAACCACTAATAAAAATGAGACTCGCTTTGATCTGTGACGTAATGACACGATCTGAATTAATTTCTAGCGCAGAATCGCACTAAAAAACTTCCGAAAGACATTTCCTCCGTCGCATAAGTCGAAGAGAGCGCTCGCAGTCTCCGGAAAAGGAAATAAAATAATTCAGCTTTCCGCCATAAACAACGGTACGACATTTTGAGACTCCTAGGAGACATCTCAGCCTGGATGTTAATGTACGATAATCCACTAATATTTTACATGATGCCATGACTACAGAATTGACTTTCAATCCTGTTCCCAATCCTTCTGGTCTTTCTTCTTACATTTCTCTTTTTACCTATTACCCTATCCTTTTATTTCCCTTTCCTCATCTATCACCATCCCTTCCTCACCCTTTCTCTCTCTCTCCTACTACTACCACTGCCTCCTCCCTCCCTCCTCCCCCTCCTCCCCTCCTCCTCCCCATTCTCTCTATTCCTCCAAGTTCATCATGTCATTGTGAAGATCCATTACTTACATATCAGCCAATTAGGACCTCTTTGATGAGGCCGGAGATCCCTCCCCCCACATCGCTAATTACCGCTTACCTGGCCTGATACGGTCGCTAATTAGGAGGATGCAGCGAGGTCTGATACCTTTCTTGTTGTTTTTGCTTTTGTTTGGACTGACATAGAATTTGCTGAGTTTGTGTGCGTGGGTGGGAAGAAAAAAAAACAAAGAGAAAGGAAACTCAAGACGAGAAAGGTGGGATACGGAGAAGGAGAGAGAAAGAGAGACGAAGAGAGAAAAAAAACAGAAACGGGAAAAATAAAATAAGCAGGGGAAAGAATAAAAATCGCACTCACACACACACACACACACCACGCAGAGAGAGAGAGAGAGAGAGGAGAGAGAGAGAGAGAGAGAGAGAGAGAGAGAGAGAGAGAGAGAGAGAGAGAGAGAGAGAGAGAGAGAGAGAGAGAGAGAGAGAGAGCGAGGGACAGACGCGAAGGAAATCGTGGGAACAACACGGTAAGGCTCCTCCCCGCCGCCCACCGCCCCGGGCCACGGAAGCTACTGGAACCATCGAGAAGGAGACTTGAATCTTGCCTCGACATCGGCCACGGAAGACGAGAAAGAGCTCAACGCGAAAAAATATGGGACGAAGACTAAAAAAGTTTGTTTGTTTGTAGGTTTGTGACGGTTTGCATGCTTTGGTTTGTCTGTGTCTGTACTGTGCATCGCGTATTATGAAATGTGTGTACTGTACGTGTGCGTGTGTGTCCGTATGCGTGCATCTCTCTGTCTGTCTGTCACTCTGATTGTCTGCCTGCCTGCCTGCCTGCCTGCCTGCCTGCCTGCCTGCCTGCCTGTCTGTCTGTCTCTCTCCTGCTGTGTGTGTGTGTGTGTGTGTGTGTGTGTGTGTGTTGTGTGTGTGTGTGTGTGTGTGTGTGTGTGTGTGTGTGTGTGTGTGTGTGTGTGTGTGTGTGTGTGTGTGTGTGTGTGTAGTTGTGTGGGTCAGAAAAGAAAAGAGAGAAAAAACGCACAACAAACGCAATTCACGGACCCAGTCTCCAAAACAATTGCTTTTTCAAACAAGGCAGAGACAGACGCACAAACATTTCCCTTCCCAAATATATAAAAACGAACAGGAGAGTGAGTAAACAAAGCCCGAAATTGTGCGGGCGCCCTCAACAATCACGCCCATTACACGCTGCCTTAGACTCCCCGAACCGCAGCCCGTCCCCGCCCACGCCGCCTTTGTTGGGCTTGTGCTGCCCTCTAACGGTCAAACAATGCACTACCGACGCACCGCAAATGTCATTACACAGATCGGAAGGCAAAGGATATTTGGTCTTTCCAGGACGGATAGAACAAGATTTCCTTTTTTTATTTGGAAAGGTGTATCCCAGTTCTTTTTCCCACTCTCCATTTATTTGTATTTTTTAACTTCTCTTTCGGGACGAGAAATATATACGCTCTCTTGTTTGCACGTTTCACCTGCAGTATGTATACATTTATATCTATATATCTAGACAGACTTTCCCAGCGAGGATTAAAGGCATATATCTAAGTTCGAAACCTCGTGGAAGTCGATTTGAATTTCAAAGCGCTTCAAAGAGAAAGGTATTCCGCATGCAAATGTTCTGGAGAGTTCGAGAAGAGTGGATCCAATCTAGATTTCACTGGACGTACATTGGCAATGTCACGAATTCATATACGCCAGTTGATGACTCCTGATTCCGAATGAAAAAAGAGAAATGCAAAATACGAGGATGACAATAACAATAAAAACCACGATCAGGTGCGATGTTTATGTGTCTGGGAATAATAAATGTTTCAGTTCAAATGAATGTGCAGAGGAGTCAGATGGGGAGGAATTTGGGGTTAATATCAGAGCGTAGAAAAGGGGGATCCTCTACAGAAAACGGACCCATGGAAGAGAAAACTGAGATCGCCAAAGAAAATGGGAAACGCAGAAGCATCACGCACACCCTGTGTCAGAAATAATTAATGCAACACTTAATGCCATTTCGGGATCGGTTAATACTGCGCGGTGGAGGGAGATTGACTGCTTCTGTGAACGGCTCTGAGAGCTAACTCGAAACCTCCCATCCCCATGATCGAGGCCATTCCGCAAATTGGATACACTAATGGGCATAGTGGGTATGGCGGCCCTTCTCAGCCTCGACACCTCTTCGGAAAGGCGTGACTCTGACAGACACCCAGCCACGCGATAAACATTCATAAACAAACATATTAGATGCATGCAGCGTACGAGGGCGATCACATCGTCTATGAATACCAAGCAGGATCAGGGTCCGTCGGATCCCTTGTGTGTGGGTTTCGATACTACATGTTTGATGCAACTTTTGCTCCCCCGCCGCCAAACTTTGTAGCGCCTACACTTTTGCAACTCTCTTCTTCTCTCCCTCCTCCCCCTCCCCCTCTCTCTCTCCCTCTCTATCATGTGGTGTGTGTGTGTGTGTGGTGTGTGTGTGTATGTGTGTGTGTGTGTGTGTGTGTGTGTATGTGTGGTGTGTGTGTGTGTGTGTGTGTGCGTGCGTGTCCGTGTCCGTCGGCGATCGAGTTAAGACGACAAAGAGAAGAGGCCCCGGACGGCAGATTAATGATAAGGTTTAGCGGAGAACCATCTGGTACCCTCCATCCCGCCCACATCCGCAAGGGTATCACGCCATAATACCATCCTACACCCCCCCCCCCGTCGCCTCGAACCTCCCGCAAATACCTCTCTTCTCCTTCACGGAGGATTCTTTAGCAGTCATCACACTCGTTCCCAGAGTCCCCTTCATCACAGGCACCATCGAACTCATCACACCATACAAACATGCCAGGATGGTGATGACGACAAGGACTGAAGCAGCATGAACGGTCGTCGTTAAGCTTAATCGCAGCGTACCCTCCGGCCATCATGCCCAGAGGGGGGTGGGGGGGTGGGGTGGGGGCTCATACCGTGCAAGAAACAGGTGCAAGTTGAGGGGGACGACAAGGAGAGGGGGAGGGGATGATACAGAGAATTTTGATTTAAGATGGGAAGGGGAGAGGAGCGGGGGAGGGCATAGGGATAAGCATATGCATGATGAAGGGAGGAGGGGGGGGGGGGCTTTTAAATGAAGAAACAAAGAAACAAAGAGAAAGATAGATAGAGACAGAGATAAACAACAAAATATATATAGATATATTATATATATATATATATATATACATACATATATATACATACATATATATATACATACATATATATATATATATACATACACGACACACACACACACATACCACAACACACACACGCACACACACAAACACACACACAATATAATATATATAATATATATATATATATATATATATATATATATATATATATATATATATATATAATATAGAGAGAGAGAGAAGAGAGAGAAGAGAGAGAGAGATAATATATATATATATATATATATATATATATATATATATATATATATATATAGATGAGAGAGAGAGAGAGAGAGAGAGAGAGAGAGAGAGAGAGAGAGAGAGAGAGAGAGAGAGAAGAGGGAGAAGGGGTAGAGAGAGGTGTGTGTGATAATAAAAAAAAAAAAAAAAATTCAAAACGAACATCTTAGAAGGAAGCCAATACCCGATGGCCTAATCGCGTGGACGGCGGCGACAGCAACTGCAGAATTTCCTCACGAGCACATTTCTTGCTTTTCCGTTCCGCTGCCATTCCAAAATACATAAACATTACAGCGCAGTACACTACAGTAGACCCCGCTGTACTTCCCCGGCTCAAAATTAGCCGGGCTTCTGACGCGAAACTCGAGGTGAAATGTTTGCTTTTCGAAAGGGGAGAGGATACGTACTGTGCTAAAGGTACTAACTTTGTTTTAAGGGTCGCCTGCCTGTCACTGTACGAATTAGTGTCGGAGGAAATGTTCGACGGATACACATTTTGAAAGAGATATTGTTATTGTAAACAGTTATATATAGCTGTTAGGTGATCGCAATCAAGAATAGATAATCTAGCATCAAATTACTTTTAAAATTCTAGCATGAATATAAATAAAGATTAAATAAATGTCTAAACAACACGAATTATAACAACTGATGCAAACGAATGACACGCAACAACGAGACAAAATTTTCCTTAAAAAAATATCATCCACGGCCGAGCTATCAGATAATGGGATCGCCATTTTAGCTCCGAATCTGTCAACATTTACCTCATTGTTCCCCTCTTCCTCTCCCTCTCCCTCCTCCCCCACACCTCTCCCCTCATTCCCCAGCCCTGACCCTCTCCATCCCTCCTCCCTAAACCCTGGCGACCACCCCGAGATGGAGGTTTAATTTAAAACAAAACAAACACTCGATATAACGAGGTTTGGTTGCAGACACACGCATCACCTCTGCCGGGCTCCGATGTTGACACTGGCGTATCAGCGAATTCACAGAATCACTCACGCAATTGCACATGCACAGGGAACGATTTGGCGACTGTGTGGACTTTTCGAGACATATATAAATAATTAGAAAGACTGCTAGTAATAAAATGGGAGGGAGGGAGGGAAAGTGAGTGGAGACTGACAGAGAGAGAGGAGAGAGAGAGAGAGAGAGAGAGAGAGAGGAGAGAGAGAGAGAGAGAGAGAGAGAGAGGAGAGAGAGAGAGAGAGAGAGATAGATAGAAGATAGATAGAAGATAGATAGAGAGAGAGGGGGGTAGAGGGAGAGAGGGAGGAGAGGGAGGGGGAGGGAGGGAGGGAGGAGGGAGGGAGGAGAGAGGGAGGGAGGGAGGGAGGAGGGAGGAGAGGAGAGAAGAGAGAGAGAGAGAGAGAGAGAGAGAGAGAGAGAGAGAGAGAGAGAGAGAGAGAGAGAGAGAGAGAGAGAGAGAGAGAGAGAGAGAGAGAGAGAGGAGAGAGAGAGAGAGAGAGAGGAGAGAGAGAGAGAGAGAAGAGAGAGAGAGAGAGAGAGAGGGGGGGGAGGGGGGGGGAGATTATAGAGGTAGATAGATAGATAGATAGATAATGATAGATAGAGGGAGAGAGAGGGAGGGAGGGAGGGAGGAAGAGATAGAGATAGATAGATAGATAGATAGATATAGATAGATAGACAGAAGAGAGAGAGGGGGGAGAGAGGGAGAGGGAGAGGGAGAGAAGGGAGAGGGAGAGAGAGGAGAGGGGAGAGGGAGAGAGGGAGAGGGAGAGGGGAGAGGGAGAGGAGAGAGGGAGAGGGAGAGGGAAGAGGGAAGGAGGAGAGAGGAGGAGAAGAGAAGAGAGAGAGAGAGAGAGAGAGAAGAGAGAAGAGAGAGAGAGAGAGAGAGAGAGAGAGAGAGAGAGAGAGAGAGAGAGCGCATTGCAAAGCGACAGATCAATGGAGAGCGAGTAAGCTTGAGCCATATTACTCACGATCAAAAAGGAAGGGAAAGTTCGCGGCCATTCAGGTCCACGAAGCCGCCTTTCAGCGCACGAATAAAAATAAGGCATAATTGGAGATCTCCCTGAGTCGGAGATGCAGCTCGTTACTGCAATTGCAGTAAATTGCAGCGCCAAAAAGGGAGGGGATGGGTAGCGTGGGTTGCAAGCGAGCGTTTTCATGTATTTGCTGCTGTCGCTTTTATAGTTAGTTTGTGTATGTCCCCCCTCTCTCCCTTTTCTTTAACTCTCTCTCTCTCTAACTCTCCCTCTGTATCTGTCTCATACTTTGTCTATCTTTCTCTTTACTCTGCCTCTTCTACTTCTCTCTCTCTCTCTCTCTCTCTCTCTTCTCTCTCTCTCTCTCTCTCTCTCTCCTCTTCTCCTCTCTCCTCTCTCTCTCCTCCCTTCCCTCCCTCCCTCCCTCCCTTCCCTCTCTCTCTCTCTCTCTCTCTCTCTCTCTCTCTCTCTCTCTCTCTCTCTCTCTCTCTCTCTCTCTCTTTTCAGTCGCATAGTAATCAGGTCTGATTATAACTCCATCAGCGAGATTTACTGCAAACACGAGCGACGTTCGAAAGATAAAAAATTGGCTTTCTAAATTCTTTCTCCTGACATCCCTCTTTCTGCCTTTACTTTTCCGCAAATGCTTCTGAAGTGAAAAGAATCCCTGATGATTTATCGCGCCGGGCTTAAAATTCGCTTCGTGATTGGCCGCTTACGATGAGCGGGCTCCCTAACCTGGAATAAGACGCGACCGTTGATTTGCTGCATTGTTCCCCTAAAGAGAGAGCTATCTCGTGATTGGCTCCACAATAGGCAGGCACAAGGACCCTGCTGAAAGATGCCACCTCATTGGGCAAGGAAAAGGGATCGTGACTGGAAAGCTTATGTTATTTGAAACACGACACTGTACTGGCCCGAATATATGGCGAAAGAAATAGAGCAGGGTGAGACCAAAAGGAATAAACATCGGCAAATAAACAAAGAAGAAAAGAATAAACGATAGGGCTTTACTTTACCACACTCGGTAGAACAGCGCCATAAAAAGGGGAAGATGTACGAATCGAACCCCCTTCTCATTTACCTGAAAAAAGAAAGAAAATAATGGTTAGGAATGCAATTAACACCCTGCATTCTTGTTCAAATGAGACGTTTTGCAAATCGAAATATACCACACTTCATGTTTTTGTTGATATGTTTAGGAAATATGTGTCCTATCTAATAATAGCGAATTCTCTGTAACTTCATTTTAATTGCAGTGTTCGATTAAGCTTAATTTGCACCTGCACTGCAATTATCAATTGTAATACATGTAGCAGCAATAAATATAAAAAACTTTCCCCTTGCTATCATAATAAATCATCATCATTAATAACAACAGCTGCAGCATTCATAATTGACAATAATTTTTTTCATCCTCCTTATTATCATAATTAAACATTATCATATCGTTAAGTAAGGATGTTGGATAATGTGAAGATTGAGTCAAATGAAATGTGAACGAGGAATAGAAGAAAATAGGGAGAAGCAAAGAAGGAGGGAACGGAGTAAAATAATGGAAGGAGGAGTCAAGAAAGCGAGGAAGAAAGAGAGAGGGAGAGGGAGAAAAGGAGAGGAGAATGGGGGGAAAGAGATGGACGGGAAAAGGGAAGGAAATGAAGAATGAGAAATATGGGGGAAGGAGGGAGAGGGAGTGAGGAAAGAGGAGGACTAAGGACAAAGGAGAGAAGAAGGGGACACAGGGAGGAGGAGGAGGCAAGAACCAGGGGAGGAGGGGAGAGGGGATGATGAGGGATGAGAGAAATCTCCCTTCCTTAAGACACTGATCATTCGGGAAATTACTTTCCTTGTCCTCTCCTCTGGGACTTTTGTCTGGCGCCTTCGAGTCTGTAGAGGCCGAGGGAGGAGTGGGGGAGAAGAGAGGGAGAGGGAGAGAGAGGACATTTAAAAAATGAAAAGGGAAGAGAGAAAACGAATGGTAAAAGATAGACACTATGAGAGAGAAAGGACTGGACGAGAGAAGAAGTGAAAGAAAGAGAAAGTGGGGAAAGATAAAAACAAAAGTAAAGTATAGACACAAAAAATAATGATAGCACATGAGTAAGATAATAAAGAAATTGTGAAAAACAGCAACAAGTGGCGAAACAAAGACACACACACACCAAAAAAGGTTGACAAAACAGAAGAAAAAAAATCCCAGAAAAAACGAAAACACAAAACAAAATACCACAAGGCAAAAGAAAACAAATGAAAAGCGTGAATAAAAGAGCAGAACGGAGACAACCGGAGAGCCCGGGCAGCGCTCCCGAAATCCATTTGGGTCGCGCGACTCGTGGCCGCGGGAGAGAGAGAGCGCGGCTGGATTTTAAGATTTAAAGACAAAAATAGAATATGATAGGAGGGGGAGGGGAGATAGGAGGGGGAGGGAGAGATAGGAGGGGGAGGGAAAACAGAGGAAGAGCAAGAGGAATCTGAAGGAAAAAATGGATGAAAGGGAAAGAAATAAAATAACTGGCGAGAGAACAAAGGGAAAAGAATAAGAAGAGAGAGAGGGAAAAGAGCAAAGGAAGGTGCTGTAAACGGAAAAGAAAATATACAGGGGGAATATCAATGGAAAGAAAGAAAATAGAGAAAGTTCAATTCACATAGATACAACAATAGGAAACAAGGATAATTGTGAGACTGGGTAAGTGCAAAAGAACAGTAAAATAATAAAAATCAGACAAACTTATGGATGGAAAAACTAACAATCAATGTGACCAAATAAACGCAAAAAAGAAAGAAAAAATACACACATAAGACCAAATAAGTCAAAAAGAAAAGGATAACATTAAAACTCTTCAAACCATATATAACTGCAAAAGAACAGAACAAAGATAACAAAAATGACACCTACTACATCCAAATGGATAGAATAACATAAATAACAATAACGCAAAATAGAAACAAAACAACAGAAAAAACAACAATAAGTAGAAACAGAATAACTGAAACCAAAGAATAACAAGAGACCAATTAAATGCAAGAGGATAAACTGGGTCAAGCGTGGCCTTTTTTCTACCTTTCTTTCTTTTTCGAAATTCCGTTCTTCCTTTTTCGAAAGGAGGCGGTAAGTAACGGGGTAAAGGTCCCAAAAGGTCAAAGTTCGTGCTTGAAAGCAAACCAATGAATATGAACGCCTGGTCGAACTTCTATTCCGGGGTGACCGTTAAGAAGTTCTGGAGACAAAGGACGGAAACTTCATAAGGTTATTAACCAATTTTACTTGAGTTCATAAAGTCATGTCTACTGGGTATGAAAGGGAAATCAGACCTGTGGGGGGTTCCGTCTCTGGTTTGGTACCCAACAGTGCCTTTCCCTTTTACTTACTCATTCTCATTCTCTCTCTCTCTCTCTCTCTCTCTCTCTCTCTCTCTCTCTCTCTCTCTCTCTCTCTCTCTCTCTCTCTCTCTCTCTCTCTCTCTCTCTCTGCCCTTTTCACCTCTGGTAGATTTTTTTACCATCCTTTTTATCTAATTTTATCTTATGCAAACTTTTTATTTTCTTCATCCCATAACAAATACATTTTCGCTCAGAATCTTAATCATCATAAAAAAAAACTCCAATAAAAAATCATAATCTAAAAATAAGAAAACAGTCCATAAATCATACATTCTTACAAAGACAACAAGACAATCACCTACAAAATATTAAAAAATATATAAACTTTTTTGTTTTGTATCTGCTCTCTTCATCGCACTCGTTAACCGTGACGGCCCGGACCGCCGCGAGCCGCTGACCGGAACACGGGCTCGGCCAGACTCGCAATATCCCGTCACGAACACCTATTATGAGAGGTTTTCTTTCTTCCTCTTTTTCTTTTTCTTTTTCGTTGGCGCTCAAAATATGGGTCAGCTGGGGGTTTATGAGGGCGTGCCGCTCATATTTTTTCTGGATGTTCTATGTCTCTCTCTCTCTCTCTCTCTCTCTCTCTCTCTCTCTCTCTCCTCTCTCTCTCTCTCTCTCTCTCTCTCTCTCTCTCTTCTCTCTCTCTCTCTCTCTCTCTCTCTCTCTCTCTCTCTCTCTCTCTCTTCTCTCTCTCTCTCTCTCTCTCTCTCTCTCTCTCTCTCTCTCTCTCCTCTCTTCTCTCTCTCTCCTCTCTCTTTCTCTCTCTCTCCCTCTCTTCTCTCTCTCTCTCCTCTCTTCTCTCTCTCTCTCTCTCTTCTCCTATCTCTCTTCTCTCTTCCCCTCTCTCTCTCTCTTTCCCTCTCTCTCTCTCTCTTCTCCCCTCTCTCTTCTCTTCCCCTCTCTCTTCTTCTTCCCCTCTCTCTTCTCCTCTTCCCCTCTCTCTTCTCCCCTCTCTCCTCTCTCTCTTCTCTCTTTCTCTCTTCTCTCTCTTCTCTCTCTCTTCTCTCTTCTCCTCTCTCTCTCTCTCTTCCCCCTCTCTTCTTCTTCCCTCTCTTCTCTCTCCCTCTCTCTCTCTCTCTCTTTCCCTCTCTCTCTCTTCATTCCTCCTCTCTTCCTCTCTCTCTTCATCTCCCTCCCTCCTCTTTTCACCTCCCTCCTCTCTCTCTCCTTTCATCTCTCCCTCGCTCTCTCTCTCTCTCTCTCTTCATCTCCCTCCCTCTCTTCTCTCTTCTCCTCTCTTCCTCTCTCTTTCTCTCTCCCTCTCTTCTTCTCTCTTCCTTCTCTCTTCCTCTCCTCTTCCCTCTCCCTCCCTCCTCTCCTCTCCTCCCTCTCTCTTTCCTCTCCCTCCCTCTTCTCTCTCTCCTCCCTCTCTCTTCCTCTCCTCCCTCTCTCTTCTCCCCTCCCTCTCTCTTCCTCTCCCTCCCTCTCTCTTCCTCTCCCTCCCTCTCTCTTCCTCTCTCCCCTTCTCTCGCAGATCTATATCATACTCCGAGAGCGAAGAGGTCTTAAAAAGGATCTATTACAGCCATCAAATCATGAACTTTTAGATGATAGGGTAAAAACTCAAAAAACTCTTGCACACAACTCATTAGTCTGAACTTAATGACTTCTAATTAAGAGGAACACGGGAGAGTAATAAAAGCTCTTAACTCCCCATACCGCCACCCTCAACCAGCCCCACCACTCACCCCCCATCACCAAGCACTCGAATCCCCCTCTCCCCCATCCACCTACCTACTCAGATCCCATTTCCCCCCCGCACTCCACCCTGGCACAACCTGCAACTTCCCCCTGTCCCCCCCTCCCTCCCCCTGTCCCTACCCCTCCCTCTTCCACCCTTCCTCGCTCCAACCCCCACCTTCTACCAAACACCACCCTCCCCAAACCCTCACCCTCCCTCCTCCACCCACCCTCCCCCAAGCAAGCCCTGGCACTGCCCGCGACCCAGTCTCATTACGACGACTAGGATAATTACCTGGTTGCGTTTCTTTACCACCTTTCGGCTGGGCACGACCTGCTAACCAGGCAAAAACAAAATGGACGACCCAAAGCTCAAGCAAAATACATGCCTACGACAGAGGAACAGAAGGGTTATTCTCGCATTTTTCTTTCGTGTCGTGTATTGGGGAGGGAGGAGAGAGGAAGGAAGGAATGTGGAGACAGGAGAAAGGGAAAGGAGGAGAGAGGTGGGATGGAAGGAGGGAAGGAGGGAGAGATGGGGGGGATGGAGGAGCGAGGAGAGAGGAAGGGAGGGAAGGTAGAAAGGAGAGAGGAGAGGAGGGGATGGAGGAAGGAAGGAGGGAAGGAGGAAGAGATGGGGGGGATGGAGAGCGGAGAGGGGAGAGAGGAGAAAGGGAGGGAAGGTAGAAAGGAGAGGAGAGGAAGATGGGGAGGGAAGAGGAAGGATTGGAGGGAAGGAAAGAGGGAGGAGGTTGGGAGAAAAATAGAGAAGAGTGGGAGAGTAAGGAGGAGAGAAGAGGGAGCAATGAAAGAAGAGAAGGAAAAAAAGAGGGAGGGAACGAGGAGATAGGGTGGAGGGAGGGAAGGAGAGAAGAGGGGGCAATAGAGTAGAGAGGAGCGGGAAGGGGAGAAGAGGGGTTATGGGAGCCATGCAAAAGAGAAAGTTTTCTTCTACGGGGAGATGAGGGGGCAGGGGAGGGTGGCTGAGAAGAGAAGAAAGAGTTGCGGAGGGAGGGGGTTGTTGAAGGGGTAAAGCTGACGAGAGAAATGAATGGAAAAAATAGACAGATAGGGCGAGAGAGACGGCCCGTGCCCAGGCGAGCATGACAGAGAAAAAGACCATCTCGGATGTACACGAAGACCACGGGGTCAATGGCGGCCAAGACTCTCACTTGCCTTTCACTCTTGTTCGAAAAAAAAATAACACAAGCTAGCTAGCTAGCTCGCTCTCTCTCTCTCTCTTTCTCTCTTTCTCTCTTTCTCTCTCTCTCTTTCTCTTTCTCTTTTCTTTCTCTTTCTCTTTCTCTTTCTCTCTCTCTCTCTCTCTCCAATCTACTTATATTTCTTTTCCAATCCGTAAATCAGTAAGTTCCGTCACCTTTGCCTTCTAATCCCAAATTTCCCTCTCTTTCTCCTTCTCTTCCACTCTTCCTTCTACTTCCTCCTTCCTCTCTCTTTGCCCCCCCTCCTTCTTTCTCCCCTTTCTCCCCGCGCCTGTGTAGAGTATATATGCTTACATATACACCGTTACTGACCTTACTCTGCGCCAGGCCACGGAGTCAGTCCTTCCACTGAGACAAAGCCCGGTGTAGTTACTTAAGCCAGTGTGTTTAGATAATGTCTGTGATTCTATAACGCACGGCGCACCCGTATGTCAGAGTATTGTTGTGCCGTCTGCTGGAGGTGGCGAGGGTGATGGTGAGGGTGATGGTGAGGGTGATGGTGAGGCCAAAAGGGATCGTACAGTGAAGGAGGAGACTCCGCTGAGCTTATGGTGAGTGGGGTTCTTGTATCCGTTGAGTATTTGCTTAGCGAGGATTCCTTAACGCGCCTGCATATACTCCACTCGTTCGGTTTTCACTCGCTTCCTTTGTCTCGCTCTCTCTCCTTCTCACCCTCCTCCTCTCTTTCTTCCTCAGTCTATTTACCTCCTTGCTTCCATCCTCGTTCTATCTATTTCTTTGTTTATTTTTGTTCTTCACCTTGAACGTATGTAAATGTACACCACTGACTCGAGGGCCACTGTTGTATGAAACAGAAATATACGTTAACTAATCTTCCAATCAATATATAAATAATAATCGATCAAAAATTCAAAGTAATAAGTATAATGATAAAATCACAGAAAAAGTGTCCATCTCACTATAATGAGATACAACCGCACTCACAGCCATTCATCCATTGGCCCCCTCGCCAAGGCCCACGAGGGGGGGGGGGGAGGCGAACAGGTGGTACTGCAACGACTTAAAAGGAAGGAGAGAGCGGAGGCGAGGAGGCGGAAGGAGGTGGATGGGCAAGGGGAAGGGAGGAAGGGAGAGAAGCAGGGGAGGAGGAGAGAAGGGGAGTAGAAAACAGAAGGGAGAGAGAGAGAGAGAGAGAGAGAGAGAGAGAGAGAGAGAGAGAGAAGAGAGAGAGAGAGAGAGAGAGAGAGAGAGAGAGAGAGAGAGAGAAAGGAAAAAAATAAACAAAACACACAACTGCATCTGGAAGCGAATCAAAACCCTTCCACCATCAAACAACCCCAAAGGACACAAAGGAAATCAACAGGAAGCAAGAAACAGCAACAGGAAGCAACGGGAAGCAACAATGAGACGCGCTCGCCCGCCTCATAACAGCGGAATGCAACTTTCGAATACCTAATGCGTTACTCAGGCGCTGCTGCGGGCGGGCCGGGCTGCTCTCGTGCCCAGGGGAGCCGGAGAGAGAGGGCGTGGAGGAGAGGAGATAAAGAGAGCGCATGGAGGAGAATAGGATGAAATAGGGTACTGATGGGGGGAGAAAGGAGACAGGGATAGAAAAACAGAGAGAACACACAGAGAGAGAAAGAAAGTGAAAGAAAAAGAAAGATAGAGAGAGAGAGAAAAAAAAAAAAGTACGCGTGCATGCGTGCGTGCATGAATGTGCTTGTATGTCCGTCCGTGAACATAATCATCCTCGTCATTATCATTCCCCTTCTCTGAATATTTCAAATTCTGTACTTCTAACCCCCCCCCCCCCGACACCCAACCCTCCCCCCACCACGGCAACGACCCCCCATTCCCCTCCCACCCCCCGCAACGACTCCACTCCCTCCCTCCCTCCCCCCACCAAGCCCGGGCCTCCACAGATCTCCAGGATTCCAGAAACACTCGAGGAGGAGAGTTCCCTCCGAGGCGGCGCGCTCGGCGAGGCCTCCTTTGAGGGCGGGCGAGGAAGACCATCTTCTCGGAACAATGATTCTCGCAGATCGACAAAAACGGAATTCATGAAACGAGTGAATGGAGTGTGTGAAAGGGGTGGGGTGGGGGTACCGGGGAGGGGGGTAAAGAGAGAATGATTCAGTAAATGTAGCTTGCGATGAATGATAATCATGATAACAGACACCGGTAGTACAATAGTGATATCAATAATAATAATAATAACAATATCAATAATAATAATAATAACAATATCAATAATAACAATATCAATAATAATAATAATAATAATAATAATAATAATAATAATAATAATAATAATAATAATAATAATAATAATAACAATAACAATAATAACAATAATAATAATAATAATAACAATAATAACAATAATAATAATAACAATATAATAATAGTAATAGATCATCATCACCAGAGCAATATTGACAAAATAAAACATCCGAACGCTCAACTAATCCGAAAAGCTACCGCGCGCCCTGCACTGGATTGGCCGACCGCCCGCATCTCAGTCGGGCAAACAGGCGTCCGCTATTAGGCAGCGTGACAGCGCCGCAGCCCCGGGTTCCGTGACGCCTGCTGCTGCTGCTGCTGTTAATGATGATGGCCGGGTCGTCAGCTGGAAATCAAATACATGATAGCGCTGGATAAATGGACGCTGTATTTGGCTTTCCAAAATGGCTGCGATGTCCCTCTCTCTCTCTCTCTCATCTCTTCTCCTCTCTCTTTCTCTCTTTTTCTCTCTCTCTCTTATCTTTTGTATCATATTTTTGGTTCTCCTTTTGTCTTTTGCCTTTTTTATCTTTCTCTCCTTCTCGATCTCTCATTTCTCTGCCTCACTCCCTACATCTCGATATCTTTCTCTTTCCCAACCTACTTCCTTCCTTAATTTCTTCCTCCTTCCTTCCCATCTTACTTTTCGCCACCACCAGAAGAACAACAGAAGCAGAAGAAGGAGATGGGGATAAAGAAGAAGAAGAAGAAGAAGAAGAAGAAGAAGAAGAAGAAAAAGAGGAGGAGGAAGAAGAAGAAGAAGATGATGAAGAAGAAGACAAAGAAGAAGACGAAAAAGATGAAGAAAAAAAAGAAGAAAGAAGAAGTCTGAGAAAAAAGCTAATAATAAGAAAGGAGAATAAGAAAACAGACGAAGAAGAAGAAGAAGAAAGGCAAGAGCCGCATCCCGGCCGAGGCGACTTTCTCCTGCCCTTTCGGAACACCATTGCCATCACCTCCTCATACTTTTTTCCCCATTCCTTTGGTTATGAGCTTTTATGAGCGAGGAGAAAGGGGTAAGAATGAAAGGAGGTTATTCGGTTATTATTCCTTATCTCGTTCCGTTCTCTTTATCTTTCTTTCTTTTTTTTTGCATTCCTATCTTCGTCTTTGTTTCATACTGACAGCTTCATTGCATTACGGCCTCTCCAGTTTCACAAAAGGATTAATGGATGGATAAATGGTGGGAGATGTAGGTAAATACCAAGGAGTGAGAGAGAGAGAGAGAGAGAGAGAGAGAGAGAGAGAGAGAGAGAGAGAGAGAGAGAGAGAGAGAGAGAGAGAGAGAGAGAGAGAGAGAGAGAGAGAGAGAGAGAGAGAGAGAGAGAGAGAGAGAGAGAGAGGAAGAGGGAGAAAGAGAGAGAGAGAAAAGAAGAGAGTGAGAGAGAAAACCAAGCAAAAACAACAAAAGCACTCCAGCAACACTCAAGATTTAACCTCAATTTCGAAAATAAGTTTTAATTTTCTTTTTCTTTTTTTCTCGATGCGCCAAACTTGTAAATGAATCTTTAATATAATCTGGTTGACTTAAAAGTTTGCCTCGTTCGTCTTCATCCTTCAGAAGCAAAGTCAACGTCTTATAATTTCTTATTTAACCGCACGCACAGGCACACACTAATGCACATGAGCACACACGCACACTCGCAGTAGCACACATGCACACACACGCAAAACACACACACACACACACACGCACATAGACGCACACAAATAAATAAAAATACTACAAGTATGGCTATATGTGACTATTACTATGATCACTAACATTACAACTGTTATGTTATCACCGTTACTATCTCTCTCCTCCTCCCCTTTCTTTTATATATATCTTTTCTTTCTGATTATCTATCCTCCTCCCCCTCCCCCTCCCCTCCTTCTTCTCCTTCTCCATTTTTCTTTCATTTTCCTCCTCCCTCCCTCCTCTCCCTCTCTCTCTCTTCCTTTCTCTCTCTCTCTCTCTCCTCCTTTCTCTCTCTCTCTCTCCTCCTCCTTTCTCTCTCTCTCTCTCTCCCCTTTCACTCTCTCTCCATCCCCTCCCTCTTCTTTCCCTTTCCTTTGCCATCTTATCCATCTATCTACCTATCTATCAACCCAACTCGCCCTCCCTCTCCTCCTCCCCATTCTCCCCTTCTTCGCGCCCTCTTGAGCAATAACCAAACGTTTAAATGCTCCATCTCCCCGTTATTGTTTAGAGGTGTTCCCCTCACCTCCCCTTTACAATCACTCCCCCAGCACCCCTTCCCCCCCCCTCCCCCTGCTGGCCCCTTCCCCCCTCACCCGGCACCCTACCCCTCCCCCTGCGGCCCCCTTCCCTCACCCCGTATCCCTCCCCCTCACCGGCACCCCTATTTCCCTCCCCGCTCCTTCCCCTCGTCCCACCTCGCCATTGTTCTTGCATCAGCATAACTAATGTAATAACCAGGCGGGGAGATTGGGGAGGGAGAGAAGGGAAGAGGGGGAAAGGGGGGAGGACGGAGAGAACGTAGATATTATATATATATGTGTGTGTGTGTGTGTGTGTGTGTGTGTGTGTGTGTGTGTGTGTGTGTGTGTGTGTGTGTGTGTGTGTGTGTGTGTGTGTGTGTGTGTGTGTACATGCAGACATACTCTGCATGTATAAATATATACCTACATATGTACAAATGCATAGACAATTATATAATGAAGACCGGGTGGTGAGCAATTAATGTCGGTTAAAAAAATGTATGACATTTTTATTCCTCTTCTATTACGACAGAAATAGCAGCGGCAGTGTTTCATTCTTTAAGCGTAGACAAAACACGTTTTGTATTTTGTTCACACATGTTCACAAAAGAAAAACCCCTTCCGTGATTATTTTTCAGCCTCGTAATTGACCATCAGAGACAGCAGCCGGCATTTGTCAGCCGACAAAAACAACAACAAATAAAAAACTGCCGGAAAACCCCGCAAATTAATTTCTGGTTGACGCGGCCCGAGGATTATTAGGTCTTCATTGTTGGGATCGGCGAGGGACGCGCCTCCTGGGGCGGGGAGGGCTGTCTTCCGGCTCCCTCCCTCTGGATTTTTCTTGGTCTCCAACTCACTCTCACTCACTCACTCACTCACTCTCTCTCTTATGCATTAATCTTCGTCCTTAAATAATATCAATAACAACGACGATATTGAATTAAATCTACTACTAATACTGGTAATAATAATGTTAACAATAATAACTATGATAACAATACTACTACTACTACTACTAATAATAATAATAATGACAATAATAACAATAATAAAGCAATTGTAATAATAATAATAATAGTAATAATGATAATGACAATAATAACAACGATAATAATAATAACGCTAATGATAGTGATAATAACTTTAGCCATAATAATAACAATAATAATAATAATAATAACTATTAATGATGATGATGATGATGATGATGATGAATAATAATAATAACAATAAATACAGCATCAATAATAATAATGTAAAAAATGCCAACCATAACACCACCAGCAACAACCAAGGGAGTAACAGAAACATAAATTTATAAAAAGCTCTCCGAGTTGTCCAACTTTAAAAGACTCATAACAGAGAAAAACAACCATAGCTACAATGCTTATTATTCTTTTCTTCTTCTTCTTCTACTCCGTTTTCTTTCATTTTCATTTTCTTCTCGACACTGCACTGCATAACAAATTAACGATCTATGTAACTGGCCTGAGCTCATCCTAAACAATAATTTCGCTTAACAGCATCAGCTATCCCTAACGGTAGCTGACCTAGTGAAAATAAGAGAAAGAATAATCCTTACACCACCAGAGACCAAATTTACGCTACTTCGAGTACGATTTTCGCCCCAATGTACAAATGTGAGATATAGCACCTTTATAGTCTTATACAGAACCTTTAACTCGGCCCCTTGTCCAAGGTACATTAGGTCGATATATGCTTTCGATCCTATTGCGGAAATCGACCTTATGGAACTTCACCACGTGCTGAATTACGACCCGTGAAGGCATAAACTTGATCCAGCAAAGACAATCAGATTAGCAACGCGGATCTCGATAAACCCGGGTCACAGTGCGTCCATAATTCCGGTTCGTATTTCCGCGTTGGTGTCGTCATCCGGGCAGCTGCCTCGGTCTCGTGAAATGCGCTGAATATGTAGGATATCAACCCGTCTTTTCTCTTCCTTGGGGATGGAGGCTCTTCCTTACCTCCAAGTGAAAGGAAATATGGCATCCTTTCTTAATATCAAAAGTAGGATCTATGTATAAAGATGGCCGCCATCTTTGTTTACAAGATCTTGTATTACATTATGCTGAATGGCCGGACTAGTTGCTATTTTGTAGAAATTAATTTCCGTTTCTGAATGAAAGTAACCTCTAGGATCACTATGGTACCGTATTCTAGTTTTTCCTGCTCCAGCGTTATTACATTTTCTCCTTTCCTCCCATTCGCTTATCATCCCACGTGTCCAGGGAATGTCCTAATGATGTTCAGGCGACCGACATTTCGCCGCACCGTAACAAATTAGGACACTGCTCATTACCAGTATTGTGTCCCCCGCGGGTCTCCTCTCTCTCTCTCTCTCTCTCTCTCTCTCTCTCTCTCTCTCTTTCTCTCTCTTCTCTCTCTCTCTTCTCTCTCTCTCTCTCTCTCTCTCTCTCTGTGTGTGTGCGTGTGTGTGTGTGTGGTGTGTGTGTGTGTGCGTGTGTGTGTGTGGTGTGTGTGTCACGTTACGTGTGTGTGTTCACGTACGTGTATGTGTTCACGTACGTGTGTGTGTGTGTGCACGTACGTACGTGTGTGTGTGTGTGCACGTACGTGTGTGTGTGTGCACGTACGTGTGTGTGTGTGCGTGTGCACGTACGTGTGTGTGTGTGTGTGTGGTGCACGTACGTGCACGTGTGTGTGTGTGTGTGTGTGCATGTACGTACGTGTGTGTGTGTGTGTGTGTGCGTACGTCGTGTGTGTGTGTGTGTACGTGCTGTGCACACGTGCGTGTGTGTGCACGTACTGTGGTGTGTGTAGTATGCGTGTCTGCTTGCATGTGTGCGTGCGTGACTGAGTGTGTGTTTGCATCCTTGCATGTGTATGTGCATATTATCCTCTATCTTATCCTCTTACTTCTCATTTTTGAACCATTTAAATCCTTCCCTCTTTGACCCTCACCCTTCCGCCCGCCCGCTCGGCCATTTGCTCGTGCATTATCTAATTTATTCAATCTTTCCCAAGCATCTTAAATAACATGAACAGAAACAGGCCAATTTAGCACTCATTTTTTCTGACATTTACCACACCTTGTTCTTCTTCCTTCTTGGTCTTCCTGTTTTTCTTCTCGTTTTCATTTTTTCGGCGTTCTTCTCACCAATCTTCTATTTATAATTTTCCTCGAATCAAATCCCACAAATAAAACACATTAACAGATTCCAAGCACAATAGATCGACACTTTTATTATCTATTTTTACTTTTTCCCTGAACCGGTTCGATCCCTTATTGATTCCCGGCCCGGCGTGATTCGTCAGCCATCGCTCCAAGAGGGGACTAATTGGCGATATTTATAAGACCATCGAGGGAGAACAAAGTGACGAGATGGACGAAACTGCTGCCAGGAAAAGGAATTTCTCGCGAGGTCTGTAAAAGGAGGGCTTATCTCCCCCGAACGACTGTAATCTCCCATAATGGACTGCGAAATGTCCAATGGTCATTAGATTCCCATTTTCTATAATTTTCCCATTTTCTCTCATCGGAGGGGAGACTCAAACAGACTTAATTTTCGCCGAAAGCCCCTCCAAAGGCGATGGGAATTAAGCCCACTGATCATTACAAACGTCTTCGATCAATAACTCGACGGCCTCCGGGGTGACTTCTCGCGGCTGCAGGTGAGGCCTACGCGTCATTAGCAGTGATGGAACATTCAAAGGTAATTGCTCATTCATGCTTGAGGGACCTGTCTTGGAGGGGGGGGGAGGAGGGAACGGAGGAGGAGAGGGAGGAAAGTGAATTCGATTACCTTATTTTATAAAAGGCGGCGACGATGAAGATAAGAACTTGGGTCATGAAAAGGACCGCTTTTCCGGGTCTTCCTCAAAGCCAATCAGGAAGAAGCCCTGTTAGTAGAAGGCTGGTAAGGGAACGCGACATATATATATATATATATATATATATATATATATAATATATATATATATATATATATGCATGTATGTGTGTATATGTGTGAGTGTGTGGAAGGCGCTTACAAGGAGAAAAGAGGAAGAGAGAGAGGGAAGGCGTAAAATAAAAAGGGGAAGAGAGGAAATGAGGGAAGAAGGGCGAAAGTTGCGACTGGACACACTACAGTCGCGTACATTTTCCGCTCAATATCCCGGGCGACGAAACGGGTCTCTTACCTCTCCGCCAGTCGGGCTCGCGTCTCTTCTCCCCTCCTCGCTCTCCCCCTCTCTCTCCCCTTTCCTGTGTCTCATTCTCATTCTCTCGCCCTTCCTTTTCCTCACTTTCCTTGTCTATCGTTTATCGTCTTAATCTCCCTCCCTTCTTCATTACTCATTCTCTCTCTCTCTCTTTCGTCCTATTCTGTTCAGTCTAATAATCGTTCACTTTCTTCTTCACCTTTAGTTAATTTTATTGCGTTCTTTTCTCTCTCATCTCCTCATTACCAATCTCCTTTTCATCACTTCTTCTCCATCCCTTATCCTCTCTTACCCACTTCTTTCTTTCTTGTTCTCTGCTTTCCTTCTTTCCTATTTTTCTATTTTGCGTCTCACATTCCTTGGGCCTTCTTTTTCCTTGTCCTTTTCAATTTTTTACTTTCTTTTTCTCTTGTCCATTTCCTTTATTTTCCCTTTATTCTGACCCCCCCTCCGATTTTCCATTTTCTTCATTTCTTCTCTCGCATCCTGTACTCTCTCCCTTTTTCCACTTCGTCTCCGTTCATTTTTTCTCACATCTCCATTTCTTGACTTTTCCTCGTTTGCTCAATTTTTCTCTTCTCATCTCTCCTTAGTGTTTTTTGTTATTTATGTTTTTTTTTCTCTCTATCTATCTATATATTTCCTTCTTCTTTTTCTCCTTCTCTCTCTCCCTCTCCTTCTCTCTCTCTCCCTCTCCTCTCTCTCTTCTCTCTCTCTCTCTTCTCTCGCTCTCTTTCTCTCTCTCCATCTCTTTCTCTCTTCTCCTCTCTCTTCTCTCTCTCTCTCCTCTCTCCCATACGCATTCTTTCTCCCACCGCCCTATCCCGACCAGTTGGAGAGCGCCCCCGGCCTCGTCCGCAGCCGTCACAACGCCAACAAGCGGCAATCAGCGAATCACAAGCACCGACGGGGACGAAGCAGGAACTTGTCGACACCCATCAGCGCTGAGGATTGGGGAGAGGGGAAGGACACGTGGGGAGAGGGGAGGATACGGGGGAAGGGAAGGGAAGGGAAATGGAAGAGAAGGGAATGGTACTGAGGAGAGGGGATGGAGAATGGGGAGAGGGAAAGGCAATCCGATAATTGCCTCCCCTAAGACAAGAGGCCATCCGCTATCGTTCTGTCTTGTGCTGTTCGCTCTACGCTTACTTTCGCAGCTCTCGGTTCATGTCTGCCCTGCTCCCGTCCTTCAATGTATCCTTTTCTTACTTTCTTTTATTTCCTTCTCTCTTTCTCTTTCTCTCTCTCTCTCTCTCTCTCTCTCTCTCTCTCTCTCTCTCTCTCTCTCTCTCTCTCTCTCTCTCCTCTTTTCTTCCTGCTTCATTCCCACACTCACCCACAAACTACCTATTCCCCTTGATCGTTCTTCCTCTCCTTCCCTCCCCCATTCTGGTCCCTCCCTCTCTATCCCATCCGGAATAGTCCCACACACTCTATGAATACTCGAGTGACCTGCAATATCAGCGTGGTCCCCTCCTGAGTGGCTGCTTGATGCCTATTTACTGCCAGTCTGGCCCCTCACCTGGCGCCTCTTATAACTGGCTCCCCACCTGGCGTGTGCATGAGAGTGAATGGGTAAATAAAGGGATAATTAAATGAGTAATGGACACATGCCGTGAAGATATAAAAGATCGTGTCTTACTAATCCTTTAGGCGATATGCGAATCGCTTCGGACACGGATCAAGGGAGGGACGAAAAGGTTGCATACAAATACATTCATGGTTCTTTGTGCATGCGTGTGTATATGTAAGGAGTTCGTTATGGTACAAAGTAGCGAGGAATGGAGAGAGGAGAGAAGGGGTGGGGGGAGGGAGAAGGTGGGAGAAGGATGGAGAGGGGGTGAAAGAGAAAGAGAGAGACACACACAAAAAAGAAAAAAAGGAATAAACAAAAGAGGAGGAGATTCAGCGAGAGTAGACACTAAAACCAGAAACAAACAGAAGCACGTCTATTTCATAAGCAGTGTCAGGGTATTCACACTGCTCGCCGTCTGAATGCAGTTATATACTTGCGCGTTTGCATATGCTTACGTTTATACAAACTTTCTTCATTTTACGTTAATGAAGCCTCTTCTAAAGGAGAAGAATAAACAGGGAAAGGCAGGCAACAGAATAATAAGCGCTGAATAAGAACAATATGGCGAACCAACATCACCGGAAAATCATCAAAAAGTAAAAGAGAAAGAATGAAAGGTAATTAGAGAAGGGAGGAAGAGAGAAATAGGGAGGGGAGAGGGGCGGGGCAGGATGGGGACGGATGTCTAGACGAGGGGAGCTGATGAGAGGAAAAGAGTGGGGAGAGGGAGGGTGAAAGTGAGGGAGAGGGGAGAAGGGAAAAGGGGGAAGAAAAGAAAACAAGAAAGGTAGAGTTGAGAAGAAGAGAGAGAAAGAGAGAGAGAAGAGAGAGAGAGAGAGAGAGAGAGAGAGAGAGAGAGAGAGAGAGAGAGAGAGAGAGAGAGAGAGAGAGAGAGAGAGAGAGAAGAAGAGAGAGAGAGAGAGAGGAGAGAGAGAGAGGAGTGAGGACGAGAATCTCCTTCACTCTCCCTTTCCCCTCGCAGCAATAACATTAAAATTCCCCCGGGCCTTCTTGGGTCAGAGGGGGGAAGAGATTCGGAAAAGACGACTGAAGAGAAAAGGGAAGGAGGGAGAAAGGGAAAGAGGGATATAGGGAGGGAGGGTGAGTGGAAGGGAAGAAGGGTGGGATGGAAGAGGAGAAGGAAAGGAGACAAGGCAGGGAGGAGGGAAGGAGAAATAGACGAAAGGAGGGAAGAAAGGCGGCAAAATCACAAAATGTTGAATGGGCAACATAAACTGGCAAATGGAGTGGGAATAGGGAGCGACGGAGAGGAGGAGGAGAGGAAGGGAGGAGGAGGAGAGGGGAGGAGAGGGAGGGGGAGGAGGTTGAGGAAAAGGAGGAGGAGGAAGGAGGAGGGGAGGAGGTTGAGGAAGAGGAGGAGGAGGAGGAGGAAGAGAGGAGGAGAGAGGAGGAGAGGAGGAGAAGGGGGAGAGGGAGCAGGGGAATGTGGAGGAGGAGGAGGGAGTGAGGAGGTGGGGGAGGATGTTGAGAGGAGGAGGACGGGGAGGGAAAGGGAGGAGGACAGGAGGGGAGGAAGGGAGAAGGAGGGGGAGAGGAGGAGGAGGAGGAGTGAAGGGAAGGAGAAGGGAGGAGAGAAGAAGAAGAAGCTGGAGGAAGGAATAAACAGAAACAGAATGAATACGAAGATTAATAAAACGAGTAAAAAGGACACAAAAGAAGAAGAAGAAGAAGAAGCCAAAGCAAACACTAATAAATTTATGACACAGAAAAAGAAATACAGAAATACGAACACAAAAATGAATATGAATAACAAAATATAAGAATAGGAATAAAAAAGGGAAACAGACAGAAACTCGAATGCAAAATTATGATCTTAAAATGTTACGAAAAAGAACAAGAAAGAAAGAAATGGAAAGCGGAAAATGAATGAAGAATGAAGGAAAACCAAAGTACATCACACGAGGAAACGAAGAGAATTATTACCCGAGGCAACTAAGGGAAAAGGGGGAAAGACAAAGGTTTATGAAGAAGCGAGAGGAAAGGGAGAAAGAGAGAGAGAGGGGGCGGGGAGGAGAGAGAGGGAGAAAAGAGGGGCGGGGAGGGAAATGGAGGAACAGCAAAACAAAAGAAACACGTGGGAGTACCTAATAATGACTAACAAGCTAAAGGAGACAATGAGAGGAGCAGACAGGGGAACGAGCGAGAATAAGTCACAATAGGATAAGTCTGGATAAATATGTCGCAGCGAGAGACTGATATGCAGGATAGGGTGGAGGAAGGGAGGGAGGGAGGGAGTGGCGGAGGGCCAGAGGGAGGGAAGGGTGGAGGAGTGGAGGGAAGGAGAGGGAGGAACAGGTAGAGAGAGAAAGGAGGGAGGGAGGTCGTGAGAGGAAGGGAATGGAGGGGAGGAAGATGAGAGAGGGAGGGAGAGAGGAGAGTGAGAGAGAGAGAGAGAGAGAG